>CM076571.1:100209298-100809298 GCA_034641835.2 Pinus albicaulis
TTCATTGAAAACAAATGGTGCGGAGGATCCTGCTTTAAGAAAAATATTGTATAACTTGATAGGAATATTTTTTTTTTCACTATTGGCTTCTAAATTAAGATTTCTTTAAATAAAAATACAATTTAAGATGTTTGCAAGGACCCTTGCTATCTTAATTAAACAAAAGCTAGGGAAGAGGAATGCAAATTTTTAAATATAAAAAAAATGAAAATGGAGATGCCTGTTTTAATTTTTTTTTATTTGTACGATTGGTTTGTTTTATAATATTTACATATTATTTATATAAAAATATATTATATATGTTTGGTTAATATATATATATATTAATTCGAGTTATCTCGAAGGGGATTATTATTTTCTTTATCTAAATACAAATCTCCACTAATCACATGATGAACCTTTATGCTCCTTTATGCTTTTATGAGTATTGTTGTAATTGTTTTCTTTCCTTAGAATTTCTTTTATATTTTTATTAGTATAATATATACATTGTTAAATGTTAATGACACTTATAATTAATTGTAAATATTTTATATGATATTTTTATGTATAATCCATGTAGATATCATTGAAAATTTATTATTATATAAAAACTAAGATTAAAATGTTTATAGTATAAGAGAACTAAGATAGAAATTGTAATGGCTACAATAAGGTCTATGGTCCATGATTATATTATGTAATGTGTCTATTTGGATTATTGAAACAATCTTAGTTTCTTGTCCCAATTTCAATGTTTAAAATCCCGCGTAAAACAAAATTCTTGTCCTTGTAAATATGAGCAAGAGATGTATACCTAAAATATGTTAGTAGATTGAGAACTTCATCATACAAGGGTTGTAATGTAAAATTGGGGTCATTTCTTTGTACATCCATTAGATAATTAGCTTTGAGTATCCAAAAAATTATAATAAGATTACGCCATATTCCTATGTAGGTTTTAGAATCATTTTTAAAGACAACAATTCATACAAGTTGTTAGTTTCTTGGCAGATTCCATCTTTAGAAGAAATACTATGATATGAAGATAAGTACAATCCACCTCCTAAGGCTCTTTTAAATGAATTTGGCTATGAGGCACCATTAGAAAAAACATGGAATATACCTATTTATAGCTACTTCATCTTACATATAAGAGATAAATTTTTCACCTTTGGATAGGAATTTAAAATATTTAAAGGATGGACAACATATTTGAGGGGAAGGTCTCTTTGTTTTCAAACAATTTTAGAATTCTAGTAATCTAAATTCTCCGTACTATGTTAAGTGGAAGTCCTTTGATATTGAAAGTCCCCTTTTTGTTACACTAGGTTTTGAATGCCTCTTCAAGATTCTCTCTTTCATAGATATTCCTAATCCCTATAAGTCTTTCCACCTCCTTCCACAACTTCCTGTAATATAGAACTTCCCACACAGTTTCTTTTGCTTGTGTCATTGACAACACTATAATGGCTCTATAAAATTCCTCCTTTGAATGATATCCCATGCGAGAGCCTTACGTGTAAACTTGACCCTATATATATATATATATATGTTTCCAAATAATTTTCCACCACCAAATCTATTAGTCTTCTATTCATTCTTCTACGAATGCTTTATAGTCTATTTTGGAAACATATGCTCTAGCTAGATTCAATGACCAAAGTAACTGATCCTCTTCTTCATTGAGACTAATGTGGTCGCCTATCATGATACCTATGTATCCTTTCTATTCTTCTACATATTTATACCCCAAACCAAGTTCTCCCATGATAACCACAATTGGCATCAACTAGTGGACTTTATCTAGTTTAGGACTTTATCTCATTCACAATTTATGAGAGGTTAAAATAGCCTTCTTTCCTTAAATCTTGAATCACTTGAAAGGGAAGTTTGTGCATAACTTTACTCACTACCTAGAAGTCAAAGCCAATTTACACTTTATCCCGTTTTCCAATTTGCCAAAATAGCTAGATGAAAAGGATAGTTAAAAACTTTCCATCTTAATGGACATTATTGTGTTGTTTGAAGGGATTTATGATCCAATCCTCCATTGAATTAGGGGCTATATACTTAGGTCTTTCTAGTTAAACCCAAAAACATGTTCCTTGGATTAACATCCATGCATTTTTTTATAACAAAAGCCTTTGAAAAGAAAAAGAGATTTTTAAGACCCATCCTCCAATGGCTTTTGAAAATGCCAATTTTTGTACTTTCTTTTTTGGATCTACAAATTAAATAGGCTTATAAAAAACTTTTGTAATGGTTTAAAAACATCCCTTATAACATAAACTAGCAATATCTAGTAAACTGGAATCATTTTTAAAAATGTTTTTTACCGAAATTAAATAATCATTTTTAAATTTAACCATTTATATATTAATAATTTATTTTTTTTATTCACTTTAACTATAATTCATTATAGTCTCTTATATATATAATAAATTATAATGTTTCTTTTTAAATAAATATAATTTTTATAAAATATTTATCTTTTTATAAGTGTTTATATTTTTTTAATGAGTAATTTTTTATTTATTTATATATATATATATATATATATAATATTATAATTTACGTAAATTATATATTCATGTAAAATGTTTATATTTTATTATAAGAAAGAGATTATAGGTTTTCTATTATAAATATTTATATGAGAAATAAATAATTTAAGTAATTATTTTGCTTTCTTTCAAAAATATTATATGGAAAAAAGTGAAGTGATTATTTACTTTGATTTATTGTTTTTACATTAATTAATTATGTTTAAAGGATATCAGTATTTATAAATATTTATATAAAGTTTATGACAAAAATTTATGATTATCGTTTGGCCAAGAGTATGGTAGAGATGTTGTAATATAATTTAATGTTTTGTAAACATTTTAATTCAGTTAAAAAAGAAAAAGAAAAAGAAAAAACCAAAAATTTTATTTTTATTAATTTTATAAATTATTACTAGTTGCATTTGTTATTATTAGGGATTGAGACCAAAAGTAAAATAATGAATAGAAATTTGAGACAACTCTCAATATTCCTTTGGAATTGTAGTGGTTTTCCATTAAGAAAATCATCTATAGTGAAATTGATAGTACATTTCTTATTAAAAATCAAGAGCACAAAGAATCTAAAATTCCTGAGGTAGAAAGATTTGTGTTGTGGTCCATAATAAATTAAAGATCATATTTCACAGGGATTGAAAGCATAGCTTATTACTTAAAAAATAACCTTTTTCCTTACATCAAGCTTCACAAAAAGAACCCTTTCAATTAGTACATAAAGTTGAAGGCTTCATATATTAATTATAAGAAGGTTTATTTAACAATATGTTATTTCATGCCTATTATTTATACTCTTTATAATAAAAATAATCAACATAAAAAGTTCCCTTTTAATGGCTTACATAATGATAATCATAATGTGAAAAAGGGTGGCAATATCCTCTTGCTAGGAGATTTTGATCGACTTATTATTTTAAATAACGAGTCCAATCCTAATCCTCTATGGTTAGATGAAGTCCTTAATTTAGCTAGCATATACAAAAGAAACTTTGAAGATTTGGTTGAGAAATTATTTGGTACTAACGTCATCAAACGATGTAACTTTTTCTCAAGATATAATAAATTTCCATCGTCTAATGAAGTGGCTGAAATCCAATGAAATGACTTGAACTCGTGGACTTGGTAGCAGTGTCATAGATTATTTGATATCAGATACTCTTTATACAACCAAGTAGTAAATTACAATGGTCTAACATTGATCATATGCCTTTAACCCTAACTCTAAATTTTTTCATGTACGAAAATTCCATTGAAAATTATTATGATAATAAAAATAAATTAATTATCTTTTCCAAAGATAAAGTTATCTTTCTTAAAGGATTTAAATAATGAATTAAAATCCATATCAAATAAGGAAAATATTAAATACCTCTATCAAATTTTAAAGCAAGCCTCTCTACTTCTATTAATAAGTTGTCTATCGAGGTGACGTGTAAAAAGAAAAATAGAATGGTTAACCCTTGGTATGATAAATAATGTAGGATTGCTAGAAAAGCCAAAAGAGATGCTTCTAATGAGTCCTTAAAATTGATAAGCCTAATCAAGTACAAAGTGCTAATTAAAATGAAAAGAAGGTAATATATAAATAGGAAGCAAGAGAAGCTTTTGCACCTATCTAAGCTAGATGTGAAGAAATTTTAGAGGCATCTTTAAACTTGTAAAACTAAATAAATGATGTTATTCATTTAAGGCAATATAATGCCTATCTTAAAAATATTTAGGAATCCCCTAATGTCATGGACAACATTCAAACTCTTCTTCTTATGGAATATGATTTTTTTTTTAGAGAGGACATAAGTGGCTTGAAAAAGGGAAATCTAGGGATATTTAATACTACCAAGCATATATTTTTAAAAATTGGAGGACCTTTCCTCATCCCCCACTTCCACAATATTTTCAATCTAGTAGTCAAGTATGGCTTCCTTAAACCATGGAATGAAAGCCTCATTGTACACATTTTTTAAAGTGGCGATAAAAAAGATTCATCTAAATATAGAGCCATTATGATTAGCTCCACTTTAGCCAATTTATATAGAATAAGTTTGGAAAAGAAGATCAACATATGGCTAGAAATCCATGGAAAAAGAGTTAAAGGCCAAGCTAAGTTTAAGAGCTAACATAACTATGGACCACATCATCATGCCTAGGATCATTGTAGAGGAGTTTCACAATTCTAAAACCATTTTTCTTATGTTATTTCATTTATTTTAGAAAATCATTTGTCAACATGGTGTGTAGGAATAAACTTTGGAATAGGCTAGAGGAGCTAAAATCCCCTTTCATGCCAAGAGCTACTACAATAAGATCGTAAGAGTGTTATTTCCATGTTTAGGAACGCTAAGTCACATTTAGAAGAAATTAATTGTAATACAAGACTTAAGCAGGGTTTTCCTGTATCCCCTTCCCTTTTTGACATATATGTTAACAAGTTATAAGGTTGTTTGGAAGAAACAAATTATATTGGCCTATCTTTGGCTAGTATGGTAATAATTTTTCATCATTTTTCTTCTTTACATTAACAATATTGTTCTTTTGATGAGGAGTCCTTGTGGCCTTTACAAGCAACTAAAAAATTCTCAAATATTTCTACTATAGTATAGGTATGATTATTAATACTAGCAAAACAAAGGTTGTGATAACTACATCAAAATGTCGCCTACACTAGTTTTGTACAGCCAACAACAAAAACCTGCAAGAAGTGAATTTGTACAAATATATTAGAATCAGTATTCATCACAAGCTCAAATAGAACTATAGCATTGAGAAAAAAGTAAATGGAGGGTGGAGAGTTTATTGTGATCTTGAAAAAATTGTAAATTAGTTGAGCTTTGACTATAAGATAAAAAAACACTCCTCTTTGAGACTCCTACAACTCCTATTATTTTATATGGAATTGAAGTTTGGGGTTGCAAAATCTCTAGACAATTGTGAATAAATAGAAAACAAATTCAAATGTCTTTAATAATTTATAATTTTTGAATCAATGGAAATACACCATGTCTTATGCTCCTCATATAATCATGTTTTCCCCCATCGAGAGCATCATTTTGACTATGTTCCAGATGTAGATGACTAAGATAAATAGCATGGAAGAAAAAAGGCTTCCTAAGGTTGCTTCAAACTCCATTGAAAGCCACTTGTGGATCGAGAAAGGTTGACATAAAGATCCTAGGCCTTGGCTAGAACATGGATGTATTAGGGAAGATGTCGCTCTACAATATGTTGATAATATAGAGCACATTATTGAATTCAAATTTAAATATAGTTTGTAGTGAGATAAAGAATAATATGACACAAGAAAATTAAGATAGTATAAGAAGGTGATCGACCCTAATCTAGAATATCATAAGTGTCTCTTTTGTGACTAGGGTAAAGAAGAAATTTAATATTCCTGAAATAAGGATAAACTCTCATGAGCTGTAACAACCCCGGTGAAAATTCCATGTAATAAAGTTAAAAATAATAACCACAGTTGATGGGACACTTATTCCAAGTTGAAAGTTGGGAAAAACATTCTAGTGGGTGTTAATTTGGTTTATTATGGCTAAGGAAATTGGCAAAGGCTTTGGAAAGGAAAAATGGCATTTTTGGCACATTCATTTATGAAAATAACGGAAATTAGGAGAAAAGGAAGGTGAAAGGTCATAAGTTGCATGTGAGGAAGAAAATGAAGGAAAATAATGGAAAATGAAGAAAATAGAGGCATCATTGATAAAAAGGCTTCCGAGAATCAATGGGAAAGCTTTGTCCCAAAACTTTTGTCAATGCATTTTTGGAGCTCTCTCATTATTCTCTCTCTTTCTCTCTTACTCTTGGATACTTAGAGTTTTTGGAGCACTTTGAAATTAGAGCAAGAAAGACAAGGAAGAAAGCAAGGAGGAGAAGGAATCAAGTAGCTACATCAGGATTCTTTACAGGTTTGATTTGCATGTATAATTTCCTTCCTAGATTTGGCATGCATGGTATTGCATGTGGTTATTTTCTGTCTTGGCATCGGTTTTTTCCAGGTGTGAAAGTGTATTCTGCCTAGCCTTGCCATTTATGGATAGCCATGGTATTGTGGAGTTCTCATGTTTGGTTTAGTTGTATTTCTGGATGGATTCAAAATTGAGTGACATGGATCTCCGAATTATTATGGAACCAATTCATGTGTTGCCTCAGTTTAGGGCCTAGTAATCCGGGTTTGGATTATGGTAAATCCTGATAGGTGGTTTTCTCTCCATTCATGCCTAGGAATCTTGGGTTTGGGATATATGGTAAATACTAGAGAGTACGTCTCGGTTTAGGGCCTAGTGAGCCCTGATTCAGACTGTGGGTTATGGTAAAGCCTGAGAGACTAGGAGACAAGAAAATTTCTCACGCTTTAGGCGAAGAGAATCCAATGATATCCATGCTTGTGTTGGCCTAGTGATTGGGTGTAGATCACGGTAAAGCATGATTTCTATTTGATGAGGGTGAGGTGGTTTAGCCTCAGGATGTCGTGGTTGGTTCTTTCGATTTGAGTCCCACATTCATGCTTGGAATATGGCATGGGGGTGATTGACTAAAGAGAGATTTGGCTCAACAAATCTATGGTCGAGCGGAACATGGAAGTCTCATCTCTAGTTGCTTTTTACACTCATTAATGAGAAAGCTCATTCCTTTGGTATTTGATTTATAATTGCACTATTTATTATGTGGATTATATTTTTGTTGTATCTATGGTATTTATGTTGTTATTATGTTGGTTATAAGCATGTATTTTATCAGTGATGATGTATGGCTCTATCCATGTTTTTACTTGTAAATGAATGCACAATGTATCTATGGTCAAATAGATTATATTATAGCTTATGATGTAGGGGAGAAATGCTTCTTAGCAACTCTCAAATAAGTATGAGACCCCTTTTCTCTGTTATGTTGTTTACACTTGTAGCTTTCATGTTTGTGACATGATTGAAAAAAATGTTTGTCATGGCTAGGAGGGGTCCATATGAGTTCTGATTGATGTGATTGCTTATGTATAATTGTCCTATTGTTATTTATCATATTTGAAATTTTCATGAAGTTATTGGCGGGTCACTAGGTTCTGGGCCTAAAAAGGTGGCTCAAATCCTGAGGTTGCAGGCACAAAATTGAGCATTTGGGGTCGTGGTCACTGGAATGAAATGTTATGCCTGCAGCTATAGCCTCCTAACCACTGACATGCATTGTTATGCCTACAGCTATGGCTCAAAGAGATCAAAATGTCAGTGTGACCCAGGGGTAAGAGGCTTGAAAGTTTGGGTTAGATCCTAGGTGTGTCATTGATGATGTACACGGTTTGTATGTTATGTTTCCATCAGTTCCACTTCCTTAATTAAGGTCACCTAGGAGGTTGAATCTCATTATAGTAGCCTTTCATCGCGTGTTTACACTGGTTGGCTAGTTACTTGGGTAGATGTGGGAAGGGGGTGTTACAAAGTGGTATCAGAGCATGGTTCAACCCTTGGACTAGATGGGTGGTGTGTTGGTCATTCTTTTCTATTGGTTTCATATGTGTTTCTCATAACTATGGTGTATGTGTTTGTTGCATCCGTGTTGTTTTGGCCATGGTGGAAATGGTGTTGCCATGGATGGGATGATGGCGTTGTGTCGACATGTTGTCATGAGTATATGATTGATTATGTGTTGTTCATGCTTGGGTATTTTGTGTGCACACTTGCTTACATATTGTTACATGTTGAATATGCATTGTTTTTTTATGATAGGTCCCATATTGGTCATGCTTGTGTGTTGGGTGTGTATGCTTACTTGTGTGATGTTATATGTTGAACATGCATTGGTCATTCATGCTTGGTTACATGTTTCCTATGTTGGTGTATGGTCTATGCTTGTGATGGTGCGTGGTCAAGCTGCATTGGTATGGTTATACATTAGGTCATGTTGTGTATTTGGTATGGGCATGCATTGATGACTGAACTCCAACTAGAATGATGTGTATGTGCTAGTATACCATGTCTTATGAGTTTAGATGTTTTTATGATTATATATATACACATTTATTACCCTGATTGGTTGATCTTGCAGGAAGTATCCTTCCCAAATTACACTAAGGTACGTTGGTTTATTGTTATTTGGTTTAGGTGACATATTATTTCTTACAGGAGAAATATCAACATGACTAGAAATACGATAGACGTCATATAAGCAACATGGTGGGCACTCTTCTGTTTTGGAAAACACATTGATAAGCCTAAAAGAATAATTAAGGAGTTGAGGCAGAAAATGACAGGATCATATAGGCACAAGAGAAACAAGAAAAGGTGAATGCAATACTTATTCAGAGCTTGTTAGATTTGTAGAAACAAGGGCCACTACGGATCAACTATGGAAAGGAGGAAAACCCTAATGGGACATATGACAGTAAGTCTCCTTGAAGAAACAAGTCAGATAGAGATGATATAGTGAGAGATGGCAAGTTGTTGGACACTCCAGATAGGAGGGATGTTGAGTACAAGTACCATTCTAGTTCTAGTTCAGATAGGAAACATGATCTTCATTGGTATCATCCTTACAAGAGGAGTGACAGGGGATACATTCCAAATGAATTTAAGAAATCAAAGCCACCTACTTTCAATGGGGACTTGAAGAAACTAGAAAAGGTAGAAGCTTGGATACTTGGGATGAAGAAGTTATTTGAGTTGCATGAGTACTTAGATAACATGAATGATAGGATTATTATCTTCATCATTAGAGGTAAAGCAGACATCTGGTGGGAATATGTGAAGTGGGTTAGACACATCAAGACATATGACTTGAGTTGGAACGAGTTCAAAAGAATTTTCAGGAATAAATACTTGTCAGAGATGCACTACAACAACAAGGCCAAAGAATTTTATGAGCTAAAGATGGGATCAATAACAGATGAGGAGTACAAGACAAAGTTCTTGGATTTATTGAGGTATGTACCATATCTTGAGGATGAGAAGGCTAAATTTCAACGATTTTTCAGTGGTTTTCCATTAGAATTCACAGATTGGATTGAGTATTATGAGCCTCATACACTTGAGGAAGTCATTGGGAAGCTGAAGCATTGTTATGAACAGTCAAAGTGCAAGAATGAGTCTTAGAAAGGATGGAAAGGGAAAGACAAAGGTAAAGGTAAATGGAAACTGAAAATAGAATGAATTATAATGCAGAAGAGAAAGAAAATGTGGTACTGCAAAAGAATTTTAATGCACATGGACACAGACATAGACCACAAAAGCATCATAGATCATAGCAGCAGCATGGAGGTAATGGTACGAGATTGTTGGAGTGCTTGACATGTGGTGAGGAGCATCTTAAGAGAGATTGTCCGAATAATAAGGATGGTAGGAATAAGATATACAATGCACAGGAGGTGTATACTGTTGGGGTTATTGGGCATAACATTCCTTGTATTTATGTAGTTGTGGACAACATGAAGGCAAATCACCAGGCTTCTATCATTGAGATGGACTGTAAGCTTTATGATCAAGTTATTTCTATTTTGATTGACCCTGGATCTAATTATAGCTATGTTATTCTTGCCTTGGTGGATAAGTATGGTTTGAGTAAGGAATTGCATGCATAATCTTGGTTAGTGTAGTTGGTCATAGGTATGAAGAAAATAGTTCACCATTGGGTAAGAGCTTGTGCATTTGAGTGAAATGGTATGCCTACAACAACACACTTGAATATATTTCCATTGGGTTCATACAATATGCTATTTGGTATGGATTGGTTATACCTTCATAAGACCAAGGTAGATTTTTATGACAAAGGCATTCAATTCTTGGGTGATAATGGGGAACCAAGAGTCTTACAGAGAAAAAATAAAGCTACATCAGTTAGGATGCTGACAGCTATGAAGATCAAGCATAGTTGTAGAAAAGGATGTGTACTATTTGGAGTCCATTTCTCTAGTGACAAAGTTAAGGAATATGAGGATGAAAATGTATTGAACAGGTATCCAGTTTTACAACAGTTTCAAGATTTGTTTCCAGCAGATATTTCAAAGTTGCCACTACATAGGGAAGTATAATTCTCTATTGAGTTGATTCCAAGTGTAGCTCTAGCATCAAAGGAAACTTATAGGATGATTAAACTTGAGTTGGTAGAATTAAAGTTGCAGCTGAAAGAAATTCTTGAGAAAGGGTACATTAGACCCAATGTATCACCATGGGATGCACCAGTGTTGTTCACGAAGAAGAAGGATGGAACTCTTAGATTGTATATTGATTACAGGTACTTGAACAAAGTGACCATCAAGAATAGGTACCCATGAACAAGGATTGATGATCTATTGGATCAGCTAAAGGGAGAAAAATTGTTCTCTAAGATCGACTTGAGATCAGGATATCATCAAGTACACATTAAAGAGCAGGACATCTACAAGACCGCATTCAGGACCAGGTACACACATTATAATTTCATTCTAGTTCCATTTAGTTTGACTAATGCCCCAGCTACATTTATGTGTTTGATGAATGATGTGTTTCATCCTTATTTGGATAAATTTTTTATTGTGTTCATTGATGACATACTGGTATATTCTAAAAATGAGGAAGAGTGTGTCAAGCATTTGGTAGTAGTGTTGAGGTTGTTGAGAGAGAATCATCTGTATGCTAAGCTCAGCAAATGCAGTTTCTTCCAGACGGAGGTACACTACTTGGGAAATGTTGTCTCCAAGGAAGGCATTGCAGTAGATCCATAAAATATAAGAGCCATCATGGAGTGGGTAGCTCCTAAGAATGTAGATGAGATGAGATCGTTCATGGGATTGGCAAGTTATTACAAGAGGTTCATCATGAAATTCTTACAGATTTCTTATCCTATTACATCATTGCAGAGGAAAGGTAAGAAGTTTGACTGGACAGAGGAGTGTGAGGCTAGTTTTGAGAAGCTTAAGCAGTTGTTGACACATGCTCCAGTGTTAAAGATTGCAGATCCAGAAAAATGAGTTTGTAGTGTGTACAAATGCTTTCAAGGGAGGACATGGGGTCCTTATGCAAGATGGACAAGTGGTATACTATGAGTCACAAAAAATAAATGATCACGAGCATAATTACCCAACACACGATCTTGAGCTAGCAACGGTCCTTCATGCACCAAAGATGTGGATGCATTATCTTCTTGGAACAAGGTTTTTATTTATGAGTGATCACATTCAGTTGAGGTACTTTTTTGACTAGCCAAATATGAATGCTAGGAAGGCTAGATGGTTGGCCACGATCAGTGAGTTTAACTTTGAGATCAAGTACATCAAGAGAAAGGAGAACAGGGTCGCAGATGCTCTTAACAGAGGGGTACAGGTAAATCAATTAGCAATGATGAGCTCCTATGGGATAGACTTATAGGATAGGATCTTGTAGGTAGGTCAGCAGGATCGTAGGCATATGGAGATTTTGCATCGGTTGCAACAACACACAAGTACAGGTGTTGGTGTAGGCACATGTGGTAGTACAGGTACAGGTAAAGGTGCAAGTATAGGTTCAAGTAGGTATAGGTGTAGGTGTATAGGATTTGGACTACCATCTTACAGCAGATGGATTGGTTAGATTTAGGGACATGATATAGGTACCAGAAAATAGTGAGCTCAAAAAGGTGATCTTGAGGGAGTTTCATGCAAAACCATATTCGGGTCACCCATGGTACCATAAAACATTGACTGTAGTAAATAGGTTCTACTATTGGCCAAATCTAAAGAGGGTTGTGGCAGAGTTTGTAGCCAAATTTTTGGATGGTCATATGGTTAAGGCATAGTGTAAACATCCACGTTGATTTCTATAACCGATTTTGATTCCAGAGTGGAAATGCGAGGCCATTTCCATGGACTTCATCACAGGTTTACCTAAGACAGCTAGACAACATGATTCCATCATGGTTGTTGTGGACATGTTAACAAAGCTTGCACATTTCATACTGGTGAAGACTATGTTGAGTGAAATAACTGTCGAATTAATTCACCAATATTTGTATATCAATCTGGGCTCGTAAACTCGAGGTGTACTGCGCTCTCAAGATTCAACTTTTAGAGTTTAATTTTATATGATTCCTTATGATATTTGATTCAGGAATTGAGGCACACACAAACATCTATAAACACACACTTTCGGAAAGAAATCAATTCATCTCATCATAAAAATAGGAACAATCAGCAAACTTTGGTTTGAACACTGGAAATCCTTATTCAATTTATCTCAACATTAAATCTGAAATCAAAACCATTACCAAATCAACAACAACTTTGATTCAATAACTCACTACTTACAGAAAATCTTAAAACCCTAATTCTAATCTTTGGAGGTCACACTTAAAAGGAATTACCTAATCTGAGTAAACCTATAAGTTGATTCCACACTCACACAGTGAACTCGCAATTACTAATGGTATCCTCAATTAACTCTGATGACAACACTTCATGACAATTTCACTATACTGGTGTCAAGAAAAAAAGGTGCACTATCACACTGGTTTGAATATCAATTTTACACACACAGACTTCAGTCATGATAGCATTGATCTTTCATACCTAGCCAACCCAACTGTATATGTATTACCTATTTCAGACAGTTTTAATCCTCCAACTTCTACTTTTCAAACCAAACTGAAATAAACTCAAGCCATCAAAATGCACAACTGTACTCTAGAGATCAAATTTTAATTACAGTTGTCTTTCATCAAACTTCCAACCATACTTTGGCAAAGTTACTCAAACTTCTACAGCAATCAACACTCTGGTTTCTGCAATAAGATAATGCTATCAATTCAATCAACACACATTGCATTAAGACACAGAAATAGAAATGAATTAAGTCTCGAAACTAAAAGTTGACAAGTTCACATAAATTACCAATGGAAGTCATCTAATCAACCTCTAAAACTTGTAATAAAGTGTTCCAATCCTTAATGAATAATTTCTTTCAAACCAAGTTGCAGGGGTTAAATCACTTCATCATTATTATTCTTATGGACACAGAATTGTGAAACTTGCACCAGACTATGAACCTTAACACATAATTTCAAGCATCGATCTAGAAAGAAACATTGATTAGGATTCTGCCACGATCGTTCTATCCTTATGGAATATGCATTCACGCAAAATAATCTTGCCAATCGACCTAGATGCTACAACATTCTTTGTAATGACCTTCTACTCCAAACCCTGATCTTATGAAAAACGAGATAAGACTTTAAAATTCTATTTAATCACACCAAAATAATGAAGAAAAGTTGCTCAAAATTCTTCTATAAATCATCTACTTTCTCCTACCTCATCAACACATGGGTCTCCTAGTGACTTTCCAACTAAGACCCCAAAAGAACCTAAATATGTCACTCTTCAATGAATCAAAACTTCACACTCCTATTATGTCTTAAGCAATGATAAATATCAAGCCAAAAACTCCAATGTAAACGAAAATCTGCTTCTTCAAACCAAATGCATGGAATTCAAACAGAATTATTCAATCAAAAAATGGCATGCATCTACTACGAGCAATTGAACTATGTTTATCAATCTGAGCTACACACACATGAAATGAGATGTGGATTAATTTAACACACAGAACCAATTAATCATTAAATATGTTTGCAAATTCTAGCTATGCTCTCCTACTAAAATCAATTCTAGCAATTCCACACGTACTATAGTCCTATCTACTTATCTCACAAAAGATTTAATTAAATGCATATAACCATGCTCTGTTCATTCACACAGGAACGCATTCAGAAAATTCGTTTATCCAGAGAGATGAAAGAGTATATGCTTAACTCTGTTTCTAAGAAAAGCTTCAATTCAGAATGATGCGTATGGGATTAAAAATGGGAAGCAATCCTTATGGAAAGAACCAAGCACACTTATAGCCAAAATCACATAGCTTTTAACATAACGTTCTCAAACTAATCCTTGATATAGCAATAATAAATCCAAAATAATTAATTAATTAATTAAATATTCCTAGTTAGGAATATGTGCCTAACTCTTGGGTTGTTCCTCAAATATTGGAGTTTGTTTAGGAACTCCTATCTTGGTGGGTTTTTGGTGAGAAATTATCTCAACCAAAGGAGTCTAAGATAGCACAGACTATCTTAGAAATTTTCTCTCATCTATTTAAATTGTAAATTAATTTCTTTTAAAAAGTGAGAATACATGAAGAAGCCATGAGGCTTCTGTCTTTTCTGCCTTTATTTTGTGTGTGCTTTATTATGTGTGCTTTATGTCTGTTTCTGAGTTAATTATTTTTTATACAGCAATTAATTATGCAATCCAGAATTTAATCAAACTATACTTATGAATTCCCTCTATTACAACGACACGAATCAAATGCCATAAATGAAATCGATTTTCAAAAGCAATTAATTATGCAATCAATAATTGAATCAAACTATACTTACGAATTATCTCTAGCTACATCTACGAGGCTGAACTGGTTGTGGTGGGCCCTTGCCACACCCGGGAAAGCGTTGGATTACAATCCTAACTACACCTATAGAAACTTATCTCATAATTTCATCAAATCCACAACATTCCACAGCAAATTAAGAACGCATCAGAATAATTGCAATTCGGCTTTCACCAATAGAACATGAAATCGCAGTTTAGTATTGATAGCTGAAAATGAAAATACATTAACCTCCTCATCAAACCAAATGTCTTTGCCTTTATAGGCATCGTTACTTACATAATTAGTAGCAATTCTATTACAGAGCATAACGTTGGAAACCATGGATATGGTAATCCACGAAATCAACACTAACTGTCCTAAATTTACACTATCAGTTTCTTATCAAAAATCGCATGATGCTATGGGAAAAGGGTTCCTAATTCTTGTCAAATTAACTCCATTATACGGATAGTGGCCAGCTGGTCCGGTCCTTCACCGATCCTTGAATTTTTCGAAGTGCTGGAAGGAGCATCGAACTGGCTGAGCTGGAGCTTCTATCTTGAGGCATGCTGGATTATCAACTGAAGGATGGTTGAAGGAACATAGTTTTCCTCCAAGTCAAAGAGCCAACCAGATAGGTCCTACAAGAAGTCCATCATTCTACCCATAATATTAAGTTAACAATTAAGCATGCTACTAAAAATGCCTAAACTAGCTATAGAATAGTAGAAACAATTATACTTGTACTGCCTTTTACCTTTAACAAGAATTGATGGAAGTTTGGCCATATTAGGGATAAAGAGAGTAAAAAGGAAGTATATATGTGTCAAAACTGGGCCAAAAGAGGCCAAGAAGGTAAGGAAGAAAAGACAAAAAGTAGCCTTAACATCTCCCCCACACTTGATCTGAGGCATGTCCTCATGCCTCCAAGTCCTCACTGTCTAGTCAAAAATTAGTTGCTTGGGCCAGCTTCTCCAAACTTTTCCTAAATGAGGCTGAGAATTTTGTGAGCTATGCATCCAATCCTCTAGCACTTGTCCTCTTTGCAAATTGAAATTTAGATGTCTTCCATGATTTCAGCCTTTGGTGCTTCCTTTGAAACTCATCATTCTGTACATATAACCAGAGGTTCTCTTCTCTTAACTGATCATTTGCCTCACTTACATATTGGAATAGTGTCTTAAACTTGTGAGCCTTGTTCCTTAATTTAGAGATTTTATGCTGAAGTCTTACTGTTCTAATCTTGAAATTTTATTCTTCATCAGGGACTGATATCTTTGCTAGAACTGTTGACTATTGGGGGTGACTCTCATCTGGCATGTGGCCCATACCCTGCTTTGGAAAAGGACCCTGCTATTCTGGGCTCATGGAAGGGGGAGCAGGGGTAAAAGAATGTACATATTGGGCAATATCATCTGGAATCTGAAACTAATGGGAAGATGAGGGAGATGAAGGAAATTCGGGATAAGATGAGGGAGAGGGAGTAGCAGAATACGGGGATGAGGTCCCAAAAATGTGCTGGGAATCAACAGTGGTGCAAGGGGACTTACCCATGCTTTTGGTCCTTTTTTTCTCTAGTATGACAGTCTCGGAAGTGGGAACTGGAGATTTAATAGCATGAATTGAGTTTTTCCCCGTTCTGGGCTTGTGACCTTGCTGAGTTGGGGTATTTTTAATTAATTCTTTAGGAGGGGACAAGGCTTTTCTTCTTCATTTTCCTAACTACCTTTTTGAAGGTCCAGCTTCATGACTAAAGGAAGGATCGGGCCTTGTGGCATTTCTGGTTGGAAGTGCAGCAGATTGGATGGGTGAAGTGGGTGCAGTAGGGATGTTAACTTTTGATTTTGCAAATTGACTTACAGACCTCTGTCTCCATTTCACCTGAGTTTCTTCACCTGGAAAATTCTCTATGAGGAAATCCTCCCATGACTTTTTCCTTTTGCTCAGTTCAAACACAACTAGGATCTTGATTAAGCTATGATGATACAATGCAGTCCCTGGCTTCCGAATCTCCGATTGAACTCCTCTGGCCATCTTATGCAAACTTAATTTCAAGAAATGGGGAATATCTATAGAACAGTCCTTAATTAGATGCATTAGCAATTTGATCTGATATAGAAAGATGATTGCATGCTTGCCTTCACAAGTTAGAAAGCGTTGGATCATGGTTAGCAGTGACTTCCATTGATCTTGAATACAACTCCGTAACATTCCCTTTTTCCAAATTAGTGATTGATATGCTAGTTTTAAGAATTTCGCGCAATTTTTTATGCTTAATTTCCCCCCTTTGAAGAATTTCTCACCTCCAGTGGGTAATCCGATTGCTCTGCTTAATGATCTTTCTGTGACTTCGAGACACAGGTTCCCGATCTTTGCTTTATTTCCATCGAAATTTGGGGCAAATGCCAATGCCACGACGTCATTGTATCCTTGGAATTTTTGAAGAAAAACCCCCCATCGTTTTCGTTCGATGGCCTACTTGCATAATTGATAGTTTGCAGTTCGAGAAAATTGGGTGAATGTGGGCTCGTGTCTATCGGTTCCCATGATCCAAGTAGATTCAAACATCTCTGCACTCAGCTCATGGCATGTAATCGCACCTGTCACAACCCACAGTGAGACGGATATCTAAGCAAGAAGTCAATTTGGAAATAAACGCAGCACAGAAACATTTATTCCTTGGCTCTGGAAACTCAGTGACTGGCGTCCGCTATGGCTCACAATAAGAACATTTGCAGGTGTCCACCCTTTATGAAAACAAACCATACTCCAGTGTCCCCTCTATTTATCAAAATTCACCTTAGCCTACACAGAGACGTTGCATTGCTTATCGTGGAGAGGGATAAAGATGCAATCATGACTTACGGTGGAGACATTACCTAGTAGTCGGATCATGAGGACGATCCTAAGTTTAAACGAAAATGGCATATAGGCTTATGATGGAAGCTCAGTCTGCATGAAAGGCTTGGTCCCTGTTGTGTCATTATGCCTGAAATCATATTCTAGTGTAGATGGTGCCTTCCCTTGTCATCATGTGCTTTTCTTCCATCGTGTGTCCTCATCAACAGCCCTTATCATCACCTGTAATCATATGAAGTTTGGAGATGGGTGGACGAGATTTTGAAGGGAATGGGTGATTCTGGGATTTATGATTTTAATAGGTTTGGAAGGAAAAAATGAAGGTAGAGGCATAGGGAACCTGGTAGACAGCATGTACTTGTAATAATCATTTAAACTACCTATAACTAAATTAAGAAAATTGAGCACATACCTTTGTCACTTAAATGATATTGGGAACGAAAATAGCATCATATCTTATCAATACAAGAGTAGGTCTATTGTTTGAGATGTAGCTTCTGCTGTAATGACGATCATGGTCAATAGTAAAATTTGCAACAAGTAGTGATATCCAGATCAATCATATTTTTAGGCCTAGGCTGCAATTTCAAGATTGTACTGTTGTTAAAAATAGAGATTTGCACAGTTTATTGGTACCACAGATTATTCACGACCATGCTGTAGCTTCTAGACAACAAATTGTTGAAAGATGATTTTGGTCCAGTATTGACTGTCTAGGTACAAAGATGACAAATTCAGAGTAACTCAAGCATGGAGCTAGTTTTTGTGAAGAACAGAACATAGAATCTCCAATTTCTCTGACAAAGTGCCACTCAATTTTGTGAGATGGCGCTAGAACCTGTCCACCATCTCATGGATTTTAACCAGACCTGAGATGATAACTACCTAGGGCATCTCTGTTTAGGGAGCTTGAAATGTCCTGAAAGAAGGCTCCAGGGGGGCTTTTTTTCCGTGGTTATTCCAGTGGGCCCAGAAAAGAATAATTTCATACCCATTGGATCCCTAGGCTACCACCACCTTATTTTTTTATCGAGCCTAAGGTAGTTCCTGCTCGGGGCATTCATATTTAGAGAGTCTGAGTTGCCCACAAAATACTCCAAGGGGTTTCTTTTCCGTTGTTATTTCCTTGGGCCCAAAAAAGAATAATTCTATGCCCAAGGAATGCCTAAACTTCCACTGGTCCATAAATTTTACGAGCCTGAATCAGTCAGTGCTCGAGAGCTTCATTTTTCGAGAGTCTGAAGACATCTAAAGAAGACTCCAATTGTTCCTCTTCCATATATAATCCACCAGGCTTGGATAAAGGAATAAACCCACTCCTGTCGAATTTCTCCTTTATTCTACATGGACTATGGGGAGAACCATTTGTAGATATGGAATATTGACAGTCCACTGGTTAATATATATATATATATATATATATATGAAAAATAGATAAGAAAAATCAATCGACCAATCCAGAAAGAGGCTGGTCATTTCCATGAACCATCTCTAGTCCTGGATCCTTCTGAATGTCCTACAAAAACAAATCATGTGAGAGTGGTTTATGGTAAACTTTTAGCCAATGGCCATTCACCACGAAGGAAGTCTGCTCATCATCAATGGTTCTAATACAAACTGAACCATTGTCAAAAACTTCAACTACCTCATAGGGTCCCAACCAACGAGTAGAGAACATACCTTTGAAGTGTTTGAACTTACTGTCGTACAACAGGACCCATTCGCCTACACGGAAGACTTTATTTTTGATGAACTTATCGTGCCACCGAGCTCTTTGATCCTATACCAGTGAGGTCTTGTGATATGTGTCCTGTTGGATCTCATCAAGCTCATTCAGCTGCATCAACCTCTGCTCTTGGGCTTTATTCAGATTCATTCCCAATTGGGCGGTCATTAGGGGAATTTTGAGGTCTAAAATGGGCCTCATAAGATAAATGTACAAAAAAAATAAACTTTATAACAACCAATAGGATTCAAGATGATGATGTCAACCATGGGGGATGATTCACCATTTTTTAAATAAAAGGTTAAAAATATTAAAAAATAATAAAATAATAAAACTACTTTTTCAACTCGTATTTTCAACTTATCTCCCAAAATTTTTACTCAAATTTCAAGCGGGAGTGCTCGTTGGATGCGAAATTTAATTCCTCATCCAAGGAGTACCCATGTTGCATACTTTCGATGAACTCTACTACATGAAAAATGAGAAATACATAAAAAATGTGATTGTAATCACGTTTTTTTATGTATTTCTCATTTTTCGTGTAGTAGGAGCCATCGAAAGTATGCAACATGGGTACTCCTTGGATGGGGAATTAAACTTCGCATCCAACGAGTACTCCCGCTCGAAATTTGAGTAAAAACTTTGGGAGATAAGTTGAAAATATGAGTTGAAAAAGTAGTTTTCCATTTTTCCCTCTAAAATTTGATGATGTCATCAAATCTTATTTGCTTTTTTCCACTATTATTTTATAATTTCTTTAGGAGGCCCATTTTAAACCTCAAAATTCCCCTAATGCATCCTAATTGTCTTCACTTGGAACTCGATGGGAAAAATTACTTGTTTCCTGTAGACTAGTTCGTACGGGGTGTGTCCCATCACATTTCTACAAGTAATCCTATAAGCCCATAATGCTTCCAATAACTTATCCGCCCGGTCCTTATGGTGCAGTTGAATGGTTTTTGTGAGGATGGACTCCAAGACTTTGTTCATGGATTCCACTTGCCCATTAGCTTGAGGGTGGTAAGGGGTAGATTTACGGTGTTTAATTTGATACTGCTCAGTGAGTGCCTTGACCAATTTTGATGTGAATTACATACCTTGATCTGTGACAATCTCACGTGGTACACCGAATCTCGTGAAGATGTCTTCGAACAAAAACTCTACTATTGCCTTTTCCGTGGCAGCAAATAATGCCTTCGCCTACACCCACTTGGTGACATAATCGGTGCATACCAAAATGTACTTATTATTTTTCAACATCAGGGAGATGGGCCCTACAAAATCCAACGCCCACCTCTCAAATGGTTCAATGGCTATTTGAGGCTGAAGAGGCATCTCGTCGGAGGAAACTAGTCTCCCCATCCACTAGCAAGCATCACAACTGGAGACAAACTCTTGGCATATTTAAAGAGTGAGGGCCAATAATACCCAGTACGACTTGTATGCGGTTCGTTTATCGGAAAAATGCCCCCCGCAAGGCTCATTGTGGGAGGCTCTCAAAACATCGTACATTTCATCTTCCCACACACACCGCCTCATGATGAGGTCTGGCCCTGTGTAAAACAAGTCTCCCTCGATCCAAGAGTAATTAGCACTGCGCTACACAATGTTATGTTTTTCTCGAGCAAACATGCTCTGAGGTAATTTCCCTGACACCAAATAATTTGCAACATCGGCGAACTAAGGAGTGATGGTGGAAATGGTGAATAGTGCTTCATCTGGGAATTCATCGGGTACTGGAGTTGACGTGCTTGCTTGTCCAATATTCAAATGAGACAAAAAGTCAGCTGCTAGTTTATCACTTCCAGGTCTATCGATTACAATTATATTAAATTATTGTAAAAGCAATAGCCATCTAGTTATTCTACCATTAGTAATTGGTTTATTCATTAAAAACCTAATGGCAGAATCATTGGTATGGATGAAAGTCTCATAACCGATAATGTAATGTCTAAACTTCCCGATAGCATGCACAACTGATAAAAATTCTTTCTCAACGACTGTATAATTTAATTCAGTGAGAGAAATATTTTTGCTAATAAAATAAATAGCATAAGGATAGCGATCTTCCCTTTGTCCCAAAACTGCTCCTAGTGCAATGTCTGAAGCATCAGTACATATGTGAAATGGCAAGGACCAGTTCGGTCATCTCAACACTGGAGCAGTAGACAATCTGTACTTTAGTATCTGAAAGGCCTGTTGACAATTGGCATTCCATACAAAGTCAGCATCTTTAGTCAATAACTTAAATAATGGTGTTGCAATCTTAGTAAAATTTTTGATAAAACGACGATAATAACCTGCATGGCCGAGGAAACTTCTTACCTCTTTTTGTGAACTGGGAATAGGAATATGTGATATAACCTCAATATTTCCCGGATCAACTTTAATTCCTTCTAATGACACATGATGACCCAGAATGATTCCCTTAGTTTGCATCATTCTGCATTTATCACTACTAAGGGCCAGGTTTGCTTCTTGAAAACGAATCAACACTTTTTCTAAATTGGCCAAAGCTTGACCGAAATCATCTCCATAGACTGTGAAGTCGTCCATATAGACCTCTACACAGTCATGGACCAAATCAGAAAAAATGGTGAGTACAGCTCTTTGAAATGTAGTTGGGGCATTACAAAGACCAAAGGGGAGGACTCTATATGAATAGGTGCCCCAAGGGCATGTAAATGTAGTCTTTTCTTGATTTTCTTAAGCTATTTTGATTTGATTATATCCACTGTACCCATCTAGAAAAGAGAAGTATTTCTTACCTGAGAGCGTGTCGAGTACCTGATCAATGAAGGGAAGGGGAAAGTAGTTGTGTAATGTGGCCTTGTTTAGTTCTCTGTAGTCAATGTAGATATGCCACTTGCCATTCTTTTTCGGCACCACCACTAGAGGTGACACCCACCTACTGTCTGAAATGGGATAGATGAATTCCGCAGCCAGGATTTTCTGAAGCTCTTCTTTGACGATATCCTTTAATGTTGGGTTCATTCATCTTTGTGGCTATCAGACGGGTCTCATCTCTTCATTAGTGTAAATATGGTGGATGCAGGTGTCTGGATGGATGCTCCGCATGTCCAGGTAATCCCAAGAAAATGCTCCAGATTTCTCATGAATCATACCCATCAACTGCTACTTTTGTTCCATGGTCAATTCTGTACCGATGTGTAAGGTCTTTCCTTCAGTGATTTCTATAGGGTCTATAGCAAGTTCATGGCTTCCCTCTATTGCTGCAAAAGATGTGAACACGACTGGATGGAAGGCTTCCTGGAACTCATCACTGAAAACATGATGGTAACCATTAAAATAAATAGAATAATCAATACAAGAACTGTGAGATAAAAACTGGTGCAAGATATGTTCATCAGACTGTTCTTGGAGACCTCTAGACTATTATAATGTCAACAAAGGAAACATACAGTGTTCATCTCCATAGGGGCTCTCGAGCCATAATGGTATTTCAGCAGCTGTCTGAGCAGGGGGGGAAATAGACAATGTTTGGTTATGGGAACCATTGGAAATGATCATTTCTCCATTTTTGCACCCTATGACAGCATCAACAGTTTCCAACCAAGGGTTTCCCAAAACTACAGGATGTCTAGGTCTCGAGGTTTTTGGGGAAATGATGATAAAGTCTATAGGATATTGCCAAGAAGCTATAGTGACCACTATGTATTCTAGGGTTCCCATTGGTTTGATAACGAATTTGTCTACCATTTCTAGAATTATGGGGGTGGGTTTAAGCCCAGGTAACTGCAAAGATGTCATAGTCTCGTATGTCATGGCATTTATTGCTGCCCCCAAGTCTACAAGTGTGTTTGGCAGAAGTACTCTGT
Source organism: Pinus albicaulis (assembly GCA_034641835.2). Classification (NCBI taxonomy): domain Eukaryota; kingdom Viridiplantae; phylum Streptophyta; class Pinopsida; order Pinales; family Pinaceae; genus Pinus; species Pinus albicaulis. The sequence continues at coordinate 100,232,637 of CM076571.1, forward strand.
TTATTTCAATGGTGACAATGGGGTTCCCAGGGTCATGGTACTTCACAGGCAAGTCAGAAATCATGGTGGACATTTGGGTCATGATCTTTATGCTTTGGTTCTTATGCCCCTTCCTACCTGGCTTCTTGATGTAGAGATCCTTGACAATTTTGGTGTGGATAGGGATGTCTCTGATAGCTTGCGAGAGTGGAATTTTAATGCAGACATTCCTTAGTTCATCTTCTAGGTTGTATTCAAGAGGAATCTCTTCTTTCTTTACAAGGAGTCTTTCTGGGTAGGGTGGTTCATTTGATTCTTCTTCTTGTATTTGTATTTGTTTCTCATTTTTTATATGATTTTTGGATGATGTGGATGGAACCTCTTCCTCTATGACAATAGCTAATCTCCCTTTATTAACTATATTTCCTGATCGTAACTGAATTTCATTCATGGGAATGGTAGTGATCATGTATGTAGGGAAAGGCTGGATGTTTATGTTCTATGCAGGTTGAGGTGGTCTATTGTGATTTGGGTTAGGTACGGGTTGCGCAGGCAATAATGTAGGGTGAGGTGGGTTTTGAGGTTCTTGCAAAGATGATGATGGGTCAGATGGCGCTGGTAAAATTTGATGCAAGGGAGGGGATGGTAGCAATGGTTGTTGATATGTGTGAGGGTTATACCCTTGCTGATAGGATTGCATTGTTGGGTTGTACCCTTGATAGGTGTGATGGTTATAACCTTGCTGATATGTTGAGGTGCTTGGCATATTTGGGTAGGGCACATAGAACTGGCTCTGGGGCTGATAAGGGTTGGTATAAGGGTTTTCCCTCCAGTTCTGGTTCCATGGAGTGTTTTGGGTTTGAGGAGCAGCCCAAGGAGGATAAGCCGACTGGAAGTTCCAGGGTTGAGTTTGACTATATCCTTGGGGACTAGGTTCTGGGAACATGTTCTGAGTAGGGCCCCTCCAAAAGGGCTTTTTACTTGCTTGCGATGGATCATTTGCTTCAACATTCCCTTTATAGATGGCATGCAGACTGGGAAGAGATGGGAATTTACTCGTGGCATGTTCTAAGGCGCAAATTCCACAAACCTCAATAACGTCGATGGGACACTCTCTTTCCATATGCTTTTGTCTACATATGGGACAAAAGATTGCCATAGCAGCCCTTTCGTCTTCTTGTTTCTTCTTATGTTTCATTGTGTCGAGCTGGTTGCCAATGGTGTTTAAAATGTCAGTTTTGAAGTCTTCCAGCAGGTTCCCTAGTTTGAACCTAATGACAACAGTAGAAGCATATTTTTGGTTTCTAGATGCAATATCTCAGAGATTATCACACAGCTTCCTACCTACTTTAGCTTGATTTCTAGAATAGGTTCAACAAAGTTCGGCTATTTCAGCAAAACACTTTTTGTAAATGTCCCCACCACTTAAAATGTTTAGAGTCTCGATGCATTCGTCTCTTAATCCTTTTAGAAAGACTGTTTTGACCATTTTCTCCTCTAGATGGGCTCCTCGGGATTTGTGAAAATGATACAGGAAGCGCTCAAGATATTCTTCCAGGCTCTCGTCATCTAGTTTTTGCATTCTCAGAATATCATTGAGGTCCCTAGTTTTGCAGAAATCCTGGTATTTCTTAAGGAATATAGATTTCATGTCATCCCAAGTGTACATGGTGTTTTCCCCTAAGCTCATAAACCATCGAAGTGAAGCATCTTTCAGGGTGGCTGGGAACAGTTTCAGTTTGTGTGCATCATCGTAGTAATTATAGCTTCTGCACAGAATATCAAATTCGAAAAGAAAAGCATCAAAATCCTCGGAGGACTTACCATAAAATAGCGGCAGGGAGGTCATTGGAATTCTCTTCATTGTGATGTTCCTGGTGATGTCGAGGATAGGAAACCCGAAGGTAGTTTCTTCGTCATCGTCATCTGGTCCCCCTCGTGGTCCATCGGTGTTTTCTCTCCTCGGCCCATCAATGTTTTCTCCCCTTCTGCCATTCTTGCTTCCTCCAAAGAAAGTTGGTCCTTCCTCTTCTTCATGGTTCCCTTCATTGTTTTTGTTCTCACCTTCATTGTTTGCCATATTGGTGCTGATGTTGGTTGAGAAAGAGCCGATGAACAACCTAACTTCTTCTTGAATTGCAGGTTCCCCTTCCAAAATCTTCTTCCCACTGGTCCTCCCTTTTTCGTATTTAGTACCTATGTAATGATTAGCGGGGTTAGTTAATGGAGTTTTTACCGAACCAAAATTTTCAGGAAATTGAGAACTGGAAATAAATCCACCTTTATTATCCCTAGGTCTACTTGTATGCATAAGGAAATAAGAATAAAGTTGAGAACAAGCAGTAATCGGTCAAACTTTGGAGCAACCCCACAAAAGTGGATGCGTGGCTCCTCACTCACGTCTTACCGTACTCTCTCCGCCCTCTGACAACCCTGCAAGATCTATGAAACTCTGACAATAATTATTACCTGAACCTTGAAATTACAACTCCCTGGCAACGGCGCCAAAATGTTGTGTGAAATAACTGTCGAATTAATTCACCAATATTTGTATATCAATCCAGGCTCGTAAACACGAGTTGTACTGTGCTCTCAAGTTTCAGCTTTTAGAGTCGAAGTTTATATGATTCCTTATGATATTTGATTCAAGAATTGAGGCACACATATTGTCGGAAAGAAATCAATTCATCTCATGATAAAATAGGAACAATCAGCAAACTCTGGTTTGAACACTGGAAATCCTTATTCAATTTATCTCAACATTAAATCTGAATTCAAAACCATTACCAAATCAACAACAACTTTGATTCAATAACTCACTACTTGCAGAAAATATTAAAACCCTAATTCTAATCTTTGGAGGTCACACTTAAAAGGAATTACCTAATATGAGTAAACCTATAAGTTGATTCCACACTCACACAGTGAACTCGCAATTACTAATGGTATCCCAATTAACTCTGATGACAACACTTCATGCCATTTTCACTATACTGGTGTCAAGCAAAAAGGTGCACTATCACACTGGTTTGAATATCGATTTTACACACACAGACTTCAGTCATGATAGCCATTTATCTTTCATACCTAGCCAACCCAATTGTATATGTATTACCTATTTCGAATAGTTTTAATCCTCCAACTTCTACTTTTCAAACCAAACTGAAATAAACTCAAGCTATCAAAATGCACAACTATACTCTGGAGATCAGCTTTTAAGTACAGTTGTCTTTCATCAAACTTCCAACCATACTTTGGAAAAGTTACTCAAACTTCTACAACAATTGACACTCTGGTTTCTACAATAAGATAATGCTATCAATTCAATCAACAAATGCTGCATTAAGACACAGAAATAGAAATTAATTAAGTCTCAAAACTAAGAGTTGTAAAGTTCACATAAATTACCATTGGCAGTCATCTAATCATCCTCTGAAACTTGCAATAAAATGTTCCAATATTTAATGAATAATTTCTTTCAAACCAAGTTGCAGGGGTTAAATAACTTCATCACTGTTATGCTTATGGACAAGGAATTGTGAAACTTGCACCAAACTAAGAACCTTAACACACAATTTCAAGCATCGATCCAGAAAGGAACGCTGATTAGGATTCTGCCATGATCGTTCTGTCCTTAAGGAATATGCATTCATGCAAAATAATCTTGTTAATTTACCTAGATGCTACAACATTCTTTGTAAATGACCTTCCGCTCCAAACCCTGATCTTATGAAAAACGAGACAATACTGTAAACTTCCATTTAATCACACCAAAATAATGAAGAAAACTTACTCAGAATTCTTCTATAAATCATCTACTTTCTCCTACCTAATCAAAACACGGGTCTCCTAGTGACTTGCCAGCTAAGACCCCAAAAGAACCTACAATGAATCAAAACTTCACACTCCTATTATGTCTTAAGAAATGATAAATCTCAAGCTAAAAACTACAATGTAAACGAAAAGCTGCTTCTTCAAACCAAATGCATGGAATTCAAACAGAATTATTCAATCAAAAAATGACATGCATCTGCTATGAGCAATTGAACTATGTTTACCAATCTGAGCTACGCACACATGAAATAAGATGCGGATTACTTTAACGCACAGGACCAATTAACACATAGAACCAATTAATCATTAAATCTATTTTTCAAATTCGAGCTATGCTCTCCTACTAAAATCGATTCTAGAAATTCCACACGTACTCTATTCCTATCTTCTTATCTCACAAAAGATTTAATTAAATGCATATAACCATGCTCTATTCATTCACACAAAAACACATTCAGAAAATTCGTTTATCCAGAGAGATGAAAGAGTATATGCTTAACTTTGTTTCTAAGCAAAGCTTCAATTCAGAATGATGCGTATGGGATTAAAAATGAGAAGAAATCCTTATGGAAAGAACCAGGCACACTTATAGCCACAATCACAAAGCTTTTAACATAACGTTCTCAAATTGATCCTTGATATATGAAATTACCTCTGCTACAACAATGTAAATCAAATTCCAAAAACAAAATCAATTTTCAAAAGAAATTAATTATGTAATCCAGAATTTAATCAAACTATACTTATGAATTCCCTCTATTACAACGACATGAATCAAATGCCAGAAATGAAATCGATTTTCAAAACCAATTAATTATGCAATCAAGAATTGAATCAAACTATACTTACGAATTACCTCTAGCTACGTCTATGGGGCTGAATCGGTTGTGGTGGGCCCTTGCCACACCCAGGAAAGCATTGGATTACAGTCCTAACTACACCTACAACAACTTATCTCATAAGTTCATCAAATCCACATCATTCCATAGCAAATTAAGAACGCATCAGAATAATTGCAATTCGGCTTTCACCAACAGAACATGAAATCGTAGTTTAGTATTGATAGCTGAAAAACGAAAATACATTAACCTCCCCATCAAACCAAATGTCTTTTCCTTTATAGGCATCCTTACATAATTAGTAGCAATTCTATTACAGAGAAGGATGTTGGAAACCATGGATATGGTAATCCATGAAATCAGCAGTTAATTGTCCTAAATTTACACTATCAGTTTGTTATGAATATTTTATTATTATTTATTAATTAGATTTAGTTATCTTAGGTTATTAACTGAAAAGGCATGATCAAAGATCATGCCTCTTCACCAAGGGACACCTTGAGGCTATATTTAAAGCCCAGGGGATCCCTCATTGTAATCATCTCATCTTTCATCATTAATAATATATATTTATCAAGTTTTACCAGAGTTTTTACATTCCATTGGTATCGGAGCCATCGCTCTTTGGATCTGTGTGATCATCAAGTTAAAAAAATTTTCCAAAGGAAATTTCAGAAATCTTTTTTAACTAAGTGCAGAATTGCATCTGCGACGGTTGGACTCAATATTAAAACCACCACTCTCTGAAAAAACCGCCATACGTGTCATCATATCCAACTTTCAGCTGATTTTGTGGGGACTGTCTCTGGTTTGATTTATGCCGTCAATTTCACAGTGAAAAGACAGAAGATTAGATTAACCTGGATTTGCAACGATAAAAATCTAACAGTAACTGAGCAGACTTCCAACGAAAAAAATTAACAGTGACCGCCTACAATTCGGTGAATCGATACAAACAGCGTTAAAAAGATCGATTGACATAAAATACACTCCATACACAACGTTTAACAAATCGGACGGCTTTGTAACCAGGATTACAGCGTTTATAAAAAATATATACAGCGTCTAAAAAAAATTCAGAACGGCAACGATTTTTTTGTTTGACTATTAAACGCAGCAAATATACATAGCAATTAAACGGCAGCAAATATACACCAGCAATTAAACGGCGCAACGTTTTTAAACTGGAACAGGTTAACATAAGAAACGGCGTGTTGTTTAAAAAAAATAAATTTGGACGGCTGCGTTAAAAACACTCCAGCGTTTAAATCGGACGGGCAGATATAATATACAGCGTAAATCGGACGGGTTCAGTAAATCGTGGTAAATCGTGGTAAATCGTGGTTAAATTTGTGACGGGTAACATTGTGACGGAGCAATTTCCGCTGCCGTCATTCCTGCCGTCCACACCTTCTCCGCCGTCTCAGCTTCTCTGTCCGCAGTCTTTGGCCGGTCTCCACGCCGCAGTCACAACTACATTGACTCACCGCCAAACAAAAAAAATCGGGAACAGGTGGACGGTTCGGTTAAAACAGCTCGGTTTGTTTTTAAAAAAAAAAAAATTTCTGAGCGGTATTGATATAATCGGCGTGTGTTTTTTTAAAACGAAACGAGCACAGTCGTGCCTTTTCAACGGAAGAGCGTAATTTTAAAAACGATTTTTTAAAATAAATTATATAAATATATATCATATAGTTTTCAAATTGATTATTATATAAATATATATTATAATTATATATTTTATTTATATATTATATAGTTTTCAAAAAAATTGATAATTATATATATATATATATATATATATATATATATATATATATATATATATTATAATTATATATTATATAATTTCAATTAATAAATTATATATATAATAATTATATAATTTATTTTTAAAAAAAAAAAAAAAAATTATTAATTAATTAATTAATTAAATATTAGTTAATTAATTAATTCAAAAAAAAATTTAATTAATTCAAAAAAAAATTAATTAATTAATTAATTAAATATTAATTAATTAATTTTAAAGAAAAAAAAGAGGAGAAACTGGCAGAAAGATATTCCCCACCTCATACACGCTCGATGTCTTCGTCAATGTCGATGGCGGAATTCCAGAAGAAATTGGGAGAAATTGAGAAACAAATTAATAATAACTCCGAAGAATTTGGAAGGCGATTAGTCGATCTGGAAGGTACAGTTGCAGGGCATTCCAACGACATCAAAAGGGTTCATGATACAACAAATCGAATAGAAAGACAAATGTGGCTAAATCATCACGAGGCCACATAAAAGCTGAACGAAGCAATGAACAAGATGACAGAGCATGGCGAAGCAATGAACAATATGACAGAACTCTTCAGTAAGCTAAATGATAAGATAGATAAGTTAACTCAGACACAATCCCCAACATCTCCTAACAGGGAACAAAATCAACAAAACAATTCCGCAGATTCAGGGAACTCCGGAGAGCATCAGGAAAAAACGGATTCCCCACATCATCAAGAAGACAGTAATGCAGATTTTCAAAATAAGTAACTTTGGAATGCATTCGCTAATCAATATCCCCTTCTTGTTCCACCATTATCATATCAGCGCAAAGCCAAGATCGACCTACCCAAATTTGATGGTAATGAAAAGAATAGTGTTGCGTGGCTTAATAAGGCAGAAGAATATTTTGAAATTTATGACATTACTAGTGATGATGAAAAAATTAAACATGCTTCCATGAAAATGGAAGGAGAAGCATATAATTGGTATATGTGGTGGAAAAAGACGACGCTCGCTATCAGATGGAGGAAATTTAAGGATGCGTTCTTCAAAAGATTTCAAGGCATAAAAGAAGAAAAAATCTTTTCAACGTTTATCAAATTACGCCAAAAAGGAGATGTGGATGAGTACACGCGAGAATGGGAGACTTTGGCAACACGAGTACCCGGATTGTCGGAATCTCGTCTAATCCAGTCTTACATCTCAGGACTTAAAGTCCACATTCAAGAGGAACTAGAGCTACATGAAATCATGTCTGTAGAAGTAGCAAGGCAAAAAGCAAAAGCTGCTGAAAAGAAATTGGAAATATTATCAAAACCAGAAAAAGTATATTCGAGACGACGGTTTCCTCAATCTGAAAATGTAGTTGACACAACATATGTCCCTGTCCATCCTCGTGAAGACGAAAAATCTAGTCTGGAAAAACAAAGAATACGAGAGGGCAAGTGCAAACGTTGCGGGGAAAACTGGGACCCTAAGCACAGATGTGCTAATGGAAAAGCAAAAAATCTATACAGTTGTGAAGCAACTAACGACACTAACAGTACTGATTCATGTATAGAAGGATTAGAAGACAACTTAGAGTTCTCTCCAGAAGTGGATGGTGAAACTATGCCGCAAGTGTCCTTATCAGCGATGACAGGCATATTACAACCTCAAACCCTAAGGTTAAGAGGACACATTAAGAACAACAATGTAATGGTTCTAATAGACACAGGCAGCACGCACAATTTTCTAGATTCAACCATGGCCAAAAGACTCAACCTCTTTGCTTTTCCCATGCCTAATATGAAGGTAATGGTGGCCGATGGTAAGAAGATTGAACAAGTAGGAAAATGCCATAAAGTCAAATTGCAGATTAAAGACTTTCATTTAGAATCTCCGTTCTACACCGTTCCATTACGAGGAGTAGATGTGGTCTTGGGAATTCAATGGCTACGAACTCTAGGTACTTATTCTGCCAACCATCAGAAGCAGTTTATAAGTTTTAAGTGGAAAGGGCAGAAATACAAGTTGTATGGATTCCAAGCCCCAAGAAATCAAGTCGTATCTACAGTACAATGTCAGCAGTTAGAAATGCTATCTTCAAAAGGGAACCATGAAGAGTCCCCAGAAATCAAGACAGGATCCGACCCTGTCGATATCAAATATTTTCACTATCCAGATCAACAACAAACTGAATTCGAGAATATGCTCCATGACCTTTTTAAAATATGGGGAAGCAAGAGCTCGCCGCTCGCGGAAACCAGACATTCGTCAACATTGTCCATCATTACGTATGCTTTGAGGACAAAGCATCTTAAGAGAGGGGCAATGTTATGAATATTTTATTATTATTTATTAATTAGATTTAGTTATCTTAGGTTATTCACTGAAAGGGCATGATCAAAGATCATGCCTCTTCACCAAGGGACACCTTGAGGCTATATTTAAAGCCCAGGCGATCCCTCATTGTAATCATCTCATCTTTCATCATTAATAATATATATTTATCAAGTTTTACCAGAGTTTTTACACTCCACAGTTGCTTATCAAAAACCGCATGCTGCTATCGGAAAAAAGTTCCTAATTCTTGTCAACTAAATTCCATTATACGGATAGTGGCCAGCTAGTCTTTCACTGATCTTTGAATTTGTCGAAGTGCTGGAAGGGGCATCGAACTTGCTGAGCTGGAGCTTCTATCTTGAGGCATGCTGGATTATTAACTGAAAGATGGTTAAAGGAACATAGTTTTCCTCCATGTCAAAGAGCCAACCAAACAAGTACTGCAAGAAATCCATCATTCTACCCATAATATTAAGTTAACAAATAAGCATGCTACTAAAAATGCCTAAACTAAAAGATTAAAAAAATAAATTAAAAAAAACATATTAAATAAAAAATAAAATAAAAAACAAATTAATTTGAAAATATTAAGTTTAATATATATATAATTTTAAATACACAATTTTAATTGAAATAAAAAAAATATAAAAATTTTATGTAATTAAAAAAAAAATTAAAAAAAAAAAAAAAATTAAAAAAAGTATTAAATTCAAATAAATTAAAAAAAATACAAAATTTACTAAATTTTAAAAAATTAAATGAAAAAACTAAACATAAAATTTAATAATAAATAAAAAAAATTAAAAACAGAAAAAAATGAATAAAATTAAAAAAAAAACAAAAAAACAAAAAAAATTAAAACAAATTAAATTTCAAATATAATATATATATATATATAATTTAAAAAAAAAAAGAATTTTTTGATCGTGGTGGTGGCGGCGGAGGCCAGCCGCTGGGCGGGAGGCCGATTCCGAGAATCGCTCTCTCGTGGCGGGAGGCCGATTTCGGGAATCGCCCTCCCATGACGGGCGGCCGATTCCGGGAATCGCCCTCCCGCCGCGGGAGGGCGATTCTCGGAATTGGCCTACCGCCCTAGGAGGGCGATTCCCGGAATCGATCTCTAGCCGCGGGAGAGAATCGGCTTTCCGCAGCGGGAGGGTGATTCCCAGAATCGGCCTCTCGTGTCGCGGGAGGGCGATTCCGGGAATCGACCTCCCGCGTCGCGGCAGGGCGATTCTCAAATTAGTATCAGGGCGATTCCTGGAATCGGCCTCCCGTCTAGCGGCCGGCCTCCGCAGTCACTTGGGCAAGAAGCTGATTGGCGGCGCCACCACGATCAAAAAATTCTTTTTTTTTTTTTTTTCTTTATATATATATATATATATATATATATATATATATATATATATATATATATATATATATATTTTTTTAATTTGATTTTTTTTTTTAAATTCAAAAAATTTAAAATTATTTGTTTTTTAATTCAAATTTTTTATTTTAAATTTAAATTGTTTTAAGTTTTTTTTTTTTTTTTTTTTTTTAAATTTGGTTTTTAAATTTAATATTTTTGATTAATTATTTTTTAAAATCTAAAACTTATTTATTAAATTTATTAAATTTCAATTTAATTTGATTTATTTTTTTAATCTTTTAGTTTATTTAGTTTTTCATTTTTAAAATTTATAAATTGTTTCATTAAAAAAAACAGCAAATTTATGGATATTTGTTTTTTAATTATTTGCACGTGGTTTTTTTCATTTTTTTTGTTTTTTAATGATAGTTTTTTTTATTTTAATTCTTTTATTTTAATTTTCTTTTTCAATTTTGATTTTTTTTTTTTTTTTTTTTTTTTGATAAATTTGTCTTTTTTGTTAATTTTAAAATTTGTATTTTTTTTTCTTCTTCTTATTATTATTTTAATTTTAATTTTTAAATTTAATTTTTTCTTTTTTGTATTTTATTTTTTTTATCTAAATTTTAATTTTGTAATTTAATTATTTTTAAATTTTCTATTTAATTTTTTTTTTTTTTTTAAACTATATGGGTTTTTGTTAAAAACTTAAAAAAAATGTTTTTGATGTTTTTTCTTTTAATTTTTTTGGTTAATTTTTGTTTTTTTTCTTTAAATTTTGTGTTTTGTTTTCAAATTTTGTCAATTCTTTTGATATAATTTTCGAATATTTTTGTTTTATTTATTTATTTTTGTTTAAATTTTTTATTTTTACGAGTTAATTTTGTTTTTTTACATTTTTATTGGTTTTTTTTATTGTTTTTATCATAGTTTTAAAAACCGGAACCGGTGACTAGACCGGTGGCCCTAATGAATCGGGTTTCTAACCGGAACCGGTCTAACCGGGAGCGGTCAGATCTCAATGAACCGGTTTTAAAAAAATACATTAAATAGTTATTTTTTTAATAAAAAAAACTATTTTTAAGATTTGCAACCATGATTCCAAGTCAATAGAGACAAAATATGCAAAGTTTGCTCATTTATATACCATGCAAAGGTGAATATATCAAAATGGCACCGAGTGCAATACATATCATCGAAAAATACATAGGAAATGAGGCTCCAAATGGCCCATAGAGTCCAAAAACAATGCTACAAGCTATGAGGCCATTGGCCTAATACAATACTACATATTAGTGATCAACAACATAATCACTCCTCATCATGATCAAAATTATCACCACTACTAGACAAGAGATCATCAACATGAGCTACATAAATAATATGGCTCAAAGTTTGAGGACTCCTAAAACTCCTCTACAACTTTAGTAGTAGTAGTAGTAGCAAAAATAGACATCAAAACTACAAATTACTGAGCAACATGGTCTCTCATGAAACTCATCATTGATTCATCGCTACTAGAAATGGGATCATCAACAAGAGATACATAAACATCATCTAGCTCAAAGTCTTCAAACTTGGATTTCTCAACCTTATAACATGATAGAAATTGAAAAAGTTTAACATGCCTAACCAATGATTTTGGTTTGAGTGAAGAGTTCATCTCCTCAACCTTAAAATGCGGTAGAAAAATATTAGCATGCCTAACCAGTTGTTTTCCTTTGATTGAAGGGTACATCAAGGTTCTTAAAGGACTTCATGCTCTTGATCAAATGCCAATATCATTCCCTTACACATGATAGAATCAAATGGAAACATTGCGAATTCCCAAACCATGAAACCCTAAAACCATTAAGTCTGCTGAATTTTGAGTGAAACCTAAAATTCTAGTTTCTCCATATGAAATCTAATGAGGTCGAAACCACTCTTAAACATCCTGAGTCATTTCATGGTAATGTTAAAAATTTAAGTAAATCCTTTTACTTTAAGAATTTAACATTACCATGAAATGTCAATGCTTCCCTTACCTCCACATCAACCCTAAAACCCATTTCTGGCCATGCGTGGGTTCGCATAGGGAAATAGTAGCTAAATGAACCCCCCTTATAAACAAATCAGCCCTAAAACTCAACTACCGCCGAAAATGTGGGTCCGCAGAGGAGGTAGCACCTAACCGGCCGGTTAAGAACGAAACCGGCCGGTTTATGCATAAACCGGCCGAGCAGCACGAAATGTCGGTTTATGCATAAACCGGCCGGTTCCGTTACTAACCGGCCGGTTTATGCATAAACCGGCCGGTTCCGTTACTAACCGGCCGGTTAGGTCCGGTTTTTCTGAAAAATGGGCGAAATGCCCTAGGTAGCCGGATTGCCTGGCCGGTTTCGACCGGTGGGCTATCTAACCGGCCGGTTTGGCTGGTTACCAGTTCAAACCGACCGGTTTTTAAAACTATGGTTTTTATATACATATATTTATCTAAGTTTTGTGTTTTATTACCAACATGAAAATCACCACTCTAAAAAAAAAGGTTGATGCTACATCAATACGTTTCAAAATTAGCATGAAAATCACTGATCTAAAAAAAAAAAAGTTGATGCTGCATCAATACGTTTCAAAATTACCATGAAAATCACTAACATTTTAAAACAAATATTCATACTTCATAAATAAAAATATTGAAGTGTCAAAAATGTACTAAAAAAAAAAAAGTGATTCTGCATCACCACTTTTCAAAATCGGGTGCTTTTTATGCTACCAAAAAAAAGTAGGTAACAGTGCGGTTACCTATTTCATCGGTAACACTGTTCATCCTACTGATCGCCGTAATGCCACCATTCTTTATCTCTGTTTTTGGCTTGTCTTCCATCGATCTATTGGTATGTTCTATCTACATCTTACTTTCATTGTGCCCTAGAAGGTGAAAGTATATTTGCATCTAAGCATAGAACATTTTCAGAATTTAACACAAACATATCAGATCTGGAAATTAACCCACTGTCCACAAAAAGTCACTTATATTCATTCAATTTGACTTCAAAATTAATTCTTAATGCCTTGGGTGTTTTATTAGTGAGTTCAGGCTTATCTTAGATATGTTTAGGTCTTGAATACACTGTCGTCATAAAATGCTTCAAAATCATAAATGAAGACAACGATGACAAAGAGGGATTATACAGAAATCAAGAAACCTAATGGGCTTGTAGGTGCCTAAAGATTCTTCTAATGCACTTGACCACCTACAACGACAAATTTAGCACCAAAATCGCGGAAAAACAAATTGTTAGAGATGAAACAGTAATGCAAACTCAATTAATGACTGAGAAATGGTCAATGAAGGCTAAAAGGATTGGTTAGGGCTAGAAGAGGGCTAGAGATGAGGCTAGAAAGGCCTAAATGGTCTGTGGCCAAGGGAAAAGGAGATAATGGAGGGGTTCAGGAGGGTTTGAGGCCTCCTAAGGCCACGACAAGGCCTGCGGCTAGAGGGAGCAATCCTCTAAAGGCTGCAACAAGGGAAAAGAGGGGTAGAGAGCCCTAAAAGGTAGCTCAAGGATGCGACTAGGCCAACGAAAGAGGTCGAGGGCAAGAGAAGCCCTCCTTAGAGCACGATTAGGGAAAAAGAGGGGGGATGAATGTCTTAAAAGGCTATGGCCAACCTTAAAATGCTTGCGACGAAGGAGAGGAGGGAGGTCGAGGGCCTATAAGGGCCTCTAGGACTCACAACTAGAGGAGAAAGGCCGATGGCTAAGCCTAAAAGGCCTAAAATTTTTTTAAACCCCTGCAATTACACAAAAATGCCAATGATCATTTTAAAATGCTGGACGACTTCTCTTCTTTAGTTGGACGTTGAGTTTCTGGAAGCTGGGGAGGCTAGTTCTTACCATCAAGTGCCTAGATCAACCCTCCTTGATTGGATGAGTAGCCCAAAAAAAAACTGTTGCTTCAAACCCTTGAGCTATCATCTACACAAATGAATAAAAGAATTCCAAACCCCAAAGGTATATACAAAATTATAAAATCCCAAATACCCAATTGCTACAAAATAACAAAGTTTAGAAAATAATTTACAAAATAGTTACAAATATACAATATTTTCAAATAAAATTATAGGCTCTCATTAGCATATTAATTCTTTTAAGCCCATGTTGGCTCATTTGCATTTACTTTTGAAATATTTCTCAAATCACCAAAAAAAAAGCATATATGTTAGAAAATGTAAATTTTTTGTATACCAAAAAATATTTTTTGATTTATATATTGTTGTATTAACATTATGTGTGGAGATGTGAAGGCGGGTCGGGTCGGGCTTATTCGCATGCAGAACAGTTCAGGAGTTTGGCTGATTGACGCGTTCAAAACATTGCACACAGGTCAGAGTCGAGTCGTGCAAATATACATGCAGAACAATGTTCAGAGGCTTAATCACAATCGCACGTGGAAGGCTTGACTGCATATCGCAAATCGCAATCACAAAGCTTAGGAGGAATAGAACAAGGTTAAACCGCCGAAATGCGAAATGCGATACGAAGAGCGGATGCGATATAGTTCGAAGCCCGATTCTAAAGTATTTAGAGTCTGGCCGTGGGACACTCTTGCACATTGCACATCGCAAGCTCAAGAGAATGGCGTTAAGGAATATGTTATAAATGCCGAAATGCGAAGTGCGACAAGGTTTCATATCGCTTCTTGCATTTTGCGATTGCCCCACCTCCACTGTCCACGTCATCCCTACCTTTATCGCACATCGCACATCGCAAGCTTAGGAGGAATGGCACTAAGGAATATGTTATAAATGCCGAAATGCGAATTGCGACAAGGTTTCATATCGCCACTTGCGATTTGCGATCAACCTCACCTCCACTGGCCACGTCATCCCTACCTTTATCACACATAGCGCATCGCAAGCTCAGGAGGAATGGCACTAAGGAATGTTGTAAATTTTGAAATGCGAAATGCGACAAGGTTTCATATTGCCGCTTGCGATTTGCGATTGGCCCCACCTCCATTGGCCACGTCATCCTTACCTTTATTGCACATCGCACATCGCACATTGTAGGAGGAATGGCGCTAAGGAATATGTTATAAAGGCTGAAATGCGATAAGGGGAGGATGCGATGTAGTTTCAGAGTTAAATTGCAAAGGATTTCAAATCCTGAAGTAAGGACCTTTCCTTTGAGAAATTGCATTGGAGGTAAGAGGAGACTCATAATGGAGTAGCATGGAAAGCCGAAATGCGATGGAAAGGCGGACGCGATACCATTCAAAGGTTAATTTAAAGGTACTTAAAGTCCAGGATTCTTGGTAGTTGTGTTGTTTTATGAAGAAACATGAATGTGGGCAGTAGACTCGGGTAATGCCCGACCCCATGCAGAACAGTGTTGTATGCGGTGGCGCCTTGTAAATAAATGGAAGGTTGAATGCTGCGGGCACGAGCATAAGAGGTAGAGTCGGGTAGAAGGGGACATAATAACATTGTTTGAAACGCAGAGGCATATGAGGAGTCAGGCAAAAGGAGCATATAGTGGCACTGTTGGAAACGCAACAACTGGGTCAAGTCGGGCAAAGAGGCGTCATTGCAGAACTGTTCAAATACCACATCAGAAACGAAAAAGACATGATAGCAAGCAGAAAAGACAAATATTGAACTCTGGAAGGAATGCAGGGGAAGCATGTCTGATCTGTCAGGGAGACACATCAACACTTCAGGGAGACGCATCAACAACAAATCAGATTCAACAAAAAGAATAATATTTCAAGTCATAATTTGTTTTCTTTGTTTGTTAAGATCGAAGCTATAGTGATGCCCTCAATTGCAATGTAATAAGTAGTTTTAACAGTTTAGGTAGTCAAAGTAGTTTCAAGAAGTTCTAGCAGTTACGAACTATTTTTGATGTTTTTAAGCAAGACAGAAAGAAAGAAGAAGAGGTTCCTAGTTTTGGACCTCTGGAAGACTAAAACTTTGGAACTTACTTTTTTTAGGAATTAATGAAAGAAGCATCAACTTTCTTGCAATTGTTGATGGTGATTCGTTTTTCCTGTGCCATTTCGTGTCCCTTCTTTCTGGAATGAAGTGAAGTAAAGTAGCTGTCGGTCTCTTAATTACATCTGTGAGTAAGAGTTAAATAACTTTAATTTGCGCTCCTTCACTCCAATTCCTCTCCCTTCACAGATTTTCTCTAGAACTTAAAAGTAATAGATTCTGTGTTTACAACATAGTATTTTGAGTTTCCTCTCTCTCCAAAATCATTCTGAAATTTAAAGTGGTAGATTCTGGGTTACAACGTATTAGTTTGAGTTTCTTCTACAGTTCTTCTTTTCCATTCAGATATCAGTAGTTAATGTCGTTGTAGAGTCTTTCATTATACCAGATTATTAAGATTTTTAAAGAATTAGTTTCCAAAGGGATTGAACGAAGACCACCTGATATAATTACTTCTTTGACACATTGAAAATGTCTTAAGCACTGGTTCCTTTTCACAGCGAAGGAATTGTCTCTTAAGATACAACAAGCCCAATAATATATATATATATATATATATATATATATATATATATATATAAAATAAATGACAATGAATGAATAATTTCCAAAGATAGATTCGCCAAAACCTTTCCGCAAAATTAATTACAAGAATGAAATCTCATTGCCCAAACATAGTCTACTCTTCCTCATAGTTTGTGAATTTGGAGCCCAAGGGTTAGCCTACTTATAAATCTCGATAATTTTCTCAAGATAAAATTGTTAGATCATATGGTGAATCATATCACCTAAGATAACTCGTATGAATAGAATGTTCTTATCACCGAAAAATGAAACAATAATTTAAAAAAAAATTATTCAACACAATATAGGATAACACAACTAACACATACCACAAATCAGCAGAAGAAAAACACCATGAAATGAACCGCAAAGTCTTTCTATTGTGATAAAAATGTTTCGAGCAGAGCAACAACTCAATACCAACTTTACAATTTTTTTTTCATCCAGAGATCATCATATCCTCAAAATAGAAGCTCAATAGCTTCTTTATATAGAAAAACTCTTCCAAGTGGAAAATAACGGCTAATTGGCTTGATTCTCGTCAAAATAATCTCGACTGTAAAAAATAACCTGATTATCTTTTAATATCTATTGTCAAATTTTTTATTTTGAGGAAGAATTCGAATTTTACTTCAAAACCAGTTTTAATTAATCCAAAAATTAACATTTTAGATTAATTTTCTCAAAAAATTGACTTTGGTGCCCAAATTTTCTTAAAATATCTATTTTTCCCTTGGTGGGGAACCTCCAAAAATTGACCTCTTTTTGACCCAAGAAATTTTGATTATTTTCCACTTGGACAAAAATTAATCTCTATAAATATTTTTTGACTCAAAATTAATTAATTTTTTGGCTTGAGATTTTTATTTACTTATTCTAAAAAAAATAATTAATTGAATCGAGGGGATTTAATAAATTTTCCACCCTCAAATATTTTAGCCATGGTGTTTGACTGCGAGGGACCATGCACTAAACTATTTTTACATCAAAACAATTACAAATTTGACCCTTAGAAGTCGAAATACACATTTACACTTAGATCCTCAATAATTTACCCAATTTTGTGACACAATATGATCTAGTATGAAATAATTTAGCCATGGTTTCTTATTGCGAGGGACCATGCACTAAAATTAATCCGAAACATACTTTTACAAAAGACTCGATATAACACTACGACTCACCTAAGACTATCAACTAATTCCACTCTAGCTTTGGGGTTTAAGCTTGAAGAAAAGCTCTGTTGATTATGGGTGTTTACAAACATACATAATTCAGGGAGGTTAAAAAATTTCCTAGGGTGAAATCCTTTGCAAAAATAAAAGGCTTACCTAGGTGTTGATACATAATTAGATGGTCATACTAGCATCATTTACAATAAAACTTCCAGAAATTGGGTTTACAATAATATAATCATGCTGGTTGATGGCTTTGATCTTTGAAAAATTTTCTCTACTTCTTTTTATTTTGATTCTTTGGATTGTTGACAAAGTGTGGTCAATGTTACCCACCGCTTCGTGGGTGATATTCCCAGGAGAAATTTTTCTCCATGATGGACCTTAGTCAGTAGCCAGGAACCCCTTACAACCTCCTACTAGCTCATTGTGCCATTTCTCTGCTACTTGAGCCAGCGATGTGGTCCCTCACCCACCTGTATTGATCGTATGTTTGAAGGTGGGCCTCTCAAATCTAAAGTTATGTCTTGTCATTTGGTAATTGAGTACTGGGTTTATTTATCATGGATACTTATGGGTATGGATTGATGGGGGGATTTGGCGGAAAGAGTGGGCTTAATTTGTGATCTTGTCCACTTGATATCTTTGGGTATTACCTTTGGAACTTAGTCTCGTGGGATCTCCTTTATTGACCATTTGGTTTTAGGGTGGTACTATTTGGAAAAGCCCGACTTTGGGTGCGTGGTCCCACTCCCCTATCTGCATATATTAGTTCCTTTCCACTCACTATATCCCCATTCATCATTTATCCCACCTGGGTCTACATTGCCATTTTGGGTCCACATAGGGTCAGCTTCCCTATCCCCTTGCCGCACATTGGGTCAGGCCTGGAACGATGCGATAGAGGTTGATGCAGTTAAAAGAAAAAGAAAATCCATAATTAGCCACATTTAACAAGAAATTGTACCACAAAATGCAAAAGATGGCTGGGACAAAAATACTTAGCACGTGGGAAAAAGCCAATCCATAAGCTCTACCCCAATCCATGGCCATCACCCTGGTTCCATTGGTCCTAGATGAACCTCCTTTATCATTCAGGAACCCATGATTGTCCCAACCCTTGGAGGGCAATGAAACACCCTACCTAAAAAGGGGTAATCATTGCTACATCTTACACATCATGCTCTTATCCCTTTGAGCCCCGAGCAATTAGTTAAAAAAAATTCATAAAAGGCAAAACACATGTAAGGAAGGGTGGAAAAATCAAGGTCGGGCACCTCATGTACCACTGTTGCTCCCTCCTACACATTATATACTCAGGTATGGGCTTCCCTTCATCTGGCTACCCCTATGCCTTCATATGTGACCCAGGATTGCCCCTCTCACTCCCTATTCCATTCCACTTATTTATCACTTGCCACCCCAATTAGAAGGATGTACCTTGGACATACTATCCCCTTTAAAGGCTGAAACCACACAATAAGGTACTTGGTTAACCCCCTTTGGAGCCTGGAGACACTAGCATCGCCAAAGCCCACTACGGAAGGGCATGCCATTATGAAGTGCCTGTTTTTTCATCCATGGTTTGTAAACTCTATTATACGATTATTTTAATGACTGGTTGTACTGGAAGCCTAGGGGGCACATTGGATCTTATGCAGGACTACAAGTGGTTTCCATTTGGGTTTGGTCTCCCTATACGGGATCTTGACCCTCGAGGCCCTATTGGCACACATAGGGTGTGTATCGAGAGGTATGGGCCTCCATAGCTACAAACAATGCTTCATGGACCCCTTCATATTTTCAGGGATTACTAGAGATCCACTCTTGAACGAGGAAGATGCATCATGCCTAACCAGCCCCACAAGTAAGCCACACACTTGGAGGGTGCACCAGGGCTTGTACGAGGACCCGATGGTATTTATTACATCATTTGAGCCTTCACAGAGCATCTACAAGCATCTTCGATCCATTTGTGTGAAACTTTTTGAATTTACTAAACAAAAATCCTACAACAGTAATCTGATTTACTTCTACTACTTGTTTTATTAACTTAATGAGTTATTTTTCTGAATAATACAAGAAAAACACTGAAGTAAATACACTACTGCCTACACAAATATACAGATCAAGTATTGAAGAATTGAGCACATTTGAAAAAGGACACAAGATTTTTCAGACAAATGTCCCCAGAAAAACCCAATGCGGGAAAACCGGTGAAACAACTCTTGAGGGTTTTATTATTATGCGAATTTTTTAATACAAACTAGGGTACCAGTAGTGGTTTACCCAATAGAGAAAGTCCCGGAAAAAGTACCTTTATCTCTGGAGACAGATATTATGGCTGATTCAGCTCAGAATGCAGAACCCCATAGGTGCCTACGCAGTCCTCTGAAGCTCTACATTGAGACTACGTCACCCTTCGATGTGGCTGTGCCACGCTTTCCAATTTGCTGAATACGAGCCTGATCTAGCCCACTGAAACCCCAACGCTGCCCTTTCTGGCTTCGTGTTAGCTCCTCTAGACTTGTGTCACCCCTCTAGGCCTGCGTGAGCCTTTGCGTGAGCCTGGCTGGGCCTGCGTCATCCCTCCTAAGCCTGCGCTGCTCCTTTGGTGCTGATTTGCCTCTCTGCTATTGTATTCTCGGCCTTGGATCAGAAAGCCCACTGTCGAATTGCCCCTTGCTGCATTGCAAGCTCACTCGAAAATTCTCAGCAAACTGTGCCCCAAAATTTTGACTTAGCTCAATTGCTGCCACTCTGCGTTTGTTCTCAAACTGACCCCAAGCCTTGCTTTAATACTTTTCCTGTTGAACATTCAATGAACATGATCTAATCTCTAATCAACAACTGAGATTAGAAAAGGCTTGATCCTCGTCACCTAGAACATTCTGACCCACATGTTTAAATTAATTCACTTTAACTATTTAATTTCCCTAAGTTATACTTGGCGTCTCCATTAAAATAATTAATTATTTGAATAAATTAAGCTCCGGGTGGAATTTCTCCAAACGATTTGTGGGTCTTGGAGATCTCATGTGTTCTAGCCCCTCCACATAATTTCAGAGCTAGAGCACATTCGATGCTACCCAAAAATCAACAATTTGGAGACCTATGGGATCATTTATGTGCCCTCACACCCATTGGGAGCACTACAGGTTTACTACTTGGAGAACAAGGGGCCACCCCCTTGTCCATCATATTCTGAGGGATTTATTCCTCATTATGGCACTTTAGGATGTTACTAGGCCTCTTGGAGGGCCCTACGACATGTACACATCCTTATTTGGCCCTTGTGTGGCTTATTTTTACACTTATGAGCTAAATTGGTGGGCTTGTCACCAATAGGGGTGTTATTTTCACATTATTTTGTTATTAGAGCTATTAGGGGCTTTAGGCTAATTTGAGCTCCTTAGGAGCTTATATATTGATGTTAGCTCCGTTGTTTTTATTATCACACTTTGGATTGGATATTTCTCTCATAGAGAGTTTTGTAATTTTTCCTTGGAGGAGTTTTTTTTCGAGATGGATGAATTTTGATGCATCAATTTGGGCTATTTCTATTGTCTTGGAGATTTATTATTGCAAACGAGTTGCTGGTTGGATATACTCTATGGCATTGTAACTGATTTTTGATGTTATTATTGTTGCTGCATACTAATGATTTACGCTATAACTAGGGCTAGTTGGCATGAATATGTGGATTTGAGCATGTTTTAGAAAATTTTAATGTATGGGCCAATGTCATATGAATGAAATGTCCTAGAGATATATTTTCTTGACAAGCTTGAATTCTTTGGTTGAAGTATAAATGCTTGAAATTCTCTTATTCTTTTCTCTACACCAATATTGGACGAAGTTGATTTTCAAGCCTCCTTGACCAAGAAACCAAGTTCTTACTCATTAATCATCCTTGACTCCATCTCCCCAAGTGAACTAAGGCACTAATTCATAGAAGGGTGATCATTTTATTCATAATTTTGCCCCTTTTTCACTTTTTCCAAGGTCTAGTCCTTAAGGGCCATCTAGGGCATCAATTTTTGGGAACTGAGCTAGGGAAATTTTTTGATCTCCTAGGAGGCACTGCGCTGGTCGGTCCCCTCCCTCTCCACAAACTTTCAAATAATTCCGATAGCGGGATGTCCAGGAATCTTGAGACCTAGCTCTAGGATTGAAATCTGCCTAGGCATCCCCAAGGGTAGACCTCAATTCGATGAATTTAACCTTTTGAAGTGAATATTATTTTTTGGTCCTTTCCCCTCACCTTGTCCAAGATAGGAACACTGTTGGTTGCTATATTCCATTCTCAAAATTGCACTGGGTCCACTTGGCCCCATGTGGTCCCACTTCTCATTAAAGACTATTTATCAAGGATCATCTGGAAATGCAAGTTCCCCAAGGAATTTAGGGATTGAGAACCTCATTCATAAGCCTGTTCCTTCCATGTCAACCCTCAAATCCCCATCCCTTACCCTAAGTGGACCAAGCCCCTTGCTTGAAAAGCAAGCAAGTTCCATTCTTCAATCCACCCTAGGGAAAGGGTTTTCAGGGTCAATCATCACCTATCCATTTACATATACTTTGCAAGTGATTCCTATACTACCGGGACTCCTCCCATCGGTGAAAGTCCATAAAGAGCAGGGAGTTGTAGCCATGGTGATAGTGGGCTAAGGTTCCGATGTTCCCCTTGGTCTAGCTTTTTCCTTAGTAGGAAACCCTTTAGGTCCCCAGCTAGTTTGAGTGGTAACAGTCAAGAAGGACAATCTCGAGTTGAAATATTGATATAAGAAAGGATCCGAATTGATAACCATCAACGATGACTTTCATCATCATAACCAGCATTGTCAAAATAGCAAGGCATTCACCGCTGAAATATGTAACTAGGTTCAGTCTTCATAATGACATATGTAATCATGATTTTATGTATTTAATGTAAAGAGAAATAAATTTATTATTGTTGTTCTTAAGGCATGGGTTTCATGCTCAAGGGAAATTTATTTTTTGGTCAAGCACCCATTGAGTGCTTCTAGGGCTTGTCATTGAGTCTACAAGTCAATTGAGTCATTGTCATGTATGAAAGGCCCTTTTTGGCATGTTACATATAGTAAAGAAAATTTATTTGAGTAAAAAATAGAGTCAAAGACCCTCCAAAACCTTGTCAAACAAGTAGCAACAAATCGGCCTACATGAAGGGACAATTCAGCCTAAAGATAGCAATTCGTACCCCTCAAAAGGCTATATATAAGAAGGAACTCAACCTCATTTGGATACACTCTCAAGCAAGTTCGATCTCCTCAAGTTAGAAGTTGGAAAAGGATGAAAAAGAAGAAGAAGAGCAAGATCGAAGTTTTGGGCTTCTCTCTCTCTCTTTCTCTTGTGTTAGGGTTTCTAGTATCTACAATTGCTGGGCAAGTCAAAGCGTTGGAAAGTTGCTGGGAAAGTTAAAGTGCTGGGTAGTTGCTGGGGACGAAGTTCCAGAAGAAACCACTGGGTCGAAGTTGCAAAAGAAACTGTTGGGTCGAAGTTGCAGAAGAAACTGTTGGGTCGAAGTTGCAGAAGAAATTGTTGGGTCGAAGTTCCAGAAGAAACTGCTGGGTTGAAGTTCCAGAAGAAATTGTTGGGTCGAAGTTGCAGAAGAATCTGTTGGGAGGTTGAAGTTGTAGAATAATTTGCTGGAAATCGAAATTATAGAAGTTGTTGAGATCAAGGTTGCTAGAAAGATCTGACTTGGTCTTGGAGGGGTCTTGGTCAAAGGTCATAGGTCTTGGAATTCGACAATTGAAGATTCTATAAGAGGAGAAGAATTCTTTTGTGTTTTCCTCTCAAAAGGAAAGGTTTTGGCCTTGGATGATCACCTACATCTTATGTCATCTTGTCTCATTGTTCTTTATGATTTGGTAGTTGTTTGATGATAAGAACACTAAATATTATCAAGAGAAAGAAGAAGCTAATTAAAGTAAAAACACATCACATGCAACTATTAAAGTAAGAGAAATCACCTAAAATTGTTGCATATAGATTTCTCAACATGGTGTCAGAGCTAAGGTGACAAAGATAAGGAAAGGCAACTTGTGGGAGGACCATCAAAAGGAGTATCGAGGAAGGTCAAGACATCAAGAGGACATTGAATCATCAAGAATGGTTACACAAGGGCCAAGCATAAGGAAATCATCAAAGGACTAATCCACTCATCATCTCGAAGGAATGAATATCAAAGGAGACCTCAAAACCCTAGCTCCTTCAAAGAAGGGTCTTTCACTTGAAGCATTCTTGAAAGGCACACATATTTTTCAATCATTATCACAAAGAAGACCTCAAGAACCCTACCTCCACTCAAAGAAGTGTTACACATTGAAGCAACTTGAAGTCCCTATATCCAAGGGGAAGCAGGAAGAAGCACTACCATTATCATCAAGGAATAAAGGTGATTTCCCTCTTCTTAAGTCAAGGATTACTATCAAAGCATACTTGAAGGAAGATATATTCATCAAGAAGACATCTTCTATTATCAACATCATCAAGAAAGACATCAAGTTCAAGATTTTTTCATCGAGTTTCTTCACTTGAAAAGTAAGTATCTTTATATCAATGGCTAAATCTATCAAAATGACTTCGTTTTGCAAGGAGAGCAACAAATTGGTTGGCTCATCGAACTTTCTTGCATGGAAGAAGAGGACATATTTGATCCTCATAGAAAATAAAGTCATTGGACATGCTAAGGGTTCAATCACTGAGCCTCCAAAGGAAGAAGCTCAAGCTCTAGCTAAGTACATGAAAGGGGAAGTAAGGGCCCAAAAAATCCTTATAGAATCCATCAAGGATCCCCTTATACCTTATGGATGAAAGTTGTAGGCATCAAAAGAAATCTATGAGAAGTTACTAGAATTGTTCTCTGTAAGTACTGCTGGATAGGTCATATCTTTGAGAATTGAGCTATACAAGATGAAGGTATCAAAGGAAGAAGGGATATCAGCATATCTTATGAGGGTGTCAGAGATAAGAGATCAATTGCAAGAGTTGGGGGAAATAATGTCCGATAAAGAACTGACTACTGTGGTGCTCAATGCACTACTTAATGAATTGGGCAACTTCGTATCAAGATTCTATGGAAAGAAGGAAGCCAAAAGCCTTGAAGAAACTTCCGGTGTAATGATGTATAAAAAATATCGAACTCTTTAACTTCTTGCTAAAGGGTATTGCCATAGATATGCCATTTGTCCTTTTGATCACAAGCTTCTTTGTGAAGCTTCAAGTAGTATTGTATCCATTCAAGATCTTACAACTCTCTTTTTTTAGTTGAGGTAAGTGAACTTCTTCCCCTTTATTAAGTTTTCCTTTCATGCTGCCATCTAATCGACTTCTTTGATGCATACTTCAAATTGCTTTCTCCTTCTTCATTTATGTCTATTAATATTCAAAAAAATCTTCGTGCTTTGCTATGTTCTTTCAATTTTTCTATTTGCTAGTAAAGCTTAGATAGTTCTTGTTTTGGCTTGCAAACTTTATTAGAAGACTATGAAGAAAGAAAAGTGAAGTGCATAGGCAAAATAGCAACAATAGTAATCAAAGAAAGGAGATGTAGAGTACTTATCTTTTTGAGGAAGCTCAGTTCCCTCTTAATCTTGGACTTGTTCACCAACCTTGTTCTCACATTAGCATGATGCCTTTTCTGTCATCTTCAAGCGCTAGATCTTCTTCTTACAACGGAAACAATTAGTTAGGGTTTTGTTCCTAGGGTTTTCTAATTCAAACTTTTTCTAAGGTTTACAAACCCTAGATTCTCCATTGTCTTCAAGATCTGCCATTTAAGAATTGAAAATTCTACAAGCATACTAATGAATTAGTTGCAAAACCCTAGGGTTTCTATTGAAAGGCCTTTTATGACATGGAGTTCATTTCATTCATTGATCACAAAATCCTAGTCTTCATATGCAAGGAGTGACTTCATATCAACGATCTCTAATATATCTATACTGACTCCTTCATAATGAGTCCCTATTTTTCAAAGGAGCATAAGGTCATTAGCTTGATCATGATTTAGAAACTTAATATCACAGGTCATTGATTGCAGATAAAAATTGTACGTACCTCTACAACCTTACCTATCCATCCTTGCTGAGGTTCGGTTCTTTGAATTTTAGTTGACATGTATCATGTTTCTCTAACATAGGTACCTCATACCTTCAAGCATCAAACTAGGGTATGAACCACAAAGATTTCTTTTGGGATGCTTATAATGTTCTTTGCAAACACATAGTCTATAGAGAAGGATTAGTCTCTCCATTACCTTCAATTGCTTTTATTTATTTCTTTCAGAGTTCTATATCAGACAGGTTGGCTTCATGGTGTAATTCATCCTTTGATAATTCGCCTCTTTTACCACAATGTTTTGGCTTCTATTTACAGTGATGATTTCGGTCGCTTCCACAGACTATATACCCTGGACTTTTGGTCTTGTAGCATAGAGTCGATCATAGAATTTTCGATTCATCTTGCTCAAAGGTATACCGTAGAGGAGCTCGGTCCTTTAGAGATCTATGTCACAAAAAAATCTTGTTCCTTGTCTTGCTTTATATGCCTTTAAATTCATCATTCGTACGGTTATATGCATTAGCGGTTCCATAGAGTTATTGTTACACTTTTCACTGTCTTTTCTTCATCTTCAAATTTTGTATCTTTCAGTCTCAGACCTTTACTTCATATTAGCCTCCCAAATTTCTTGAGTGAGTGTCCTTGACATCTCTATTCAGATACTATTTATGTGTGTTCCAATTGAGAGATGCGAGTAATTATATAAGCGACTGGATGCTTCTATAGTAGTTCGGATTGTTAAGGAGTTCAGAGGAGTTTCACCAAGTGGTCAAATCAATCTTGAATGTAATCATAGAGATGACATAAAATAAGTAGCCCTTTTTCAAACTCTGCTATGTTTTGTTCACAAATTTATTAACCAATCTACTTATACAACCTTGCCACATCTGATCCAGATCTTGGTTGAAATGGACCTCTTGCTACAACTTTGCTAATAACTTCTGCTGTAGGTGATGAAATCAAATTCCGTCAAAGACCCATTTGAGGTATTGAATAGATCTTTCCAGTGATATAATAGACTTGAAATTTGTTGTTCTATGGGGTGAGAAAATGATTCCACAAACTCATAGGACGCGTGGCGGCACAGTGTTCCAAACAAGGGTAACTTCAATTTCTCGTATCTCTCAAACCGAGAAACAAAATCAAATTCCGTAAAAAAACCTATTTGAGATAATAAAAAATACTATAAAATGAGATATCTTTCACCCTCTAATATGATATGTGGAGACCGTGGCACTTGCGTGAAGTTTACTGAAGATTACTGCAAAAAATTGAAACTAAATGGACATAAACTAGCTAAGGCGATGGTAGCTTATCTCTGAGAAGAGATGTGGTGGCTACATGCCTTTGAATTGCATTACAATTAGGCTCAAGGGCCTTTTTATTATTGAACAATAAGAAAAAACCCTAAACAACCAAAACCCTAACCCGAGGAGATGTAACACCAAGAGTTTATGGGCCCCGTTGGGGTTAGTTGGACAGCGAACTTAGGGTTCGTAACTTGGTCATACTTCGTTTGGCGCATATGATACCTCGTTGGAAAGATCTCTTCGAGGACTACGCCGTTTAGGGCCTCAAAAATGGCTCCAGATGTTCAAGACCGGAAAAATTGCTAAAAATAGTAAATAAGAAAACTGATAAAACTGACTAGGTGGAATAGGCAGGTGGTCACCAATATCCACCTGGATCAACATCACAAAGAATAGGTGCCATCGAAAGCTTGTTTTATCACAGGGAATGTACCACAAGAACTCGCATTAGTGTAGAGAAATATGCCACAAGAATACACATCAACATAGGGATATGTTACTAAAACTCGAATCATATAGAAAATTCACATCACATAGAGGTACATATCACCACAAAATTCATATCATAGAGAGACATGTCATGTCATAGGAATTTGCATCAAGGTAGCTCTGAAATTCGTATCATTACAAAGAACTTTGTGCCTCAAATTTGCATCAAATACAGAGCATCAGACTGTTACAGAGTAGAGATGAATAGTTCCAGAACTTTGCTTGGATTCCTTAGAGAAAATAACTTCAGAGATTGCCTTCTAATATTTCTTGAGTGAGAGAACACATATCACAACTTGTCCTTCTATATTTCGGCCTTATTTTGCAGAGATGGATAGATCAGTGTCATTTACTCGGGCTCTTTGAATTTGTTCAATTCTCAGAGATTTAGGATATGATCTCAACATCCTTTAGGTCCTCTTGCACACCAGTCACAGTCCTGATTAAGGCTTCTTCAATGGTGCTTCTATCTTCTCTATAGCTCTAATACCATGTTCAGAAACTAATTTCTGAGTAGTTTAAAGCTTGATTTCTCTTCTTCATAATTACTTGTGAATGTTAGAAAGCTTTTTATTATGTGTTATGTCTTCATCAAGAAATTATACAAATGTTCAAGCAACCAGGATGATAAAGAGACAAGAGACACCAAAATTAGGCTGCAAGCCAAGGGCAAAAACCCACAAGTGAGAAAACCCAACCATCCTTTTCTTATAGAATCAGATCAAAATGAGATATCCAAGACCAAGACCAGAAATGCCACCAAAAACTCCGAGACCAGCCCTCCTCCAAGTCAACTCCAAAGTCAAAGTCAACATAGGTCAAACTGGTCAACTTCCTGAAATTTTGGGCCTGCTGTAGCACAGAAAAAATTCATCCTGTGCACACGTGTGAGCTGTGGAAGGTCTGAAAATTCGATGAAGCAAAAATATTTCTCTCTCCTTTGACTTCTATTCTCTCTCCTTTGAATTCTGATCCTTGTTCTTCTTCGTATGGTTTAGATGTACTTCTTGTTATGTCAAAGGATGATCTCCCAAATGAGTCAAACTTCCTCTTATATATATAGCTGTCCAGGAGGGTCAAATGGGTGCCACTTTGGAGGGCCAGGCCGACTTATTCCAAGGAGGGCCGACTTGCTCATTTGGTGGATTTTGACTCAAACAAAAAATCAAATTTCTTTTACTTTCAAATATCCAAATGGGACATGACTCAAATACATTTCCTTTTGACTCATAATAAATTCCTTTTGACTCTTTAAACATGAAGAACATGCTTTGACCAAAATAAATATAATAATGAATATACTAAATGCATCAATGATGGATTTGCATTACATTTTGAAGACCAACACTAGTTACAACTTCAACACTGGGGTGTCAATCAACTGTCAGGATTATCAACGGGGCAAACTCTCTGCTGTCGAAGGTAAACACTGCATTTGCAAGGTTATCATGCTCTCCGGAAGCCTTGTTTAACTTGGGCATCATGTGGAGTAGGCATGGAATGAGGGTGCCCTCAAGGCCTTTACTGCTCTGTGTAGAGCCACCTGGCATAACCATCTTGAAATCAAGTGAAGGAAACCCATCATGCGAGACAATGACCATATATGCATCATAGTGGACCATACTTTTATGACTTCAAATTGTGATCACCTTCAAATATCTAACTAGACCAAGTCTTGTAAAGTGTTCCCTACCTTGTTAGAGGTGGTTAGGTAATCAACCCTATTAGGTGCTTCCAGCTTCTAAGGGCAGGTGACATTTCCAAGGTCAACCCTTCAATTCTTAGCTGTTAATGGCAATAATGGCAATGAAGGGGAAATACTTCACTAATATTTTCTCCACATTCTTCTCAGCTCCTTGGTAAACAGCTTTCAAAGTTCAAACCTGGGGGCGATGAGCATTGACTGGTGCTGTGATTCTCATCACAAATTTTGCAAATTTCGACATGGTTCAATGGCCATTCATGATGAACATGTTTGGCACACTTTGGACAGAAAGTTTCCAAAGCCTTCAGGGCTCTTCTTGATTTTGTTTGACTTGGAGTGTCTCCAATTGCATGGCCAGTGAATGTGGAAAACCTGTCTTCATGTCTTCCAGCAAATTTCCAATCGCCATCTTGGTTGTTCTGAATGTTGCCTTTGAGGATTGTGCAACAATCCATCTATGGTCCTCATTCTTGTGTAGTAGCCCTTATGTAATTTCTGAAAACTCGTTGTACCTCGTCTTAAGAGAGCTAGGAGATATGCCCTCTTGCAATCAAGTTTGAATTTTTCATCCATTATTTTCTAAGTACTCTAAGGAGTACCTGCCGACAGGATTGGTGCCTCTAATATCCAAGTAATTAGCAGTCTGGATTATAAAATTATTGGCTTTGAAGGCTTAGTAGTGAGTACATAGTTTAAGACAATGATACGAGAATGAGAAGGATGCCAAAAATGCTTCAAGATAAATAGTTTTCCCATATCCTTACTAGCAGAGCCCAGTTATGCTTCTCATTACTGTAATGTCTGTCCTTAGCTAGTTATCCAACCAAGGCGTCCCAACTGTAATTCAAATTATCTTCCTTGGCTCCCACATTTGGATTTTGTTAAAATTAAGCTCAAGAACTTGGCAATTGTGCATAAACACATTCTTAGCTAACATAAGTGCATAATAAGGGCTTACAGGAATTTGCTATTCATGTCTTGAGTGCTGTAGGTTTTGGGAATTTACTTGACATTGGTCCACACTTGGGTGTATGGATGAGTATATGTGCAGTAGGTGTTTCTTGCCGCAGGAACCTCCTCTAGTAGCATTTTTCTACAGTAGGAAGCAAATCTGTTGCTAAATCCCTGGCTTTTATGTTAGTATGAGCTAGTCCAAATATCTAATATTTTATCCTTATCTATCTATATCTGCACTTATGAAGTATAAAACATAATTTATAGTTTTTGGAATTTGTTGTCTGTATGAACGTTTGTTTGAGTACTATGGACATTTTAGATCTCACCTCCATTCCAAATAATATTTTATCCTCATCTATCTATATCTGTACTTGTGAAGTATAAAACATAATTTATAGTTTTTGGAATATGCTGTCTGTATGAACATTTGTTTGAGTACTATGGACATTTTAGATCGCCCACCTCCATTCCAAATAATGAAAATTTCTATATTTGCTTAATTTTTGTCTCCTTGCTACACTTTTGGAGTTTGTTTTAACTTGAAGAGTCTTGTGTTGCCTTCCAGGAGGTTGGTTTGAAGTTTCATTTGCCTGAAGATTTTTTTTCTCCAGAAGCTTGAGAGTTGTCTTTCACTCTTTGTTTGATATTGCACTACTTGGACCTGGAGATGTGATTGTGACCATTTGAGGTAACATCTTGATACTGTTGATCTTAGTTCCACTAGAATTGAGAATCACTGGCATGTCACAATCATGAAGAATACTCAGATTTTCATCTCTGTTACTAAATACAGAGATACAATTTTGTCTGCAAGAAATTTTGAGCAGTTTTTCCTTCTGCTATTATCAGAAGGAAATCTTTTCCTCCTAATCGAAAAAACATGCGCATGGAAGGTTGTACTTGGAACCATTTAAATGTTTGTTTTCGGTTGTATCAGGTTCATGTACAGCTGCACTACTCAATATCTAATAGGGTTGCTGTACAGCTGCACTACTTAATATGAGTTGCTGTACAGTTGCTTTTAGGTTCTGATGTTTAATGAAAATTTATGTTTTAAGATAATATTGGCAATATTTCAATATGAAAAGGTGGGTGCATTTCTTTATCATATAGAGTATATCACATTAAAATACCCAGATACCATTTCATAGCTGTTCAGATTTTGTTCCCGCCCTTTTAAGTTGATAATGATTTTTGGGTTGCAGTGGCAACATTTATAACATATCTCTTATTATACCTTCTTATGGTAGAGTAAACTAATGTTTGAATTTTAAATAGTGCGAATCTTTAAAAAGAATTTATAAAGTTCACTAAAGCTTCTATAAAATTTGAATATTTTGCGAATTAAAAACAAATTTTTAAAATTTTTAAATCCAGGTTTCTATATGTTTTTATTGATTGATGTACAAGATGCGACTATTTTTAATGCTTTTAAATAGAATTGTCAGAAATAAAGATTATTTGAGATTAAGAAAAAAAATTCTACTATGATGTGACTATTTTTAATGCTTTTAAATAGAATTGTCAGAAATAAAGATTATTTAAGATGAAGAAAAACAAATTCTACTATCTTAGTGTCGAACAATTATTTTTACATGTTTTTAAATAGAATTGTCAGAAACAAAGATTATTTAAGATTTAGAAAAAAAAATCTACTATATCCAAGTGTCCATCAACTAATTGCCTGATTAATTACCAGTGTTAATTCATCAATAGATTTTGAAAGATGTAAGCTGATGTAAATACTTTTTGATTAATAGAAAACCATACTTTTTTATTAATAGAAAAGTGTTGTTTTTTCTCAAAAAAACAAAACTGAATGCCCTGCAAACTGCCCATTTATCTTTCATAAAATTTCCTTCAATCATTTCATACCGCAATCGTTACATTAATTGGTTTATTGATTATTGACTCTCAAATCATTATGGCCATCCTCGACAGGCAAATTCAATACCCGTTCGTTAAATGTCTACGTGGCATGTGTCTCAGCTAACTTGATTTCTAATTTAAATGTGGAGCTGGTATGTCTACGTGGCATGTGTCTCAGCTAACTTGATTTCTAATTTAAATGTGGAGCTGGTATGTCTACGTGGCATGTGTCTACATGATTTCTACTTTAAATGTGGAACTGGTAAAGCATACACTGATGAAATATATTGTGTATTTGCTTTAATAATGTTTACTGCCACTTTGGACATCTAAGAAATTTACTACATCGACCTTTTAATACTATTAACCTGTCACATGGTATGTTATCTAATCCAATTTTATTTTATTGAATTATTATTGTATTGAATTTTCTATTATTTCAATGAGGAACCCATAAGTGATGGAGTAATGATATTTATTGTATTGATTATGTGAGTTGTTTTAATAAATATTATTATTTTTTGTATTTATTTATATTTGAAAATTTTATTGAAATTTTAATTAAAAATTAATTTGACTGCAAATTATATTTGTTTTTTTTGGTTAAAAATAATTTAATTGGCGCAATATTAATTTACATTAATTCATTGGGGTTATTTTGGGTGATTGGGTAGAATGACTGTTATCAAATATGCACTAGTGACATGAGCTATAATGCCATGATGAATATTGTTATAATAGATTCATGCCTCAAATTTAAACAACTTATGTCATCGAAGCAAATAAGGGTAGGAAAGATACTTGAGCAGAAATATAGACTAATCTTTGTCAAGGTCAGTTGTAATGACTATAAATTAGTTAAGGAAATCCCCAAGTCTAAAAGGAACTAGAATCTTTATAAATAAAGATCTCATTCTAAGAGACCAAGCTAAACTTAGGAAAGAAGTCCAAGAGGTCAAGGAGGCAAGAAAAGAAGAGAAATGGGCAACCATTAGGAATAGAAAAGCTATTATTAGAGAGAGTCTGAAACATGAGTGATAAATAGGGATTAACATCACTTTGGATTATCTTTTGAAATTGTCATGGCTTTCCATGGTGTAAAGTTCCTATGTTAATTTGGATCTCGAGTGATATTGATCTTATTCTTTTAGTTGAAACTTGGGAACATGATGAATCTGGGGTCCCTCACCTTGATGGATTCACTTTTTTAATCAGCTTGGAATAAGAAATCCTTCAGGAGGGGTTTTGGTGGTATAGCTTGTTATATAAGCAACATTGTTTCCTCTCACATCCGACTTTATAAAACTGAACCATTCAATCAGTACATTTGGATCGAGAACTCTGATTCTACCACCAATAGGATCTTTCTTGCAATCTTCTATTTCGCTCCTATCAACTCTACATCCTATAAGAAAAACAACTTGGATAAGAATTTTCCTTTCAATGCCTTAGGAAAAGACATATACAACCTAAGGAATGAAGGTGATATCCTTTTGCTTGGGGGCTTTAATGCTAGAACTGCTACTAACCAAGCTATTATGTTAAGTAACAACTCTAACCCTAACCCCTTGTGGCTTGATGAAGATGGTAACTTAGCTAATAGATTCAAGAGAACTATGAAGACATAATCAAGAACTTATTTGGCATCGAGTTCCTCAAACTTTGTAGTTCCTAGGACCTAATCATTTGTAATTGTATTAACAAGTGGCCTCTCTCGATCATATGACCTATTTCCATGGGCTGGGTAATAGTGCCGTGGATTAAGTGATTTCTAACACCCATGTCATCAATCGTATTACAAACTTTGAGCTACTTAATGAGTACAAACTTGACTCTGACCATGGACCTTTGCCTTTATCTCTCAATCTTGTTATGCATACCACCCACATGCAGGAGACTAGTGAAAGCAAAAGACAAATTCGCTTCGATAGAAGTAAAGTCGACCTTTTCTTAAGGGATATAGAAAGGGATTTAGGGTCCCTGACTTATAATAACAACATTGATCAAATTTATTACCATTTTACTACTACACTTTCCACTACCATGAGCAATTTCTCTAATGAGAGGAGACTTTGTATAAGCAGAATAATAGAACTTCCAATCCTTGATATGACAAAGATTGTAAAATTGCCAGGAAAGTGATCAGAGATGCCCCCAATGAAATCATTAAGCTCCATAATATAAGTATATACAAAGCTCTCATCAAGAGGAAGAAGAGGTCATATATTAATAAGAGACAAGAGCATCTTCTCCATCTTTCTAAAGTTGCACCCAAAAAGCTTTCGCAGAATGTGCTTGTTCATAAATTAAAGATAATCACTCTATCCCCTTAGAAAATTGGGACAACTATCTTAAGAAGTTGTATGACTCTTTGGACACCATGGGCACCATCTTAAACATTCCCGTTAAGGAAGATATATTTTTTCTGGAAGGCGTTGAGTCTGGGATTAATAAGCTCGTTATTGGGAAAGATAAAAATATTGAAGGATACCAAGCCGAGATCTTTAAAATGGGAAGATCTATCCTCATTCCTCATCTCCACAAGCTTCTCAATTTGGCTTTAAAGCATGTCTTTCCTAAGCTTTGGACGCAAAGCCTTATTGTGCTTATCTTTAAAAATGGGGACAAAAGATTTCCCTCTAACTATAGGATCATTATGATAAACCACATCCTAGCGAAGCTATATGGGCTCATTTTTGAAAAGAAGCTTAGCCTTTGGCATGAAAAACATGGTAAAAGAGCTGAAGGGAAAACTGGTTTTAGGAGACATTGCTCAAGTATCAACCACCTTGTCACTGTCAGGATCATTGCAGAGGAATGTCACAATAGTAAAACCGATCTCTTCTGTTGTTTTGTAGACTCTAGAAAAGCTTTCGACATTGTTCCTCGAGATAAGCTCTGGGAGAGACTTGAAGAGATCATGGTTCCTCCTGAACTGAGATTGTTGTGATTTGCCTCCACGAGACTATCATTTCCAGGCTTATGACCAACGAAGGGTGGTCTAAAGATATTAAAGGAAATGTTTGGGTTAAGCGAGGGTGTCCCTTATCCTCTACCCTTTTTGGATTTTACATTGATAAACTAAAGGAGTGTTTAGAAATTGCAGATTGTAAGAGCACTGAGCTCGTTGGTATAATAATTACTCTTCTCCTTTATGTTGATGATAT
Source organism: Pinus albicaulis (assembly GCA_034641835.2). NCBI lineage: Eukaryota > Viridiplantae > Streptophyta > Pinopsida > Pinales > Pinaceae > Pinus > Pinus albicaulis. Next base: position 100,268,039 of record CM076571.1, read on the forward strand.
CGTTCTTCTTGCAAAAAGCCGTGATGAGCTAGACAAGCAGCTTAAGACTTTTCATGTGTATTGCTCCAAAATGGTTTTGACAGTTATACCGACAAGACTAAAGTCATGATCATTAAATCTAAAAAGATCACCCATGGTAGTTTCGTATATGATAACCATTGCTTAGTGTAGGTTTCTTCTTATGAATATTTGGGTATTGACTTTCCTCATTAGCTCAACTAGAATTATAGCATCGAGAAAAGGACTATTGGAGGCTGGAAAGCTTATTATGAGCTTGAAAAGATCTTTGCATTTGGAGTAAAAAAAGCTCCTCTTTGAGACTCTCGTCACCCCTGTTGTGTTATACAGATGTGAAGTTTGGGGTTGTAGTATATCTGGAGAGTTGTGGAGAAAGATTGAGATCATTCAAAAGAAATTCATAACCTACAACCTTAAGATCAAGGGAAATACTCGCTATCCTATCCTATTGATCGAAGTTGGCCTATCCCCCATTGAAAGTACGATTATGTTTAGATATCTGATGTGTAAGAAGAAGCTTTACAACATGGAATCCAAGAGGCTCCCAAAAATTGCTTCTAACTTTAGTCAAAACCACCGCCTGCGACTCAAGCACGGGTGGCATAAGGATGCCTAGTCTTGGCTCAACCATTGGGGGATGAACGAGGATATCATCATGGGAAGAAAGGATAGTGCGAAAGATACTATTACCTCCAATTTTAAGGACAAGATGTGGGATGATAAGGGAGTTTGAGGGTAAAATGAAGCTAAGAAAAAAATTACCCTTGACAACCATAATTACCTCTTTGTGTTGACCAGTACTAAGAAAAAAATGAACATTGTTAGGATAAGAACTAATTCTCATGAGCTTGCAAGTGAAATTGGGCAGTGGTCTACTGCCAAGACTCCCTGGGACAATAGAATCTGTCATATTTGTGATAATAAGGCGGAAGATAAAAAACACTTCCTTTTAGAGTGCTAGACTCTTACTCACATCCACTCTCAATTCCCTAACATCTGCCACACTTCCACTCTTCTTGACTTATTAAGCAACCCAAATATAACGATCTTGGAGCGCATCTTTCCCATCTTTTTTATCACAGAAACAAGATTTTAAAGAATCACAATTAGACCTTTTTTTATTTTCTTGAGGTCTGATAGACGACTTTGGTCTTATTGGACATTAATCATCATCATCATCATCATTGGCTTTGACTCTTGTGAACTCATGAGTATACCTGTTGGCTGACTTGGTAACAACCTATGAATATTGTTGTATTGGCTTTGAGCCTTGTGAACTCTTAAATGAATATACGTGTATGCTGGCCTAGTACAATGCCCCATTCTAGCTTTAGCTCATGGAGGTTGAAAAGAAACTTATACTAAAATAATGAATTAAAAAATATTATTATAATACAATAACTAATTTACAACTAGATTCATTTAAAAAAATTATACAATATTTAAATTAAATTTCAATATTTAAATTTTTTAATCTAATTTAGAAATTTTTATTATTTTATCTAGTTTTATAATATTAAATAATGGATATCGAAATTCTAAATCTCACACACACACACACACACACACACACATATATAACTTAGGCATGGCTAGTCTATCGAATGGAAGAACAATCTACCCACTAGCGAGATGCTATTTTTGGGTTTGTGCGAAACTTGGTCCAACTTGGATGCCCCTTAATATATTTTAATTCCCCTAAAAGTGGTTTCCATTATAAAACCTCCCCATGAGATTTGAACTCAACTCATTAAAATTGTTGTATAAAATTAGAAAATGTTTAGAAAAGTGCATATTGATTTCGTATAACAAATTGTTATTTTGGTTTTGTTATTTTATACATTTATTACAAAAAAAACTTTAAAATAAATCATATTTAGAAAATATGTAATGATTGTAGTTATTTTGTTTTGGCTTTCTTACTAGTTGCAGAGTATGTAATGGATTAATCCAATTTATATCTTGTCATTAGCCAAAATTTATATACTGATTATTTGTTGGTTTTCAATGTTTTAGCATCGATGAACTTCGACTCTTTTTATGCCATTGGCTTAAATTGTATAACAATCCGTAGTTAGTCTTTAATATTTTTGCTCATAGAATGTTTTTTCTTCCTTTTATTAATGTTTCACTTCGAATTTTATTTTTATTTTTCCTTTATTTTTAAACAAAAAAATATTAATTTAGTTTTAAATTTGTTATTTAATGATTTTTTTGGTACCTTAAGTAATAGTTTATAATTTTAAATTATTATACTAGAATAAACAAATAGAATAAATTCCACTATAATGAAATATGCAATTTGCTTGAAAATGCTCCATATTTTGTTGGAATTTATATATATAAAAAAAATGTAATGTATATGAATTTTATATTTATAGAATATATTTGTATTTATATTCAATATAAGTAATAAGGTAGTTAACTCTATTCACTATTTTTATATTTATATTAAATATGAAGTCACAAAATAAAGTTATATTATTTCATATTCTATAATAATAGAATAATTAGTATCTCTGTAAAGAAAGAACCCCATTAAAATTTGAATGGTATACCTTAATGTGATTAAAATATGAATTGTATACTTTAATGGGATAGACAAATGGATTAGATTTCATTTTAATGAGATATGCAGTATGTTTTTATTAGTGTATATTGTAATCATTTTGGGTTTAATTAGTTGTTATTGATATAGATTAAGTTTTTAAAATTTTTTCAAATATATGTATATTAGTTAAAATATTTGAAAATAAATTATTTTAATATTTTGATTAGGTAAAAATAATAAAAAGACAAATTTTATTTACTTTTATAATTAAAATTATCTTAAAATTTTAAAATTCATTTTTTTTTTTAATTATTTACCATGTATTTACTATATTAAAATTTTCATAAATAAAAGATAAAATCACATAAATAAAAGTGATGGTCATTCATATTGAAATAGTTAATTGAGTTTAAGAAGCCAACACAAATTGTTTTTTTTGGGAAATAGTTTGTTTTTAATTCAATTGACATGTAAAAATGGTACATACACATCGACATTTCTCATTCATATGGTCATATTTGCAACTCATATTAGTGCATCTTTTTAATTCTAAATTTATTCTAATTTTAGGTTCTTTGGATTTTGTTGGCATGAGAAATTTATCAGAATGATATCTCTTTCAAATTGGAAACATCGTAATTTTTTTGGGCTTTGGCACTTATATAAAACAAGCTCAATGAATTTTATGAGGCTACATATGCTGTAATTGTATTATGAATGAATTTAGATTTGGGCGTTAAATAAAAGACTTTTATTATAGTTTTACAAAATGATGCAATCATTGTCATCATTTACATCAAAAATGTTGAAAAAAAATGCGAAACAACCTTACATTATTTGTTTTTTAATAAAGGTTCCTCATGCATTTTTTTTTTTAATAAAGTAGAATGATTTAATGAATTCACCAACATTATAGGACACCTACATTTTTATTTATGTGTGGATGCTTATAGGATTTAAATATTTATTTATTTGTGGAGGAAACTGCCTTTATTAGAATAAACCATTTACCATTATTTATAGGTTTCATTTAGTATTAAAAATAAAATAAAATGTTCAATGTTTTTTTATTCCTACTATCCACAAAATTCAAGCAACATTAAATGCATAACAATAAAAAAAACTTATGTGGATTCCATGCCTACTGAGATTTTTTCCGTGGGAAGATGAGTAGGGGATATTTTAACATCATATAACAATTATATTTGGAAGCATTTATTAAAATATTAATTAAATTTATTTTAGTTAATATAAATGTGAATTTATGGAGATCTATAAACACTTCTTTCACTGATTTTTAAATATTAAAAATATGTAATTAATCTCTTACTTTCTTAAAGTTTGATAGGCCATATAGGTCTTACTGGGTTGCTATACGGAATCTACGACTGCAAATAGAAGTATCTTCCCTAGATGGGGTGGCCTATCTTAGAACAACAGAAAGACAAAGTAGTTATTGTTTCCCTCAAATTAAATAGATAATGGGATGAAACCTACCTGTGGTCCGTCATATGTGTTGGGTACCAAATCTGCATACTTTTCCCTCCATTTTCACCTACTCTTTCACTTATTTGTATCATTAATATTCATTAAATGATCTAATGCACAAGATAAACCCCCTTCCATTGTCTTATCTGAAATGTTTAATTAATGAAATAATAGTCATGGGGATTTTGCTTACGTGAGTTACTAATTCTGTCATTTCCGCAGATCCGGTGGTCAAAGGGTCGTATCAGCAGATCATAAGAGCAACTCCGAGTTTACAACACTATTTCAATATCGTTGTAACAACATACCATATCCTAGACCAATTTCAGACCGACCTTGTTTTCTCTTGGCAATTGGCTCAACTGTTGTAACAATTGTATATGTATAGACATTAGTTGTTAGATTTGAGAAACAAGGTTTCCTGAACAATTGTATAAGAAGGGTTCCAAGGCTGTGAATCGGGGTTAGTCGTGCAAGAGGTAACAGATTATTGTTAATTAATTGAATGCAAGCTATTTTGCTGTTCTATCTGTAAGATGTGAATTCATCGCAGCCCTGGTCAGAGATTTCGGCTCACTCTTCTGACTAGTTGCTGTGTTGTTTCTGTTTGTACATTTTAAATGTTGTTATGGTACTTTTCTTTAAATTTATGTGGATTCTTTTATAACTCTGCACTTTATCTTTAATTACTGTTACAATGGTTTTTGTTTATTTCAGTTCTTAATCTATGATTAATGTTGGATTGTACCATTTCCCCTACATATACATTGCGTGTTACCTTGAAATAATGTACGCACCCAGATTGATAAATTAATGTGGAAAAGGGTTGAATAGTTTATTCACACTCAGACACCAACATTTTGACGCCGTTGCTGGGAAAGTCTAACAAGGTGCAAGAACATGATCCACATTGATCCAAGGGTCAATTTGTTGTCTTAGGGAGAGAATTTGATTCCCTACTCTAAGTCTTGAGCGCAATGTTTTGTTTTTCTTCTTTATGTTGTTTTCTGTTCCAATTATTTTCCTAGGGGCCAATTTCTCTTCCTAGGAGAGTATTTGACTACCCTACTTCAGGTCCTGAACTTTAATTTTTCAAGTTGTTCTCTGTTTGAATCTAGCCCTAGGGGCTAGTTTCTTGTCTTGGGGTGGATATTTGATACCCTTCTTCAGGTCCTGAACTTTAACTTTTCATGTCGGGTGATTTTCTACTTGAATCCAGTTTTCTTTTTTTAAGTTTGTTTGATTTTCTCCAATCTCTCGTCCTGGGGAGGAAATTATTTTGTCTTCCTCCAGGTCCTGAGCATTGATGTTATTTTAATGATTTCTTCTCACCAATTGTATGAACAAAGATTTGAATAAGAGGGGCAGAGGAAGATCCCTAAAGAAAGGAAGGGATTTGGGAAGGAATACTTATATCCAAGAGATCATGGAAAAAGATGAATCAAAAGCATCTTCTCGTGCTGCTGTCAGGGGAAGGATTTAAACGAAGTCCGAGGGGCAGTGGGTTGTGTAGCCAGTGCCATCCACGGTACTAGAGAGAACACTTCCAATGGCAGAGGAAGAAGTAAACAAAGTATCGATAGAAGAAACACCCCTGTCGTTGGCAGAAGAAGAAGAAGAAATTGCGAGCATGGGATCTGAGGAATTGGGTGATTCCAATAAGGAAGAGGAACTTATGAAGGAGTTTGCATCACCACGAGACTGGGGAAGTGCTGTGAAACCTCCTGCAATTGAATCACCCCAAATATCAGTGGTAGAACTAGTTGAAATATCAGGTGAGTATTGGAGGATATTTATGGCACCTACAAATTCCTCTATTGATTTCCTAATTGGGGACATTAGAGGCGATGCACTAATGAAGCCCATACCTTTCACAACTTACCCTAATACATTTCTCTTCGAATTTGATATTGTCTATCAGGGGTATGACTATATCACTGATGCTCATAAATTAAAGATATTCCATGCTACCTTAAAGGGGACAACCCTGCGATGGTTCATGGGTTTAGGGGGAAAGACTATCTCCTCATGGGATGCGATGAAGGAATTTTTTTTGGAGAAATATCAGGATTAATGTAAATCTCGTGATATCAAGGAGGATATTTTCAATTTTGTGCAGAAAGAAGACGAGAATATGGAAGATTGTGTGGAGCGATTTAAATATATACTACAGAGGTCAGGCCATAGTGACATGGACAAAGATATTCTGAAGATCATCCTTCTCTGAGCACTAAGGGAAGATTCTTTGGAACTTTTAAACATAGTAGGAAAGGGGGACATATCAAAGAAAGACTTCGATACTATCTGCGGGTTGTGCATTTAGTGTTCGCGAGGGGCTGCAAGAAATGGACATGGAATTCGGTCATCAAAAACTTTCGGTTGAGGGGTCACAAATGCGGAAATCGAAAATGTACTGGATAACCTCAGGACTGATATACTAAGTACACTATCTGCCCAGATGGACACCTTGCAAGCGAAGCAAAAGCAAATGGAGTTGGAGAAGACTATGGCTATATTCTTCCCTTTGTGCAGAAAGACACATCCGCTGAAGGAATTCCCATTGAACATAGTTGAAGCCTGTGCAATTTGCGAACAGGCCCATGCAACCAACTCGTGCCCTTCCTTGGCAAGATTGAAGGCATTTTTTCAAGGGGCAAGTGAAGAAAGTGCGGTGGATCAACTATATTTCATGGGACCAAAGAAGCCATGGCAGCCCTGACCATTGAATATGAATCCAGGTATTGCTCAGGACGCATCTCAATATTTTAATAATTTAAATATGGGTCCACAGTCTGTACCTTTTTCACCAGTATGGTCTAAATATCAATGTCCACCTTGGCAACAATGGTTTCCCCAGACTAGTTTGAATCCTCCATGGGCTCAGAACTGGCGCATACCCTCTCCTACTGGGCAATTTCCCTAATCAATGCCACAACAACAACTTCAGTTGCCTTCCAATGTACCTCCAGGTAATCCACCCCTCTGACCTCAACTTCCTATCCAACCCAACCCAAACCCTAACAATAAAGGGGTTCAACAATTAACACTCTCAACCTTCCATCATATGGCATTTCTACCGCAGGGATTAATGAAATAAACTTACGATATGGGCGGGTATTGAATGCTCCAACTTCACCTGTTATTATTGAAAAAATTGACTATGAAGTTATGGAACTAGAACCAAAAAGAGTTGGGGATAAACCAGACCAAAACATTGCAAATCAAACACCTCCTCAACCTACTATTAACCAGGGATGTCCTGTAAATCCGCCATATCTTGAAATATTGGCCTTGAGTAAACAAAGCCCTCAAGCAGAATTTGATTTTCTAGGGGAATTAAAAAATATGTTTGTTAAAATTCCCCTACTCCAAGCTATGAGGGACGTACCTATATACGCAAAAACTCTCAAAGAATATTTCTCTAAGAAACCCGAAAAGAAATCAAGGGATCCGTTAACCATCCATGTGATGGGAAAATTGTTTGACATCATGCTGGGAAAATTCATGCCTGAAAAATATGGGGACCCAAGGAATCCAATTCTAATGGTACAGATTAATGGGGTTGAAATCCCAAATGTACTGGTAGATTTGGGGGCTTCCATAAACGTCATTACCTCTTAAAAAATGAATGCATTGGGTCTTAGAAACATTAAGCCGACCCCTACTGTCTTGGAATTGGCAGATAGGTCTACAATCAAACCAGTAGGGAAGTTGGAAGACATTACTATTTCGGTAGACTCATGGCACTATCTCGTGGATCTCCTTGTATTACAAACACGATCCCTAGCCGATGCTCATCCCTTGATTTTGGGAAGACCTTGGCTCGCAATCGTGGATGCCTATATTAGGTGTCGGTTTGGAAATATGGTTATATCAATTGGGATGGTCACAAAGAACCTCACTCTCTATCCTCCTGCAGAACCAAGCCCATCTGAGAAACCATTAGCCAAGCAGAAACCTCTACCAATGGAAGAATCCAAACCTAAAAATGAAGAAATTAGACTAGTCCTTACCATTGGTTAGGCCCTTCAATTCAAAATAGAAACTAAGGATGATACCATTAACACTTTTATTAATGACCCATGTTCTGCTTCTGATTCAACTCGCAGATTCTAGAATCTACCATGAGTTGTGAAACACAGGAAAATATGGAACCAGAAGATGAAATTGAGAACATCCCTGCAACTTCATCCCATGATAGTATTCCTATTGAAATTGAACTGGAAAAAAAACTGAACATCAACCCGAATATTTCAGAATCCCGGACAAAACAACTCCTAGAAGTTATTCGAAATCATAAGGAAGCCTTCACCTGAGATTATACCGGTATGAAGGAGATTCCTGCTAGTTTATGTACTCATCATATTTACATTAAGGAAGACTACCGTCCTGTGAGATATCCCCGACGGAGAATGAATCCCACCTTAAAGAAAATTGTCAAGGATGAACTTCATAAATTACTCGATGTAGGATTCATTTACCCCATCTCAGACAACCAATGGGTGTCCCCGCTGGTTATCGTTCCCAAAAAGAATGGTAAATGGTGGATCTGCGTGAACTATAGGGAATTAAACAAAGCAACTCAAAAATACCATTTCCCTTTTCCATTCATTGACCAAGTCCTGGACACCCTGGTTGGGAAGAAGTTTTTCTCCTTCCTAGATGGGTTTAGCAGGTATAATCAAATCCAGATAGCCTTGGAGGACCAAGATAAGACAACCTTTACATGCCCATGGGGGACCTTTTCATACAGAGTTCTTCCATTTGGTTTGTGTAATGCGCCTGCGACATTCTAGAGGGAAATTCTGGGAATTTTTTCTGATTTAGTTGATGACAGTGTTGAAATCTATATGGATGATTTTACTCCATATGGGAATTCATTTGAAGAAGGATTGGCGAATATAGAAAAAGTACTCGAAATATGCAAACAAGCCCATGTGTCTCTAAGTACAGCGAAATGTCACATGATGAGGGAAGAATGAATAATATTGGGACATTTTCTCTCGGCTGCTGAAATTCAAGTTGATCCGGCCAAAGCAGAGGTAATACTGCATTTATCCGTACCTAAGATACCCACACAGGTACAAAGCTTTACTGGTTGGTTGGTTATTATAGACACTTTATAGAAAATTTTGCTAAAATAACAAATCCACTTTTTGAGTTGCTAACAAAAGATGCAGAATTTTTGTGGACAGAGGACTGTGAAACAAATTTTTTGAAGATCAAGAGACTGGTTTGCAAACCTCCGATCCTTCAAGGACCTGATTGGGAATTACCATTTCATATACATGCTGATGCCTCTCAAACAACAATAGGAGCAATCTTAGGACAACATGTAGACAAGACACCGTATGCAGTTTACTACGTCAACAAGAATTTGACTCTTGCTGAGTTAAATTACACGGTGACTGAAAAAGAATTCCTGGCTGTCATCTATGCTATCAACAAGTTTCGACACTATATCACCAGGTATCCTACTTTCGTACATACTGACCACACAACAATAAGGTATTTGATGAACAAACCTATCACTCCTATTCGCATTACAAGATGGCTGCTATTGCTTCAAGAATTTGATATTACAATATTAGATAAACCAAGAAAGGATAATGCAGTCATTGATTTTCTATCTAGATTGGATAATAATGATGAAGAAACATCCATAGAGGATAGTTTTCCAGATGAACATCTCTTTGCAATTTCTACTAATCCTCCGTGGTATGCATATATTGTTAACCATCTTGCTACAGGGAAGGTGCCTCATCATTTGTCATACAAGGAACAATGGAAAATCATTCATCATAGTGCCCGATATTCCTGGATGGCAGGATACCTTTTTTTATACAGTATATGAACAACATATTTTGCGCTGTGTACCTGAGGATGATATCTACGAAGTGTTGAAGGCTTCCCATGATGGCCCTTGAGGAGGGAATTTTGTAGATAAAAGAACATGCCATAAGGTGTTACATATGGGATATTAATGGCCTCTATCTTCCAGGATGCACAAAATTATGTCCGAAGGTGCAACAGTTGCTAGTGCATAGGGCAGCCCGGTTGATCCAATGAAATTCCTTTACAACCTTAGGTAGTCCTCGAACCTTTTGAGAAGTGGGCCATCGATTTTGTTGGACCGTTTAACCCACATTATCAGTAAAAGGTTCACATTCTAGTATACACTGATTATGTGAATAAGTGGGTGGAAGCCAAAGCTGTCGCAAAAGCAACAGAACAGGTGGTTTCAGATTTTCTATTCGAGGAGATTTTTGCTCGTTACAATACTCTAAGGGAGATTGCTTCAGATGGAGGAGCATAATTTACGTCACACATGATAGCGTGGTTTATGCAGAAATATGGGGTCAAGCACAGGGTGACATCTCCATACCACCCCCACGCGAATGGACAGGTGGAAAGCACAAAAAGGGTATTGGAAAATATCTTGACAAATATTGTGGCAAATCATCACTGGGATTGGGCTCAAAAGCTGCTCGAAGCCCTCCGGGCATACAAAACAACATGGCAGAACACAACTGGGTTTTCACCATTCAAGTTGGTTTATGGGAAATCCCCCTTGTTCCCGATAGAATTTGAGATCAATATGATCAGAACGAATCTTGAAGTAGGGTTGGACCTGTCAGATGCCCAAAAACACCGGTTGGATTAGCTTAATGAATGAGATGAAATTCGTGCAATGGGTGTTCAGAAGACCACTGCTATTCAACAAAAGAGGATGAAATGGAACGATAAGTTTATCAAAAACAAGGTGTTTCACAAAGGAGATTGGGCATTACTCTATGACTCCCGTTTTAAGGATTTTAAAGGAAAGCTTTGCACTCGCTGGATGGGGCCTTACGAAGTGGATGCTGTATTTGATAATTAAACAGTCAGACTGGCCACAATTGACGATACACATGCTTCTTTCATAGAAAATGGACATCGTCTGAGACTGTATCATCGTACAGCTTCTAAGGACACCTTCATCAAACATATCTCCGAGAAATCTAGTCTGAAGGTTGTCAGTGCAGATAATTCCTCCTTTGCATCCTTGATCTAAAAAAAAAAACAATAATAATAATAATAATAATAATAATGTTGTTACTATTCACTTGTTTGTCTTTTTGCAGGAGCTACTACTGAGGTGCAATGCCGTGGAGTTCAAATTTCCTAAGTAATGAAAGTTGTTATTGTTAGGGCATTGTTACTCTGCTACTGTTGTTATTCCCAGAATTTTTCTATGTATCAGATAATGTTACTCCTTGGATGTTGTTACTCCTTGGGAGTTTCTACTCCGTGATGCTGTTACTCCTTGGTTGTTGTTACTCCGCGTTGTTTTTACTCCTTGGACATTGTTATTCCGTGATGCTATTACTCCTTGGATGTTGTTACTCCAGATATTGTTACTCCTTGGACGTTGTTACTCCTTGGATGTCGCTACTCGTGATGTTGTTAATGCTTGGTTGTTGTTACTCTGCGATGTTACTCCTTGGTTGTTGTTACTCTGCGATGCTGTTACTCCTTGGGTGTTGTTACACCGTCAACGACGTCACTCCGTCGGTGCTGTTACTCCATCAACGTCATTACTTTGCCATTATTCTGCCACTTGTCACTTCCCTCAGGTAGGTCGCCAGGTACGTCTCCACTGAGTCTTATGGATTTAGTTAAATATTCCATGGATAAGACATTGACACAGTGGACAACTATTTTTAAGTTGGGGGGGGGGGGGGGTGGTGTGCCATCATAATTAAACAACGACGTAGTTAAACCACACTAATGATTATCCTAAAAATCATTATTAAACCTTGTGTCGATGGTACGCTCCACGATCTTTACCATATTTCATATAATCCTTAACATGTATTAGGACTAGAAACATGCACATGTTGCCAACCGATCAGTCCTTTCCAATTTATGTGAAATAATTACCATCTCATCCTTCATACTTACCATAATCTGCGATGATTTCCTTCATTTCTTGAGAAATCACCTGTTGTATTTACCATTATTCCACTTCATTTTTCACCATGTTGTTATTACTAAAATTGGTAGCCTTCACTCCTTCCAATGGTCTGCTGCATCCAAAGTGATGTTACAGTCTCTACAGGATGGGTGGACTGGCTGTGCAGCATGAACCCGAAGATACAACTCTGGTCTGTAGCAATGCAAATGTGTGGCAAGTTTTCATCTATGCAAGATGGGATATCTATTTTAATAGACTGCAGGGATTCAATGAAGGGATCACGACATAATTTACACTAAATTTGGATGAGAATTTCTCTTGGGTCAGAGGAGTAGAAATATTCGTCACAGAAAAAGCCATTGCAAAAGTTAGTGGGCTAACATGACAAGGAAAATAGTGGTTCTCTCGGCGGACTCCCCTGCTAGAATTTCCGGAACTGTTTTTGCAGGCTGGATAAAGTGTTGTCCAGAAGGGGAGAGGGTATGATCGTAAATACTTACCGTACCCATGGAATGAGATAACAATCTTTGTTATGAAATATATAACCTGCGAAGGATGGTTTACCACTTTGTTCAAGTACCATTTCAAAATCTTGGCACATCTTCTATTCCCATAGGCATAAGTTCAATATTTATGTATGCCTTTCTTTCTAATGAACAGTCTCCAACTCATAGTGCAGTCTGCTTGGCGTTTGGGCCAAGTGCTGGCAGTCCTTACCAATCACGGACTAGTTCGATTGTTGGTTATGCATGAAATGGCTTGGTTCCAAGTCCCGTGAGCACAAATTTGTGAACTTACAACTATCATTGCTGCTAGGGAGGAAGAACTAGCACCTCCAATTGATTCAACAGAAGAGGAAGAGCTGGAGGAAATGGAGGAAGAACCAAAATCTCCGGTTGATTTAGTAGCGGAGGAAGAGCTGGAGGAAATGAAGGAAGAAACAACATCTCCTACTGATTCAGCAAGAGAAGAAGAAGAACTAGAGGAGTTGGAGGAAGAAGAGGAAGAACCAGAGGAAATGGAAAGAGCATAAACAATTGGTGATACAGTCGAGGATGTCACACAAGAACCAACCTTGTCTGTGGAACCTATTGATGAATGAATCATGGAGATAGGGGGTGAAGTTGATATTGTTCTATAGGAATCGATTTTCATTAATGAAGAATAAGGAGAAGAAATACTAGTCAGGGGCCTGGCAAGTGATGTTGTCACACAAGAACCAACATCAATTTCCCAAGGAGAGTTGGATATTGAAATGGGTAGGGGTGTCACACAAGAACACCACTAACTCAGTTGGGTCAAGAAAATGTGGAAAGAACGATCCCTGAGGTTAACACTACTCCACAAGAACTAGTGTTGACCGCAGGCCAAGAAGAAATGCACGAAGAAGGCTCAGCCCAATCAAGAAATGAAGATGATGGAGAAAAGGAATCAAAGGAGGCAGAAAAAACTAATGTAGACCAGGTAGAGAATATTTTCCATTCTCCTTTTAAGACTATAATGCCAAGAGGAGCAAGGGGGTTTCATTCTATTGCTCAATAATTGTCATTGATGGAATATAAGCTCTCTTGATAAGCTCTCTTAATGGAATATTGATAGATGTTTCACTATGAAATATGATGACATGGAAGACGCACCATGATGAAGAAGCTCTAATGATCTCTTACTGTCCCAATCACCTTCTGCACTAAAATTTTATGAATAGTCACAAAGAAAATTAAATTTAGACACCTTGGAGGCATCCTCTCACAATGAATCCTAGACCATATTAAAGAGGATATTTCCCTCTTTCCAACAAGCTCTTACTTGCCCCGAAACTCCCATTACTTTGTGAGAAACTAAATTTTTAAGATAAAAAAATATATATATTTACATTCAAGGCGACCTAAGCAGTCATATAATGTTGGCCCTTCTTCCAATGGATGTGTCTCTTCATAGGGAAAAACTACAATATATATAAATCTGCGTTCATCCATTTCAGAGTTAGCAATTCAGTGAAGTTCATCACAGGAAGACAGAAAGGTGTTCACAACTCGTGAACCAAGGAGGCGGAGGAATATTTTATTGATTAGGCTATCCTTCTCAAGCTCGGATAACAGACTTCAGATTGCCACCTGTGGAAGGAATTCTGATCTCAGATTTTTGGAGAATAGTCTTGAAGTACGGATCTCAAACAGCTCCCTGTAGACATATAAAACTTCGGAATAATCGACAAGACCTGCAAAACAAGTGTCTAGGCTCGGTGTATTAAACAGTCACTTGTTGGACACTTAGACCTGTATTTGTGGAGCTCAGACCACACTACAGTACCTCAGTCTTGTGCTCAAAATATTCAGACTTGTGATAATCTTTGTGGCAGGTCAAATCTGTTGTAAATCTGTGGGAGGCTAGACAATCACCTGAATTGGCTTGGATAGACTTGAAAAAATCCCTTTCAAGCTCGAAACTACAACAGTTTGGAAAGATTCAAGTTCGAATCTAGTGCACCCACCTGTGGAGGACAAATTTGTGGAGATCTGAAACTCAGAATCACTAGCCTCAGAACTGTGGAATACCAGACCTGTGGAGTACAGTGAAGAATCTTGTTGATGACAGTCAATTAAGCACATCACACATTTTCTATTAAAAAGAAGACTGAGGGATTGGTGTCCTTGGGGTAGGTGCCCCTAAACAAAAGGTTGGTGCCTTGAGAAGATAGGGTCGAAGCCCTAGTGGTAGGAGCCTCATCAAAGTCCTATTTGGTGCTTGGAAAACAAGTTGGTGTCTGTTTCATTAAAAGGGTTGGTGCCCTTCTCTCATCTATTGTATATTATTATTAAAAAGGGATTGAAGTTCTCTTTAATTCTTAATATCATTATTATATATATCTCTCTGTCTTTAATTGTGAAGAATCTAACTGGAAATAATTAACAATTGAAAATAAATACTGATTCACCCCCCTCTCAGTATTTCCAACAATTGGTATCAGAGCCAACTTCTTCATTATCAGCCTAACAGCTAGAAGAAGGATTCTTATGCACAATGAAGAACATGGAAGCAACAAGGAAACTCCCTATCTTTGATGGAACAAATTTTAGTTTATGGAAAAAGAGGATGTCCTACTATCTAATGTCTCTTGGCCCTGAAGTATGGCACTCTATTTTGGACGGATACAAAGCTCCCACCGGTCTTCCAACTGATCCTCATGAAAGAAAAGCCTACATTGCTAATGCCAAAGCTTTAAATTCCATCACTAGTGGAATCACCTATTCTGAATTTACAAAAGTCATGAATTGTCACTCAGCCAAAGAGGTATGGGATAAATTGGTTTCGCTATATGATGGGGACTCCAAATTTAAGAAGGAAAATCTTAAAACCTAAGACAATTCAAGATTCTAAAAATTGATGAGGAAGAAGATATTGCATCATACTTCCTTAGAGTAGCTGAAGTGGTTAACTCTCTTAAAGGACTAGGGGAAAATATTGAAGAAAGCACCGTAGTTCAAAAAATCTTGAGATCACTTCTTGACAGATTCGACTCCAAAGTAAGTTCCATATAAGAAATGAAGGACCTAGATACTCTCAAGATGGATGAACTTCATGGAATTCTTATTGCCTATGAGATGAGGAAAGGGATCCCAAATTTCAAAGAAGCAACTTTCAAAGCCTCAAAATCTACAAAAGAAGGAAAAGGATGGAATTACAACAATGATGAATTAGATACTGAAAACGAGTTAGCTCAATTTGTATGAAGACTAAAAAGGGGATCTAAGCTAAAAGGTAAGTACCTTCTTATTTGTTTCAATTGTGGAAGAATAGGTCATTACACTGCAAAATGTCCTTATAAACATGTCAAGTGATGATGAAAAGGACTCTAAAAGAATGATGTACAAGAAGAAAGGGTTTAATAAGAAGAACTTCTTCTCTAAACAAGATGAGTCTAATGAAGATGAATTCGTAGTCATAAATAGGAAATCAACTAGAAATGTGCATCAGTAAAAAGAAAGCAATGATGAATCAGATGAGGAAAGTAATTATGTTGGAAGCAAAGAAACACTATTCATGGCATTTACAAATGATGATGACTCAGAAATAGAAGATGAAAGAAACATGGATAGTTTGCTAATGAGTGCCATTGAAGAAAATGAGAACCTACAAAAGAAGACAATTTCTCTCAAAATTGAAATAGAGGAAGCAAAAATAAGGGAAGACTTCTTGAACATCAAGTTAAAAGAGAAGGATGATATCTGTGAAAAAAGTGAAGCTGAAATAGTGTCCCTAAGAAAGGAATTGGAGCAAATCAAAAGGAGTTGGAAAATCTCTCTAGCCCTTGACAACATTCTTAACACTCAAAGACCTCAACATGACAAGTCTGGAATTGGTTTCAAAAGAGAATCATCGTGTATGAAGAATAATGCCAAAAGTTATGCTGATGTACTCTCTTGCCATCCAAAAGAAGAAAAATCATCTCAGGAAAAAGGTCACATCTCAAAACCAAGATTTGAATGAGCAAATTCAAGGAAGGATGTTGATTCAAGCTATGTATACTACAACAGGTATCAAACTATTTTTATTGGGCATTGTTACAATTGTAAAAACTTACAAGGCTCATAAGAATGAATCACCAAGATTGAATAATCAAACAAACCAACTACGTGGGCCTAAAGAGCAAGAACAAATCAAAACTTACAATTCCTTTGATCCTTTGGCCAAGTTTGATTCGTCTTTCTCATTATGTGATGATTATGATCATAATGAACAAAATTTCCCTCTCAAAAGGGAAAAAGCTAAAAACGTAAATCTCAAAACTGATAAATGTGGCTTAGCTCTATGTGCTCATAGTGAAGGAAATCATTGGTTCGTGGATAGTGGATGCTCGAGACATATGACAAGTGACCAAAATAAGTTTATCTCATTAAACAAGAAAAATGGAAATGTATCCTTTGGAAGTGGATTTGATAAAATCACTGGAAAAGGGACTGCTACCCTTGTCAATGGACTAGGAAAGGCTCAAAATACCTTGCTGGTAGAAGGGCTCAAACACAATCTCTTAAGTGTTAGCCAGATTTGTGACCAAGGACATAATGTTGTCTTTAGTACAAAAAATTGTGAAATAAGAGACTCGTCCTCAGGAGAGCTTGTGGCGAAAGGAGTAAGAACACCAGATAATGTTTACATTCTCGGTAGAATCCAAGAAGATAAATGTTACTTAAGTCAAACAGATGAAAGTTGGTTATGGCACAAGCGATTGGGGAATACAAGTTTTGATAACCTAGTCAACATCAGCAAAATTAATGCAATAAGGGATATTCCAAAAATGTGCAAACCAAATCAAGTTGTATGTGGCCCATGCCAACATGGAAAGCAAACCAGAACTAGCCACAAAACTAAGGAGTTCTCAACAACAAAACCTTTGGAAATTATTCATGCAGATTTGTGTGGGCCAACTAGAAGTCCAACTCTTCAGGGTGAAAGGTACTTTGCTCTATTTGTTAATGACTATACTAGAATGATGTGGATATATTTCATAAAATATAAATTCGAAGCATTTGAATGTTTTAAAAATATTAATGCTCTCATTGAGACTGAGAAAGATTCTAAGATTAAATGTCTTAGAACGGATAGACGAGGATAATTCACCTCAAAATAGTTCGATAAATTCTGTAAAGAGCATGGAATCGAAAGAGAACTCTCTACTGCTAGGACACCATAGCAAAATGGGGTAGTTGAAAAAAGGAACCAAACCATTCAAGAAATGGCAAGGACAATGCTACTAGCAACCGATTTTCAACCAAAATTTTGGAGAAAAACAGTTGGCACCGTAGTTTACACCTTAAATCGAACTCAACTAAGACCAAATAATGAAAAGATTCCTTATGAATTATGGAAAGGAAGACCTGCTTCAGTAAAATATTTCATGGTTTTTGAAAGCAAATGTTTCATAAAAATAAATGATGACTCACCAGGTAAATTTGATTCAAGAGTTGACGAAGGAATATTTCTTGGATACTCCACTAGGAGCAAAGCTTACAAATGTTACAACTATCATCTACGAAGAATAGTGGAAAACATTGATGTAAATATTGATGAAGGCCTTCCAGAAAAAGGAATTGAAGATCATGAAGTTGAGCCTTTCTTTGAACAAAGTGAAGAAAAAGAACATGAAAAAGAAGAGGAGAATGAAGAACCTCAAAATGAATCTTCACAAACTCCCTCGAAGATCAATTTTGTTCAAAGATATCATCCAGAAGAACAGGTCATCGGAAATATAGATGAAGGAATCCAAACTCGAAGAAGGATGATAAGCACCCCTAGAAAAGATGACGTGGCTCTATTATCTTTAATATAACTTGAAATTTTTTCTCAAGCAAGAAAATATCCTCATTGGATAAAGGCCATGGAAGAAGAAATGTCTCAAATCGAAAAAAAATGAGACTTGGGAATTTGTACCTCGCCCAAAAGATACAAATATAATTGGAAAAAAATGGGTATTCAAAAAGAAGATGAATGAAGATGGACAAATCATCATAAATAAAGCCAAACTTGTCTACAAAGGATAGCAAATCGAAGGAATTGACTTCGTAGAAACCTTTGCACCAGTAGCTCGAATGGAAGCCATAAGAATGTTTCTAGCATTTACTTGCTCAAAAGGATTCAAGGTTTATCAAATGGATGTAAAATCAGCATTCCTGAATGGAGATCTCAAGGAAGAAGTTTACATGGAGCAACCAGAAGGATTTGATCTTTCTGAAGGAAAAGACCTTGTATGCAAACTAAAAAAGGCCTTGTATGGATTAAAACAAGCCCCTAGAGCATGGTATGCAAAGTTGGATCACTATCTGCAACAAGAAGGTTTCAAAAAGGGAGTGGCTGGTAGCAATCTCTACATGAAGATGGACAAGGAAAGTCTTCTGATCACTCTTGTTTACGTCAATGATCTAATATTTGCTAGCAATGATGAAGAAATGAGCCATGAATTTGCTCTAAATATTTCCAAAAAATTCGAGATGTCCATGATTGGTGAGCTGTCTTACTTTCTTGGGCTACAAATATGTCAAACCTCTGCAGGCATGTTTTTATCTCAAGAAAAATATATTAAAGACATGCTTAAAATATATGGGATGGAAGATTGTGCACCTATGAGCACACCAATGACCATAGATTATAAATTAAGCAAATATGACGATACCCCCCAAATAGATGCAACTCTTTATAGGTCAATAATTGGAGCTCTCCTATACTTAACTGCTACAAGACCAGATATTATGCAAGCAGTAGGAATGATAGCGAGATTTCATTCAAGTCCTAAACAATCCCACCTAGCAGTTGTGAAAAGAATTCTCAGATATCTAAAAGGAATGACTGATTTCAGTCTTTGGTATCCTAAGAGTTTAACTCTTATTGTGACAACTTATTCTGATGTTGATTGGGCCGGAAGTGTGGATGATCGAAAAAGTACCAGTGGAAATGCATTATTTATGGGAGATTGTCTTGTATCTTGGCTCAACAAAAAGCAATCATCTATATCCCTTTCTACAGCTGAAGTCGAGTATATAGCTGTTTTTTATTGTTGTACACAAATTCTATGGATGAAGGAAGCCTTGAAGGATGTCAAAATAGAAACTAAGCAACCAATTACTATTTTTTGTGACAATACTAGTGCCATCAGTCTTTCAAAGAATCCGGTGATGCACTCAAGAACCAAACATATTCCAATCAAATACCACTTTCTCCGTGAACAAGTTTCTGAACAAAGTATCAGGTTGGAATACGTCAATACAAAAGAGAAAAATGCGGATATCTTTACAAAACCCTTTCCACGAGAAGCATTTGAGTATCTTCGCCAAAAGATGGGGGTCATTGCTGTTGCATCAAAAAATCACGTAGCATGTCAGGGGTACAATATATTAGCGGGAGCAACATAACAGGGGGAGTACTTGGGCACCCCATTTGCCATTGATTTCAAAGGGGGGAGAGAATTCTATAATATTTCCATCAATGACAAAGGGGAAGATTTTTGGTCAATAATTGTCATTGATGGAATATAAGCTCTCTTGATAAGCTCTCTTAATGGAAGATTGATAGATGCTGCACTATGACATATGGCAACATGGAAGACACACCATGATGAAGAAGCTCTAATGATCTCTTACTGTCCCAATCACCTTATGCACCAAAATTTTATGAACAGTCACAAAGAAAAATAAATTTAGACACCTTGGAGGCATCCTTTCACAATGAATCCTAGACCATATTAAAGAGGATTTTTCCCTCTTTCCAGCAAGCTCTTACTTGCCCCGAAAATCCGATTAGTTTGTGAGAAACTGAATTTTTAAGATAAAAAATATATATTTACAGTCAAGCTGACCTATGCAGCCATATAATGTCAGCCCTTCTTCCAATGGATGTGTCTCTTCATAGGGACAAACTAATATATATATATATATATATATATATATATATATATATATATATATATATATATATATATATATATATATATATATATATATATATATATATATATATATATATATATATATATATATCTGCGTTCATCCATTTCAGAGTTAGAAATTCAGCGAAGATCATCACAGGAATACAGAAAGGTGTTCACAACTCGTGAACCAAGGAGGCCGAGGAATATTTTATTGAATGGGCTATCCTTCTCAAGCTCAGACAACAGATTTTGGACTGCCACCTGTGGAAGGAATTCTGATCTCGGACTGTTTGAGAATAGTCTTGAAGTGCATATCTTAGACAGCTCCCTGTAGACATATAAAACTTCGGAATAATGGACAAGACCTGCAAAACAAGTGTCTAGGCTCGGTGTATTAAACAATCACTTATTGGGCACTTAGACCTGTGTTTGTCGAGCTCGGATCTGTGTTTGTGGAGCTGAGACAACACTACAGTACCTCAGTCTTGTGCTCAAAATATTTGGACCTTTGATAATCTCTGTGGCAGGTTAGATCTATTGTAAATCTGTGGGAGGCCGGACAATCACCTGAATTGGCTTGGATAGACTTGCCAAAATACCTTTCAAGCTCGGAACTACAACAATTTGGAAAGATTCAAGTTCAGATCTAGTGCACCCACCTGTGGAGGACATATTTGTGGAGATCTGAAACTCAGAATCACTAGCCTCAGAACTGTGGAATACCAAAACTATGGAGTACAATAAAGAAATAATAGTGAAGAATATTGATGATGACAATCAAGTAAGCACATCACACATTTTCTATTAAAAATAAGACCAAGGGATTGGTGTCCTTGGGGTAGGTGCCCCTAAACACAAGGTTGGTGCCTTGAGAAGATAGGGTCAAATCCCTAGAGATAGGAGCCTCATCAAAGTCCAAGTTGGTGCTTGGAAAACAGGTTGGTGCCTGTTTCATTAAAAGGGTTGGTGCCCTTCTCTCATCTATTATATACTATTATTCAAAAGGGATTGAAGTTATCTTTAATTCTTAATATCATTATTATATATATCTCTATGTCTTTAATTGTGAAGAATCTAACTGGAAATAATTAACAATTTAAAAGAAATACCGATTCAATCCCCTCTCAGTATTTCCAACACATTCTCCCCAACGTTTAATAAAAGAGATCGATGTCTCGCCCATACTGAAGTTTGTTGATTCAAGGAAGGATATGGCCGATGTCGGTCCATCGCTTGCTGATTCTCGGCAAGGGGATCCTGAAGTTCAAACTAAAGAATGGAATTTTGCAGAAGAACTGGAGCAAAGAATGGCCAATAAAGGCACTGTCCAGGTGACAGAAAGTCCTGGATTTAGAAAAAGGAGAAGAGGAGAGTGCTCCCAAAGAAAGGAAACCGAGTAAAGAAGACCTAGTAAGGAAGCTAGTTGATGCTGCTAATAGTAGCCCACCACCTTCTGAACCTGTTGCAGGGCCGTGAGACGAATTTACAGTTAAAAAAGAGTGGATAGAACAATGTGAAAATAGGAGACCACCTCTCAAAGAAAGGTAGCAGCTTCAGTTTAACGAGACCATGCGGCTGAAGAAATAATTTCGAAAGCTGAGAAAGAAAGTATCTCGGTTAAAGAAAAAGGTAAAAGAATATAAATGGAAGGCGGTGAAACCCAAGGTCGAAGTTTCGTCAGAATTCGTACAAATGGAAGATGTTCCTATAACCTCTGCTGCCACATAGACTGAGCCTATTAAACATCTGTTTGAGGCTCGAGAATTCTTCCTGGTTGCTGAAATTCAGAATTGGTAATCTGTCGCGAATGAACATAAGAAGGAGACAAAGAGGGTTTAGGAGCAGACCGCTGGGATTGTTACTAGGTATATAGATCAGTTGGACAGAGAAAGTCGAAGGCAAGAGAAACAACAGGGTAAGATGGAGGACTTAGAGGAGCAGGTAAAAGTGCTGAAGGCAGATAAAGAGAAAATGTTTACCTTGGTGCAACAGATAATGGTTTGTAGATCTCCTGACCATAGTTATGCTTTATTTATGCAAGAACAATTCTTTTTCTTCTGCCTAGAAATTATTTTCAAGGAAATTAGCCATGAGATTGAGGACCCAATACAGTTCCTTCGTATTTTGAAAATCCATGATATTATGGACCAGCACTTGATGTGCGAACTTTACATGCACAGTTATTTCTTGAAGGATGATCAGACCTTCAATCCTGTTCCATTTGTGGGGGACATTCACCTGAGACCTTTCACCTCCTATATTATCAAACAGGTTAAATGTAAGAAGGCCTCTGATACTTTTGAAGAAAACCAAGCTACAAGACCACTGATGATAAGGAGGGAGCATGGCCAGTTAGTGAATATTTATAACAAGCACTCTACCTTTTTTCAGATTGAGGGACATAAAGAACATATGTTTATAACACAGAAGTGGTGTATTGACATCTGTGTCAGACAGGTAGTTTATTTTCAGGATGAAGCTCTTGACAGTTGTCAGAGGAGATGGATGTTGTCGTCATCAGCTGTCAGAAACTAGGAACCTTTTGGGGCACCCAATTTTGCACGTGCATTAAAAAAAGTACCACATTTTGTTTCATGCATTCAAACTTGTGGGGTACGGTGGATGGGGCTGAGGTTTCAGTTCCCCCTCATTTGGTTGCCAATAGATCAGTATACTCCAGAATTCAATGTGAGTGAATATTGGTGGAAGGATATCCTCCTGATAGAAGGATATAAACTCCCTGGAAGAGAGATGGCTGCAGAATACGACCTCTCTCAGTTTCATGCTGACCACAGTTGGTCCAACCCAGACTTGAAGATACGACGAGCTGGATGAGGACATGTATAAAGACCAGTTTGGGGGAGATGTTGGGTACCAAATTTGTATACTTTCCCCCTCCATTTTCACCTACTCTTTCACTTCTTTGCATCATTAATATTCATTAAATTCTCTAACACACAAGGTAAAACCCCTTCCATTTTCTTATATGGAATGTTTAATTAATGAAATAATAATCATGGGGATTTTTCCTACGCGAGTTACTAATTCTGTCATTTCCACAGATCCAATGCTCAAAGGGTCATATCAGCAGATCACAGGAGCAACTCCGAGTTTACAACACTATTTTGATATCGCTATAACAACATACCAGATTCTAGACCAATTTCAGAACTTTATTTTTTTCTCTCGGCAACTGGTTTGGCAGTTGTAACAATTATATATATATGGACATTAGTTGTTAGATTTGAGAAACGGGGTTTTCTGAACAATTGTATATAAAGGGTTCCAAGGCTGTGAATCGGGTTAGCCATGCAAGAGATAAAGTTTGTAACAAAAGATTGTTAATTAATTGAATGCAAGCTATTTTGTTGTTCTATCTATAAGCTGTGAATTCATCGCAGCCTTGGTCAGAGAGTTGGGCCTAGTCTTCTGACCAGGTGCTGTGTTATTTCTGTGTGTTGTTCTCGCATATCTATTTGTACATTTTAATTGTTGTTATGGTACTTTTCTTCAAATTGTTGTGGATGCTTTTATATACACTTTATCTTTAATTACTATTACATTGGTTTTTGTTTATTTCAGTTGTTAATCTGTGATTAACGTTGGATTGTGCCATTGCCCCTGCATGCACCTTGCGCATTACCTTGAAATAATGTACGCACCTAGATTGATAAATTAATGTGGAAAAGGGTTGAATATTTTATTCACACCCAGACACTAATAATATGGTTCACTCCTTTCTTGGCTTGAATGCTCCAATGCTACCTCACATCTCTATAATTAGAACCTGCAAAATTAGGCAACACAAGCCAACAATCTACAATATATATGTAGCATAATCTATATACTTCATTCTATGGATCAACATGGCATCAAAATACATGAAATAATAACATCACATATAGGAAAACAAAGAACTCTTTACATTGATATAAATGGAAGGAGTTACAACCAAAAATAGGACTTTGACCTTGTAGAAGAGATCCTCCAAGTTGACTTGTTCCTTATTTCCTACAAAGTGCACCTCTAATCACCCTAATGCATGGAATGTTAACTCTTCACAACAACAACATTAGGGTAGAATTATATCTCCAAAAGCCAACCCCTAGCTTCTGGATGACCACAAATATATAGAATATGAGGGTAAGTTTGGAGTTTTTATCCATTTACCAATATAGGCTTTGAGATCTACTCTTGATGGCAGGATGGGATCAAAGGATATGGGATGGAAACTCCAAGGAGAGAAGTGATTTCTCCTGGAAGCTTCTAGAAATGGATGCTTCAAGATTCCCTTTCTTTTTATCGAATTTCTAGAACCAACGCACGCCCACATGGAGCAACCTATAGCTAATCAACCCTGTCCATCATGGAGCAACCTATTGGTGAACATAGGTCCATAGGCATACAGGCTTTGTTGATGCTTAAAGAGGTTGATTCAAGGCTATTTCAGGCAGAAACTCTGGGTTGATAGAGAGCCATGCTTAGGGCTTTGTGCAATGATGATGTTAAGGGGTAAAAGGATGTTGACTGATACAGTTTACAAGACAACTAACCAGATGTGACAAAATGGCCTATAACAGATTGCCCCCTAAAGTTCAAAGTCAGAACTGGCGATTTATGACTGAAGTGCTTTACTTTGTGAGAAGTCAGGATTAAGAACAACCGGCGAGATCATCTTCTATTACAATACATTTATATCATGACATCTTTGTTGAGGGATACATACCCATACTCATCACATAAGAAAATATTACATGTACATTGATCAAAAGACACATTGTTATGGCATACTAATTGCCAATGCAGACAAAGTCAATCTTCCTAGGTTCAATGACCGACCCTAGTAACAAACAAACATGCAATCAAATCTTTCCCTGTGTTTATCTATAATGAATCATAAACTAGAATCCTAAGAGATGGAATCTATAGCTTTTGTGAAATGCCTGATGAAGATCATGTTATGGCTATATGTAGACATATAAACAACAAGAGATCAAAAGAATATGAAAAATAAATTATTTAATCCAACTCATACTATTAATAATGTAGACTAGTACCTAAATCATTTCAACGGATAAATAGAAGCAAAAAAACCATTTATCGAATCCATTAGACAATATAGTGGGAAGAAAAACTCATTTGTATTATCTCAGAAGTAGAGGAGTTACACAACCTTAGCCTTAATGGAGTGAGGCTCCTCCCAATGATCAACAATTTCCCCATTGGATGATAAACTCTCTAAACTTATTTGAGCAACACAAGTCTACCTTCAGTTATCCTCCCAAACCCTCTAGCCTGTGGTTGATTTATAGGCCAAGAGGAGGAAGTTTCAGATCCTTATCTCAAGGATGAGATCCACTAAAGGTGGGATTAGGGTTCCTTGAAGAATGAGAATTAGCTCCATGATCAGAGGGGTTAGGCTCGAATAAGCATGAACTAAAAGATTTTAGTTGGGATATATTCACCCAAAAAATATTCTAGATTTCACTTTTTTATTTTTACTATTTGTTGAGCCATGTGCACAGTCTATAGTGGAAGGCAGAGTGCACTTCTACGCAGGTTTTAATGGTAAGAGTTGCGCATGTACAAAAAATGACTAGGAAACTGCATAGTTGACCAAAAGTAGGTTTTGGGACCTTGCTACCCAGAATTGTCACTTTCTTCAAGATGTTTAAGTTTAAGACTTGTAAGGGAATTATTTGTAACACATTGATGGATAGCGAAAGATCCACTTTGATGGTCATTTTCCATGGTGACAAAATGGCGTGTAACAGATTTCCCCTAAAGTGTAAAGTCATAAAGGATGTTTGAGGACTTAAGTGCTTTATCATGCCAAATATTGGATCAGAGACCAAGGTTGGAGACCTGTAAGAATTAGTCCAAGGTTACAATGAAATATATATAATCATCATTGAGGTAGGCATTCCCATACTCAGAGTAAACATAACTCGATGAACCAATAAGGAAATAGACAAATATGCACATCAATAATAGACATAGTATGGACACAACCACCAAAAAATGGATCTATCTGTACAATCATGAATACAAAGCTCCATGCAGCCTGGATGAATGAAACTAGATCTAGGGTCTTGATCTTTGTCTCTCGATCCATAGTATGAATCTAACCATGCGAGTGAATGTATTGAAGTCGAACATGGTAGAGGCCACTTTATTACCATTCAATAATGTGAACCATTAAGAAGTGCGAGAGAAACCTCCAATAATGACAATGGTCTTCAAGGTAAATAAAGTATAATCTATGAAGTGTGAAAAGATGTTTTAAAGTCTAACACTCATAGAATCATTCAATCAAATGTCAATGATGAGAACTTGTCGTCGAAGGAAAGAAACCTACCATTAGGGCATGCAAGCTCCAAGGTACTGAAGAAGGTTTCTAGATAAAATTCCTAGATAGTGAGCTGAAGTTGATAGGAAGTGACCTGTCATAGGGAACTATGGCACGAAAATCATGTCAAGTGTTGAAGAACAACACTTGGAGTGATTCATGACTAACTCAGGGTTTACCAACACGATTAAAGGCTACAAATTGCAAGGTAATTTTGATTGAGGTTAGACTTCTCTTAAACATATCGACGACACGATACTTTGAATTGGCAGCATTTGACTCAACGATAATAGCCAAAACCAACTGAATACTTTCAAATGAGGTTCGATTAACTGTGAGACAAAGGATTTCACAACCCAGAAATAGGTGATGGAGTGTCATGTTCAAGAGTGGCATATTACCTTTAATGAGATACAAAAAATGAATGTTTCTTCCCAATTCCCCCCCAACCATTGCTGGCAAGTACCACTTTATTTTTGTCAAGCTTGAGGAGGATAACATTTGCTTGCCTTATAAGCTCATCCTTCAGATGAGTCCTTCTAAGTATTTTTAACGAAACATAGGAAGGAGTGGTTTGGTCCGATCATGATGGATGATTCCTACATTGTTTATGTTTAACAAGTCTAGTGAAGGGATAACTTGATGTTGTTTTCATGTTTAAAGATTTTGAAAAGAAACAGAAAGAAAAATCATTCAACTCTTTAAACGTAAAATTTTAACGAGCCCAGAGAAAGTAAAGCTTGAAATTTTTCAATTTTAGGGAGTCAGGATAAAAACATAAGTAAAATCCACAATGTCCTTTTTCATAAATTTCATCTCTCAAGCCCAAAAAAGGGTAAAATAATACAGGAGAGAACTCTATTGACCATGATTGGTCAATGTATATGTTTTTCGTAAATAGTCTAGTTCAGTACGAAAAAGGGATAAACTTATATTGAATAGACAACTGTTCATTTTATTTTTAGAGTTCGAAGAGTTAAGTACTCAACGATATTTTGATGTTTAGAGAATCTAAAAAGCGCTTAAAAGAGGACTCCAGAGTTTCATTTTTTTGTAATTTTAAAGAGCCCAAAAAAGTGATAAAATTTCGCTCATTGCCAAAATGATTCTTTTTTGTGATTTAACCTGTGTTCTGCACATTAAACTCAAAAATTCATGATAACTGCTCTGAAAACATAGTAAAACATAGGAAATTTGAATTTTGAAAGGTCAAAAGGTATAGAATAGTATTGTAATGAGCTAAAATTCTTATAAAAGTCTAAAATGTAAAAAAAATTTCACCATTTTAAGTTTTAAGCATTTGAGAGCAATTTAGAGGGTGCTTTTACCAAAAAATTCAAAGGTGGATTCCGAGAAAACCGGTGGATGAAATCACTATGGTATTCTCCAAGTAATAAATATTTCCGTTATCTTCGTTTTCATGATTTTTATCTTACATTTGATCGTAACTTTTGGCATTTTTGGGGTTGTTTTTTAATTTAAAATGCACCCTCTGGGGTGCGCAATTACCCTTGATCGAGATATCGTACCTTGAATCTTTTTGACACAGAGAAAATCACAATGTACGCGAATTTTATTCTGAGAAACCATGCAAATTTGCTATGTTTCTCAAAGACGACTGCGCACAATGCAGAGGGGTTTGAGAAATTAATTAAAACGCCCAAATATTTTAAAAAAAATCACCATATGGTTTCCTAATCCTCCTCTACTCCTATTTTCAATGTTTTTAATTTTCCAGATGAAGTGGGGGGAAATAAAACACGAGAAACAAGATGTAGAAGATCTCAATGATATGACAACCTTACATGCAAGACTGTGGCCTATACAAATTTTGTATTATCCCGAGCATGAAGGCTCAACTAGATCTTTTGACATGGATGGTGAGAGATTGGGATGTTCATGATAAATTTTTTGTGATAGGAGATCAATGACTCACCGCAAATGCATATGAAATCTATTTCTTGACTGGGATTTTCCATAGAAGGATAGAAATTTCATTGTATGGGCACATGCCAGGTGGAGAAACAACTACAACCTATCTAAGGCAACATTATATTGCAGGGGCTCAACTGAAGGATGACGAAATTGACATAAAAACCATAGAGAGGTTTCCCTTGAGAAATATTTCCTTTACATTTGCACATTTGTGTGGGAGTGTAATACTTCACTTGCTGACTAAGGCTCAAATGCAGATCTTCATGGAGTGTGCAAAACCTACCTTATTCAATTGGTGCGAAGGGGTAATTGTCAATATGAAATGATAACTAACTAGAGAAAAAATTGAAAAAATCAAAAACGTTGGGTATGGTGCCATTCTGATCTCTTTTGGTCTAGAGAGGATTCCCATTCTTGCCCCACAATAGGTTCTGGTAGATGCAGGACGACCATGGGATCCTCATATGCTTTTGTGGGTTTCATTGATGACATGCCATGGAGATGATGGTCTAGTAGTGAAATATACTCCTGAGGTTTTTGGGTGGTTGGAACATCTAATCATCATGATTGAATAATTTTCATATGCAGACATGGAATATATAGGTGACCTAGATATCCCACTTCCAACAAGGATGTATTGGGGTGAATTAGGTAAAAAATTTCACATTTGGTTGTTTTTTTGTTTTCATTTAAAAAAAATATTTTAGCATCCAAAACTAACTATCTAAAATGGTCATGCAGATGTGGGCCTGGTCAAACCAACATGATTACGAAATTTTGACAGATAGGGTGATCATCCAACAACTCTTGTGGTACCTAAACCTGATGCGGAAAAGGCTTTGACTGATTCAGAGCACAACCTCGAGAGGAAAACTCTAGAAATCCCAGAGACTGGGATTGATTATTTTTCTCTTCGGTATTAGAGGGACTTCGTGGGAGTTCCTGGGCTGATCAGTCGCTTGCTATGATGAGTAGCTCACACCATTGTTTGCTACCATGATCACCACCATGCTTAGTGGCTAGTCCTAGGGCTAGATTTTGACTTTGTCATATTTACATGTTTGGATAATAAAAGCTACGAGACCTCATGTGTTTTGGATGACATTTTGTAAAGCCATACTTTTTTACAGACATTTGGATTAATGAAAACTACTAATATTATCTCAATTTATCTTGTTCAATATGTGGATGAATATTGTTTCCTTTTTACAGCTATTACAAATGTTGATTTATTACATAGTTAGCTAATACATTAACCAATTTATTTAAATGTCTTGGAATGTCTCTCAAAGAGACAAACCTGCAAAAAAATTCTTGACATTGTTGGACTTGTAACTGAATAGACATTGTTTAAATGTAATACTATGAGTTGAGAATATAACTTAATGATCAATCGATGAATGCTAAATGAAATTACGTCAGAGAATAGTTCAATTACTGCACTATACTCTACGATGTTATTCATTGTTCGACCAAGGCATATCCCATGAATAGAAACTAGCTCATCGATGGGAGAATAAATGGTCCAGGCTATGGAATAAAAATTCTGAGTACTACGACTAGCACCATCGGCAAATACAATGAAAGTTTGTGGGAGCATCGACATTTGAAAATATAGTGTAACACAAGATAAGCAGGAGAAGTAGCAAGAAATCGTTAAAAAAATGCTAAATTTATTACACACACTCATAAAAATATGATACAATTACTGTGAAAAATATTCATGAAATGAATCACGCATAATATTTCTTCAGGTAAATACCATTCTTGGGCTTTCCCAAAGAAATTTCGTCATAATAAGATAGCTCATAGGCCCCTTTAGCTAGTAGATGTTTTACAATGTAAGGACCATGCCACATGGGCTCGAATTTACCAACACCTAGTTTATCATGTGCTTTATCATAGATCAAGGCTAGGTCACCTTAACAAAATGAACGAGGATTCACATTTCGGTCAAAATGTGCGTTAAATTATTTCTTATGAGCCTCACTATCCATTGCATCATCACGACAAGTCTCATCTAGTTGTGTTAAGTATAAAAAACGTTCCTCCTCTATAAAGGTAGCTAGTAATAACTTGATCGCCAGTTTCAAAGACGAAATTAATTAGGGAATTTTGAGGCCTAAAATGGGCTTCCTAAGGAAATTTTAAAATAATATTGGAAATGGGAAAATAATATTAGATTACATCATCAAATTTTAGAGGGAAAAAGGAAAAAACTACTTTTTCAACTCATATTTTCAACTTATCTCCCTACGAGTTTACTCAAATTTCGAGTGGTAACAGTCATTGGATGCAAAATTTGATTCTTCATCCAAAGAGTACTCATGTTGCATACTTTTGATGGGCCCTGCTACATTAAAAATGAGAAATACATGAAAAAAGTGATTGCAATTGCCTGTTTTCATGTATTTCTCATGTTTCATATAGAAGGGTTCGTCAAAAGTATGAAACATGGGTAATCCTTGGATGAGGAATTAAATTTTGCATCCAACGAGTACTCCTGCTCGAAATTTGAGTAAAATCTTAGTGGTATAAGTTGAAAATACAATTTGAAAAAGTAGTTTTATTATTTTATGTTAGAAAATTATATATTATGGAGCAATGCAACACATAAAATATGTGGAAAAATACAAGCACACAAAACAAATAAAACCAGAGAGACACAGATATACGTGGTTCACCCAGTTTGGGCTACGTCCACCCCGAACAGCCAGTCCTTCCTTTCTATTATCCAGCAAAAAATGAAGAGACAAAACCTACAACATATCCACTGTAATATCCTCTGTTCTCTCTCACAGTCTCCCTCTCTGTTTCTCGCTCCGAGAATACACACACAATACACAGCCACAATACAATGCCCTCATAAAAGCGAGGGGTTGCCTTCTAGGGCAAAAAAACCTAATATAAACATAACTTCTAGCGTCAGATCATTTGCCTAATGAACGGCCCAGATTGACTAGAAATTACTATACTTTTACAAGGAAATTTTACATCTATTTTTAGCTTCGGGGGCACTACCCTCGAAAGCCCCCGCCTGGACCCCCCACGGCAGTTATTAATTATGGGCGGCAACGTACAAGGGTCCAATGTTGTGATACAAAGTAAACAAGATAATTAGGCTCCACACCCAAAATTTTATTAATTTTTAATCTTTTTATTTTTTTACTCCAAAAATGGTGAATCATCCCCCATGGTTGGCATCATCATCTTGAATCCTATCGGTTCTTATAAAGTTTATTTTGGTTGTACATTTTTCTTAGGAGTCCCATTTTAGACCTAAAAATTTCTCTAATGCCATATTCAATTGGAAAAACTACCTGCAAACAATAAACAAATTGGAAGGGAGTAAATCCAATTGATGTTTTTGATGAGGTATAGCATGCCCACAAGGCTGGAAAAAACATAGTATGCCAATTCTGTTTATGAATATAGACGATCCGTTTTATCATTGTGGTCAAAATCTTGTTAACAACTTCTACTTGGCCATTCCCTTGGGAATAATATGGGGTAGAACTGTCTGTTGAGATTCAACAAGATGATGAGCTTAGTGAAAAGTAAGCACCTTCACTAAGTGGGTCCTGCAACCTATTTTTAGGTGTATGTCTATTTTTAGACATGGTGAGCATATTCTATAAGTTGCAGGATGCTATTTGTATATGGTTGGTCAAATGTGGAAAATAGATGAAATTCTATTTTTAGAATATTGGGAAAATTCTATTTATAGATTGTCAATCTAAAAATAGTTGCATGTCGAATATTGTTAACCCTTAATAATAATCCGACAATAAACATCAACTTATTCTCTTGGAGCACTTTATTTTAGTGAACACATTTGGAAAATCAGTGGGTTGAAGGAATTACGCAATTCCTAGGGTTATTGGTGGCTCATGCATGGCGACTTAGTTAGAACTGAAGTGGCAAAGTTATGACAGAGTTGGAAGAGTAGTTACAGGATTTGTTATTAGTTTAACTCAGTTAAGTGAGTTAAACTCAGTTGAGCTAGTTGTATCTAGTTTAACTGAAAGATACACTAGCGAGAGTTTAATGAATTAATTAGTTAATTAATTCTTAACTAATAACTCAATAAAAACTGAACAAATATAGCAGTTAACTACAGTGCATGTCAGTTCCAGTGGAGACCCAGTGGAGAGATAGGTGAAAGGGTGAGATTGACTATCGATTGTGACTATAGTGATGCATTCAATGCATCTGACACACATTGGAGTTTCCAATGAGGATTGCGCAGTCAAGGAAAGGCCAATTAGAATTCATTCAGGGGTCTTCTTCAGCAGGGATTGTGCAGTGGAGGTAGGCTGTCAGGAGGAAAGAAATTGGTGCATAGAGATGCAAATTTCTACATGACAGTCTATAATGAATCTACATTGTACTGAGAGCTTGATGTACTAAGATTTGTATGAGATTATTACATGATTCCATTGATATACATAATATATGATATTTGGGGTTTTTAGCTTTAAACTTTCCCATTTAACAACTGTGTTATGTGCGGTTGAATTTATTCACATGTGTTTGCAATTGAGTTTTAAATTTCCGCAAGTTTAACAGTGGAAGGATTCTGTATTTAGAAAGAAGATAAATATTGTTAGATCGGGAGAATCCAGTAATACATCAATATTAATAAATTTCTATGTGGTATCAGAGCAATATTGATCATTGGAGATTGCAATTGTGAATAAGTGCTGAGTTTTGTGTTGGTGGAAAATTCGAATTTGCTGCAGAAATTTCTTGGTGCGACAGTTGAGTATTCATTGAAATTTCTTTCAATGGGTTGATATTGGAGTATTCCCTCGAGGGTAGCTCAAATTACATAGCCTAGAAAGATAGGATGGAGGTGGTGCTTGAAGGTAATGGATTGAAGGAGTTCATCGATAGCTATGTTCCTAAGCCTGCTTCTAGCGATGTTGCAAGACTTGCCACATGGAAAAAGAAGGTAGCAAAGACAAGAAGAATTCTGTTGGAAGGTGTGAAGGACCATATTGTGTTAAGCCTTCATGGGAAAGCCACTCCATTTGCAATGTGGAAGGCTTTGACAGATCTTTTCCAAAGCAGCAGCGACCAGAGGAAGTTGGTGCTGAAAGATAAGCTCAGAAAAATAAAAATGGAGAAGGGCGACAATATTCCAAAATATCTCACGAATTTTATCCGTTGTAGGGATGAACTGAGAAGTGTGGGGATTACTGTTGATGATGATGACTTCATGAGATTGGCTCTCCTTGGGCTTCCAAAGAGTTGGCATAGCTATGAAGACTCTATCAATGGATGGGAGAAATTGCCAGGTTGGGAGTGACTTTGGTCGGATCTTGTGTAGGAGGAGATAAGGCGAAGTACCATGGATGGCTCTTCATCGAAGAATGATGATGAAGAGAATTTTGCTTTGGCTCCCATAGAAAGGAAAGAAAAGGGGAAGAAATCCCATCCAAAATCCGAGGCTAAAGGCAAGAAGCTAGATTTGTCCAAAGTGAAGTGTATTCATTGTCACAAACATGGGCATCTCGCCACTAACTGCCCACAGAAAAAGAAGAACAAGAAGGCTGCTGGAGCTGCAGCTGGAGAGGCCTTAGCCTTGCAATTTGAACTTTATTTCTCTTTGATCTCATGCTTGGTTTCAAGCTCAATTGGATCGGTGTGGTATCTTGATAGTGGTGCGTCTTTCCATATGACGGGAGACAAGGAGTTGTTTAGTGACTTGGAGGAGAAGGATCTCCAAATGCATATAGAGATGGGCGACGATGGCAGATACAGTGCAACTGGAAATGGAACCATTACCTTTGAGAGGGAGTGAGGTAAACCATTTCTGTTGAAAGATGTTATGCATGCTCCAGGTCTAAAGAAGAACTTGGTCTCGGTCGCAATGTTGGAAGACAGAGGTTATGACGTTGTTTTCAGTGAGGGAAAAGCTTTCCTGCGACATAAAAAAAAGAGTCAAACCAAGAGAATAGAGATTCGAGTTAAGAATCTCTACAAGCTGGAGGTAAATGGTTGCGCTGCAATTATGGGCAAAGAAGAAGAAGTGGTGAGCTGGGATGAGGGAGAATTATGGCACAGGAGATTGGGCCATCTTCACCTTGGCGCCTTGAAGATTTTGCAGCAGATTTATACTGGACTTCCCAAGGGTACTCTTGCGTAGTCAGATCAGTGAAAGGGATGTACTATGGGTAAGTTTGTGAATACCACCTTTCATGAGAAGGAGAACCGTGCTTCGGTGATCCTAGAGAGAATTCACACAGACGTGTGTGGACCTTTCTCGATTGATTCAACAATAGCCTTCAAGAAGATAACGCTGAATTGAAAGTGATTCTACGAGAGGAGAAATAGGATAATAAAAGAGTGCAACTTTAGTTGCAAGTCGTAGAGGCAGCCTTGGAAGAACTAAAGTGTAATGACCAGAGCCTTCAAGCAAAGGATGCTGAATTAAGGAGGCTTCTACAAGAAGAGAAAGAGGATAAGAAGAGACTATAGCTTCAACTATGAGTCACGGAAGAGACCTTGGATGAGTTGAAGTGCAACAAATGCTTAAATAAGCCATCATCACTTGTTTTTGAATCAACCTCTGAGGTAAATAATGTTAATTTTTCTTCAGTTTCATCTTCACATGCTATAATTTCTATGGGAAATGTGGAGATACCCATTACAGGAACTGGCATGAGAATCCTCACCAAGATGGGATACAAAGGGGAAGGACTTGATGTTAATGGCCAAGGCATAACTCAACCATTGGAAGTTGTGCAGAGACCTCAATTCACAAGTTTTGGATACACTAAGGAAATTTCTCGAAGGTGTCAGAAGATTCCAATACATGGTTGAAACCATTGGGGAAAGAGAATGATGGGAACACTTCACCATCATCTTATGAAAGCACACATTGCAGAGAAAAAGTTGAGGCAAGCTCTTGTCACCATGATTGCACCAGAGACCAACAAGAAAGATATAACAAGTCTCAATATTCTAATGTTCATTTTTATTATAAACATGTCGCTAACAATGAGAAAATATCATGGTGTCGAAAAACATGTAGTTTTTGTGGATTACAAAAGAATGTATTTGTTAAGTGTTGGAAAAGACTAGTAGCACAAAAGAGGATGAGGCGTGAAAGGCCTTCTCCACCGCAGGAAAAGAAGGTTTTGAGGAAAAAGACTCATTGCAGTCATTGTGATAGAAGTTGCCATCAAAGAGCCATGTGTTGGAGGCTCCATCCAGAGAAGCGCCTTAAGGAAAAAGCATTAGTGTAGGAACCGATTGAAATAATTGTTCGAGATGACCCACAGAGAGATGACCCATTCACTTTGATAAGTGAGAGATAGTTTTTCTAGGTGTGGTAGAGTGTCATGGCCTTACTTTTTAAATCATATGTTGCAATTTAAAATGTAAAAGTGATGATGTGTTTCCCATCACTTATGAAGTAACAATGATATTTTGGCGTTTTATAGATAGCTGGGGTATTGATTACATTTGATATAAGCTTGACCACAGAGTATGGTTATAAAATCATGGCAAGTGTGGGGAATGCTTGGGTCATAAGTTGGTCACATATTTAAGCATGTAATTTCCAAAATATTTTACTACAGGTTTGCAGAGGCTGCAGGTGTCGAGTCATCGCTTATGGTTTCGAAGGACAAAGGTGCAGGATAATGAAGGGTGACCTTTCATAACACTTGTGGTGCAAACAAGGTACAAAGCAGTTGCAGATTATGTTCATGATTTTGGTGGACCAAAATATCCTCAGTTGGGAGGATTGATCCAGGTGGCTCCAAACAACCCTAGGAGATCAAGAAGGCTTAGAAATAGTCAAAATTCAAAGTGCTCGGATTTCTCTCAAAATAGGTTCAATTTTAGGTACTTTTCACCCTAATTTCAACGGTGCGAACTAATCTCCAATCCGAGCCCGTATAGAGAAGTTAGAGCAAGTCAATGTTTTGGTCAAAGTTGGGCAGTGGGCCAAGTTGAAGTGTCCCACAAATTTACCATCAACTAGCAGGGAATGTAGCTCCCGAAAATGGGCGAAATTGTGGCCTTATTGATTTTCCCAATAACCCTTATTTTTGTTAAAGTAAAAAACAACCAATTTTGTTTAAATAGTGAAAAAATATAAAAATATGGGTGGTGGGCCTTGATCCCCGCTACCCCCAATAGAACTTTTAAAACAAAAATCAAACTTGGGTTGGTGGGTCACCACCCCAGTCGAGTCCTATAACTATAAAACAATATACATAAACATGGAGGGGTCAAGGTTTGATTGACCGGGAACCCCGCCCCGTGGCCCACAGCACAGTAAATGCACTGAAATGTGGAGATAAGGGTGTTGGTGAGGGTCAAACCTACCCGGCCCATGTGGCTGACCCCTAAGCGGGCGACCCCATAAAGATATGCGAACCAAAACAAATATTACATAACTGCCAACACATAATGGTCTAAACAAAAATTAAATTGCGTGGTTTAAAAATATATATGTATGCGCCAATATTGGTTGGGGCGGGGTTCTACCTTCAAACCTCCACCCACCAGATATGGCCCTCCACCAATGTGCCAATTACACCAACGTTGGAATATCCACCCACTCAAACATATAAAATCCTCTCCATTTCAATCAAAGGGGGCAGCAAGGCAGACCAGCAGAACAAGCCAGCATGAAGTTCGAGAAATATTATTTTTTTATTGCAGGAGGGCAGTACCATGAGCCATGGGGATGGTGGAACTATGCTCTAGGGAATCTTGAGGGCATTAAAAATATTCCTCCATGCCATAAATTTGCAGGAGTCTAAATTCGAGAAACTTTATGTCAATTTTACACCTCTCGGCAATAGGAACCCGATGGCAATT
Source organism: Pinus albicaulis (assembly GCA_034641835.2). Lineage (NCBI taxonomy): Eukaryota > Viridiplantae > Streptophyta > Pinopsida > Pinales > Pinaceae > Pinus > Pinus albicaulis. The sequence continues at coordinate 100,305,597 of CM076571.1, forward strand.
TTCATTTTGGTAGCAGAGCTTCCCATTTTTTGGCCATTTTCTATACTGGAGTGACAATGTCCGATTCTCAAGTGTGGACAATCAACTCTATATCCCTCGACACCATGAATTCGATGCTATACAACCAGATTCAACATCTGATCATCTGCTTCTTCAGCCAACTTCAGGGGTTGAGGTATATGCAGTTTGATAATGTGCCTCTTTTTACTGTGAGATTTATTATGATTTCTAGATCCTTTCTTGATGCATGTTGTAGGATCTTGTGTTTTCTTCATGTGAGATTATGTCATGCTGATAAGAGGTCCATTGTGAGTGAGAGTTCCTGGAGCGAAACAGCTCATGGAGAGACAAGCCACTCATGTTGAGGTGACATCTCCTTGAATGACAGAGAACACCATCCATTTACATCTCACCTTTTCCAGCACTATATGAAGCGACCTACCTCATTTTGACAGCGTGCCCAGAGACGTAGCCCACACTGGGTGAACTTCGTTATCAACGTCTCGTGTTCTTTTTTTGCTGATGGTTTTCTTGTTTCCACTTCTTTACAACATGCATATGTATTATTTTATTCTCTTTTAAATGAAATTATAACAACATCACAGAAGTAAAATATCATGGGTAAATTTTGTAGCTAATTGATGCAAATCAGGTTTGTCCTCCAAGTAGCAAGTATAAGTAGGTGATGCTAGGTTTTTTTTGGTGAGTTTTTGTTTATGAATTTTGTTACATGACATCACAATTGGAATGAAAACATATAACCATCAATCAACACCAGCATTTTTTGAAGGAGTTCACCCCTACTGGTTTACATCTCCTTGGATTAGCTCTATGGCTTGATCCCTTCTCATTTAGCTCAACGAATAAAATAAAAAGTACATAAAATGTTGAATAAGGGAAGGATACATTTCTCCTACAAAAAAACATACTACTACAAGTACATCTATCTATAAGCATGCTAACCTTCAGTAAAGCATGTGACAATCAACACATTAGGCATGTGACACCAAGATTCCTAATGTCAAGAATTTTATGTACTCCTTATTTCATTAATTAAGCTTAAGGATAGGGGATCAAGCCGTAGAGTTGATTCAAGGAGATGTACTGCTTAACTAGTGAAGTGGTGTGCAGTTGTTATTAGAACACATGGTTTTCTTTTTGTAGGAAGGTTTTGTTTATTGTGCAAGTGGTATGTTTTGAAGCTCAAGTGAGGAGAAAATATTTTGTAAAGGAGAGTAAGTCTCTACCACCAGTTCAACCTCAAAGGTCCAAATTTAGGCTTCAAAAAAAGTATGTTTCAAGGAGGATAGTCTACCAAGATGTCAGAAGATGTAAAATCTTACAGAAAGGTTTTTATATACATGGTAGATATGGTGAAGGTCCTCTATGAAGAGAGGCACGCCAAGTTGCATGGTGAAAACTTGACACCACCTCCAGGTGAAGAATGTTATTCAAGGGAAGAAAGAGACAAGGATTGTGTAAAGCAACCATCCTATCAATAGAATCATTGTTTTTATACAACTTTCATGCAAGATGCGTGTGTAGAAAGTCCCTAAGAAAAAAATGATGGAAAATTTTGTACCTTTTGTCCACATGATGTGGAGGATGAGGTTAAATCAGTGCCTAAGTTTGGGAAGTTGAAGGAAGAGAACCAAAGAGTCAAAGTGGAAACCTCCAAGATCAAAAGGGAGTTTGCAACCATCTTTTTCCCTCAAGCAAAAGATGGAACCCTTGGTAAGCAATTTCATACTGCTTCTTTTCATAAAAGTGTTGAAGATTATTATTTTAATAATGTATAACTTCACTTCCTGGTCATAGCATTATTGTAGGTTTTGTCACTATATAAAAATTATCTACAAACGAATCTAAAAAATGGAATATAAATAATAGCGAGAGAATAAAACATAAAACATATATACACAGAGATTTTCTCGTGGACCCCAAATCGAGACTACTAGCTTGATTTTTCATTATATTCCTTTTAGTGTTACAACACATATATACATGCTGAGCATTCATAAACCCCAATCCATTAACCCTGGATTAGAACATAACCATAGTTCCCTTGGTTGGATCTACAAAATACCAGGGGCCAAAAACCATCATGCCCCAAAACCATGTGCAAACTCATGCACAAACCATGGACAGATCTGCCCACCAAAAAAATAAGCTCCAAAAAAATTTCTCGGGCCACTGCCCCGGAACCCAAATAGGGGGGTTTGGTACTCCCCCTGTGACCCCCCTGTTGTTCCCAGCGCAACGAACAGGGAGGCCTATCACCCCCTCATGTGTGCAACTAATCGTAGAAAGAATATAACACATACCCAACAATTATATCATTGAGATGTTCTTTTTTGTAACACTTCACATCCTATTCATAGCATTACTAATATTCCCATTCAGATCAATAAGTAATGCTATTATTACTTACTAACTTGTTATAGCATTATTTATTATTAATCCACTAATAGGAATTTTACTAATCCAATGATGAAGGGAGAATTACTTAACTAACTGGAGTTAAGTGTTTTTGGCGAATTTTTTTTTATGAGTTTTGTTACACGACATAAAACATGGAATGGAAACATATAACCATCAGTCAACAACAAATTTTTTTGGAGTTCACCCCTCCTAGGCTACATATCCTTGGATCAACTCTATGACTTGATCCCTTCTCATTAAGCTCAATGAACGAAACAAGGAGTACATCAAATGTTGAACAAGTGAATGATAGGTTTCTACTACAAAGAAACATACTACTACAAGTACACCATTCCATAAGCATGTTAACCTACATTCAAGCATGTACCAATCAACACACTAGGCATCTTACAACAACATCCTAACCTCCAGCTTCAAAGAGCTAAAATTTCACTACAATACACAGTGTAGCACTTGAATAAAACTCTTCCTCAATAACATAAATAAGAAATAAGTATAGGAAGTTCAGAAACCTAATGTTCTGACTGTTACATGCTTGAATGAATGTTAGCATTCTTATGGAATGATGTACTTGCAATAGTATGTTTCTTTGTAGGAGAAACTTATAATTCCCTTTCTCAACATTTTATTTACTCCTTGTTTCATTCATCGAGCTTAATAATAAGGAATGAAGCCATAGAACTGATCCAAGGAGATTTAGCCCAGGAGGGGTGAACTCTTTCAAAAATTGCTAATGTTGACTGATGGTTATATGTTTTCATTCGATGTTTGATGTCATGTAACATAATTCATAAACAAAAATTCCCCAAAAACACTTAACACCGCCTACTTCTACTTGCTATTTGGAGGAAAAACCTTAGACACAAATTTTTATATTCTGAACAAGATATTAGCATAACATTACTAATATTCCCATTTATATCAGTTGGTATCACAACACATGGTTTTCTTTGTGTAAAAAGGTTTTTTTTTGTTCTGCAAGTGGTGTGTTTTGAAGCTCAAGTGAGGAGAAAGTTTTTGGAAAGGAGATAAAGTATCTACCACCAGTTCTACCTCAGAGTTCCAGCTTGAGGCTTCAACAAAAGTATGTTTCAATGAGGAGAGTATACCAAGATGTTGGTAGATGTAAAAGCTTACAGAAAGGATTTTATAGACATGGTAGATATGGTGAAGGTCCTCTATGAAGAGAGGCACACCAATTTGCATGGTGAAAACTCTATACCACCTCCAGGTGAAGATTTTCCTTGAAGGGAAGAAGGAGATAAGAATGGTGTAAAGAGAACATCCTCTCCACAAAATCCATGTTTTTCTACAACTTTCGTGCAAGATGCATGTGCAGAAATTCCTTTAGAAAAAAATGATGAACAAGTTTGTACCTTTTGTCCACATGATTTGGAGGATGAGGTTCAATCAGTGCCTAAGTTTGGGAAGCTAAAGGAAGAGAGCTAGGGAGCCCAAGTGGACACCTCCAACATCAAAAGGGAGTTTTCAAGCATCTTTGTCCCTCAAGAAAAATATGGAACCATTGGTAAGAAATTGCATACTGCTTCTTTTCATAAAAGTATTGAAGATAGTCCTTTCGCAGCTTTTGAAAAGTATGGTAATGGAATTGGGTCCAAGCTCTTGTACACGATGGGTTACAAGGGAGGAGGTCTTGGTGTGAACCAACAAGGCATCAAGAACCTAATTGAAGCCAAAGAGATATCTAAGTATGAAGGCTTGGGTTATGTTGCAGCAGAAGAATGGTATTCTGATGATAGATATTGTGTATCATGTACCTTTTGTCACAAAAGAGGACATGAGGAGGCAAGGTGTTGGAATTTTCATCCGGAACTAATACCTGCTTGGTTCTTAAAATACAAGAAAGATTTGAGGATATATCCAGAGAGAGATGGGAAAGATGAAGAAGATAAGAAATTAATTTCTTCTCACCATGAAAGTCCTACTTGCAATGCAAGTTCTTCATGAAAGAAGAGCAAGTCTAAGAACAAGAAAAAGAGGTATAATCATCCCGTTGTATCAAATGTTTTCCAAGACGAGAAGAAAAATGAAAATTTGAACAAATTATTGAAGAATGTAGCTCCATGTACTTTTTCCTCTTCATCTAACCATAGTGTAGATAAGTGCGAAAACAAGGAATCAATTATAAAAAGGAAGTACATGACTATTGGAAAGAAACCCAAGAAGGGAAAAGCTACTCCAAATTTAGCGGCATGTGAGCCAATATGATATCAAAGAAAATTTTGTACTCATTGTAAAATCAATGGGAATTGGGTTGTAAAATGTTGGAAATCGCATCCGCATCTTCATCCTGGCAAGGGAAAGCAAGTTGTGCATGTACCTGAAGAGGAAGAAACCATGGAAAAAGTGGTGCAAGATGCAGCCATACCTGATGCACCTCTAGAGAAAGATGATGAGAAAATAGATGGTTCACTTACCTGATTGGGTAAGAAGTGGGCAGACTATTTGTCCAATTGAAGTTGTAAATTTTGTTTTGCACTAGTTTCATGTCCCATATTTGGACTATTGTAAAAGGAAATATGCATAAATAAATCACTTTAAATGCAATAGTGTTTTGTTTAGAGCATTTTCATGCTAAGTTTGGCTTGTGAATAGTCGTTTTTAATGGGAAAATTTGGATTTCAAGTTATTTCCATGTTGTAAAAATGCATTTCTAATTATGTTCTTGGAAAGCATTTTCAAACCATTGTATGAGTAGTAGCAACACATGTAGTAGGACACTAATGTGTCAGGCACTCATTTACTCAAGTATTCACTACATGGAACTTGTTTGGGTTATCATCTAGAGTCTTTTTGGATTTTATCCTTGGTAAAGATTTTGTAGCAAGAATGTTTTCTTGTGACATTGGCATACATCAGATGCAAAACAAAATGCAAAGGAAAAAGTGGTTCAACAATGGAATCATGCGACAATCTCTTGTGCCATAGATTGCACCTATGGTTATGGTGACCAAAAGGAATGGAAAGCATTGTATAGGTCAATTCATGGCAAGCGTCAATTTGATCAGGGTTGGAAGAATGGAGGAACTGAACCTTCAGAAGATGAATTATTGAAAGTGAGCTTTTGGGGTCCAAAATATTTTCAGTGGGGAAGAGTGATCAAGAGCTAATTTTTGCTAAAAATCAAAGCTTTTGGATCAGTGTGGAACCTGAATGACCACGTAGTTCTCGTCATCCTAAATTTGGCATAATGTGTTTCATGTGAAACCAACACTGTATGCTCCTAGAAATGCATTGTGTTTGTTTTTCTAAACATGAAATTCAAAAAAAAATTATAGTCAGGGATAACAGTCAGAAGTCCGTACTACTAACATGGCATGCTGACTGTGCAGGTTAATGGGTAGGTCAAAGTTTGGTCAATGCATTCCTCTGGCTAATGAGAGACTGCCAAGTGGCAGTTGTTGATTAGTTCAAATATTATGTTGTGGTGGGGATTTTTAATTGGCTACAGATTGCTCCGATGAGGAGGAGGCACGTGGCTGAGATTGAGGTCGCCACATGTACCCCTCATGGTGGAGTGAATTTTTTTTCAAAGGATTGGAAGGACCGACGTGGGTCGAACACAAGACCTCCGCCTCACTAAAAACACACACCACCATCATTGCTACCACTTGTTCCTTAGCCTTATAGTGCATTATTTGTATTTAAACTTTAATGTTTTCGTTGACGGGGGAGAGGGTGCCAACCCCCAATACACATGACTTGGACTTAGAGACCATGATGGAGCACTTGAGGGGCTTACCCTAAGCGTGGGGGTCGAGCCTTAATCCACATTTATCAACCACTAATCCCATTTAATTAAATTCATGCGTATTTTTAATGGAGTGTCGGTTAATGCTAATCCTGAATTAACTAACAGTTAAGTGGGGTTAATTAAAAACTAATCCGACGATTAAGTTGGCAGGTCCACAAAATCTGGAATAAATGATATTTTTTGGTGCCAACTAGTCTGAGTTAGCTCCAGTTAGCTAAATTTTGGCAGGATATTATGGGCAAACTTGGAGAAGTCACAACTTCTTCAGTGTTCGACCAAATTGGATGCAAAAAGAGGCTAAGGTACCATTTTTGAGTATTCTAGACTCAATGGAATATGTCTCAGGAGCCATAGAGCACTCTAGATAGGAATTTTTGCATTTTGAAGCCAAAGGGTGCCATGATCAACCATGGTGTTGAATCACCTCATGGAGGAGTTTGATGTTGAGGATGACCTTGTAGGGGTTGGCTGCTCTCTATTTTCTTTCTGAAATAGTAGCTTCATCAATGTTGTAAATTCCCATACTTCATCTTTATGTTATTGAGGAATATTTTTATTCATGTACTACATGGTGTATTATAGTGCAATTGTAGCTCTTGAAGCCAGAGTTTAGGATCTTGGTGTAATATTCCTAGTGATTGTTGATTGTTACATGCTTGAATGAAGGTTGGCATGCTTATGGATTGATGTACTTGCAATAGTATGTTTCTTTGTAGGAGAAACTTATCATTCCCTTGTTCAGCAATTGATGTACTCCTTGTTTCACTCATTGAGCTTAATGAGAAGGGATCAAGCCATAGAGATGATCCAAGGAGATGTAGCCCAGGAGGGGTGAACTCCTTCAAGCATTGCTAGTGTTGACTAATGGTTATATCTTTTCATTCCATGTGTGATGTCATGTAGCAGAATTCATAAACAAAAATAAGTGAGGAGAACCAATTTTGGAAATAAATAATTAGTAATGTGATAACCTAGTCTCAGCATTAATAATAGATTAGAATAGTTAATCCAATATAGCTTCATCGATGGATTAGTAACCACTTTTGTAATGCATTCCTAAAGTGAAGTGTTACACCTCATATCTACTTAAGTGAACCCTATTATTTCTCACTAGATGTGACCAAGCATATTAGAAAATTAAATATGTTATTTATCATGATGAACCCAAAGTTTAGTTATCTTTGTACTTATGTATTATATTGATCCATGCTTAGATGATATATGTTACAATGTGGGACTTAATTGGTATCTAGAGATATCTTTGTGGTCTATAATGGTCCATCATTTTTGTACACATTTTAAGGTAGTCCTTTCTCTTGTGGTTTATGCTAACTTCCCTTTGGTGGCATTAAGTTAGATCCATGTTGACAATTCATGACCTAGCTCAATATGTCAGGGTCTTGGGGTGGATCTACTAAGAGACATAATCTAGTAAAGCTTCTAGAATCTATCACTTATTTCTATGAATTTTAAAGTGTTACTCGTGTTGTAAAGGATTACATACTTATTGGAAGCACATTAGTATTATGCCTAAACATAAACTCACATCTTATGTATCATCACACTTTAGCTGTGGACTCTTGGAGATTATTTTGCAACTAATCACACATTTTCACATTTCCTAAGGTAATTTCATAGAGCTCAAGGTAGTTCATATATCCCAAGGCATTGGTCACATTGTCCAAGGAAATTTGGGCTATTTATACATGCATGTGTCTCTTCTTGACACGCCACATTGAATATCCTCAATCTTTGACTCATTCCATCACTTTTTTGAGCTATTGATTGTCTAATATGATGGATACATGTGGATGTCATATTAGCCATTGGAGGGTTTCATGGACTATTTTTAACTTGGGATGGTCACTATCCACCCTTTGTGGAGGTTCCATGCTTGATATATGGACATGATATTATGTTGGAAACTTCATTATAGGACTTTTGATATGATTAAACAAGTCATCCAATTATTGGGGTTTTTTTTCTCTCCACCTAAAAGAATACTAGAACATGATTTGAGGTTTATACTATGTATTTGAAGGGAATATTGAGCTTATTCACGAATTCAACTTCATTAATTTGGTATGAAATTCTCTTCTAGAGTGTTTTGGGTGCATGTGGCATGTTTTTCTTTTAGCTTAACTTAGTCTCCTTCATATTTTGGATTACAAGTCACCTTTTGTAATTTTCCTAGGCTAAATTTAGGGAGATCAGAAAATAATAAATAACAAGAAGCATGTAGAAGCCTCATCTATAAATATAGACACTCTACTCATTCCAAATGGTTGTTCTTGTTGGAATATAATTCGTTGAAGATCCACCTATTGGAGTTTTTGGTAAAAGTTCTTGGTGCTCCTTAGTGCTCTTTATTTCTTGGAGAATTAAGGAAGATATTTTATAGTTTCATTTATTCCTTCTCCATTTGTTAGTTTGATAAGTTCCTAACTCAGCTGCCACCTTCAACCCCTCCCATGAGATTTGAACTTATGACTTGATGGCTACTAAACCCCATACAAACCAACTGATCTAGACCTTGAATCCCATACAAACTAACTCATCTACACCTTATCTCTCTCTCTCTCTCTCTCTCTCTCTCTCTCTCTCTCTATATATATATATATATATATATATATTAATGAGAAATCTAAAATAATTACGTCAGATTTAATTTTAACAAATTTCACATTAAATACCTATTGACCAATAGCTATATTAAAGGGAAATTATTTTGTCACATTTTTTTAATACCAATTCATTAATAGCTATATGAAAAGAAAACAATTAAACACCACATAGTAAATTAATGATTGAGGTATTGTTTTCTTGTCTTGTTTATTGAATAACAATATTTCCACATTTAATGGATAATATAAAAATTTAGTAAATTAATCATTAATTCAATGCATACTACTTAATATTTATCATATCAAAATTATCTAATGTGTGAATGTTAAATTTAAATGGCCTTGAACTTAAAAAAAATTAAGATCAAGTGAGTCAGAAACACTTAGAAACACACTAAACACTAAATATTAAGAAATGAAATTATAACCAGTATAGATACATCCTAACTCTATATCTACCAAGCATTGAGTGGGATCAAATCTATTTTCACTCTAAAAGAGGTTTGCATCTCAAGATATTTGATACATATCAACACTTGGTCTATCTGAATTTAAGATGGATATAGGTTGGCTTAATTTCCCCCTTTAAATAGACTACATTCCACATGAATACCATCAACCATTTTTGTTTTTATTATTATTTTTGTCTTTTTGGACCAAGTTAAAATGTTTACATTGTTTTTCGAGGAAAAATCATAACTTTAGATTAATTTATAAAAAATTACATATATAGATGCACATTGTGCATTTCTTTACTATCTAAGACGACACTACTCAAGAAGTTGGTGCCCAAATAATGAAAACCAAAAAACAACAAAATTTTACAAAACAAAAAATAAATAAGGGCCTAAGAAACAGAGCTCAGTCACCCTTTTCTCCCTTTTTTCTTTTCTACTTTTCACCATCCTCCTTTGTTAGGAGTGGTAGTAAAAATAGTTAGCTGATTATCTTTTGTCTTCCTCAGATGTGTTGAGTCAGAGCTCTCAGATGTATAAGGATATTTGAAGCCTCATATCTCCTTATCCTTCGAAATTTCTTGTTTGAAGCCTCCTATCTCCTTCTCCTTCAACATTTCTTGGTATGTGTGTCCTTATTCTCTTGGATTTTGTGAAACTGATACCACTTTTCCTTCCTGGTTTAAATATTCATGCTTGTGGATTTGAATTGTCCTAAGTGGTGGGTGGTCCCAAGTCCTCCTCTTCCTCTTCACCTTCAAGTTTTGTTGTTGGGAATTTCCATCCCTTGGGCTTTTTGACTGGTTTCTTTTTCTTCCCAGAATATTTCTTTGCCAAAGGACATGTGGTTTGTACATTCCTAGTTTGAAGACATAGAGGACACTGCAATTTTGTGTTCTCAGTCTAAGAACCGAGTCCAACACTAGTTGTAGTGTGTTAAGAGGGTACTGTCAAGTAGTCCTTTACTATGATCTACCTCAACACATATCTAGCAAAAGTATAAATTTATTCTCGAGTTCTTTTCGTATCCATCTTAATGTATCTCCCAAAGGTATTCCCAATTCCTTCCAAAGCGTTTGGATGCCATAAATGAAGGGGTAAGTTATAAAATCTTACCCAGGGCGATATTTTGGAGATCGTCATTGAATTAGCATCAAAATCTAGGAACCGTGATATTATAAATAGTCTTGCATTTCCATTAAAATGTTTAGATTGCATTACATTAATCTTTTAATTTTATTATTATTTTTATGAAATTTGACTTAGTCAAAAGGTTAAACATTACATTACAACATCTCTACCAAACTTAGACGCAATAACAAATTTGATAGATATGATGAAAAAATAGTAAATTAATCATTAATTCAGTATATAATACAAATATTTATTATATTAAAACCATATAATTTGTGAATTTTAAATTTTAACTCCCCTTAACAAAAAACAACCCAATTAAGATCACTCATCGAAAACGCTTATAATATGTTGTTTCCAATTAGAGGAAATTTTAGCCTAAAAGTACCCATGAAAATTTCACTTAATTTCTATTTCATAATATGTAAACCAATCAAATTGCTTTAAATTTAAAAAGAAGTACATGTAAATATTTTGGAGGGAAAACAATATATATATATATATATATATATATATATATATATATATATATATATATATATTTTTTTTTTTTTTTTTTAAATTGTATTTTTGGCTTATCTCCTTATAGGTTTACTCAAATTTCAAGTGTAGACACTCGTTGGACGCGGAATTAAATTTCACACCCAACGAGTATCCATCATGCATACTTTTGAGAAGACCCACATTGATAAAAATTGAAGTTACATTAAAAAAGTGTGTTGATCATGTTTTTTTATAAATGTGGGTCTTCTCAAAAGTATGCATGATGGGTACACATTGGATGAAAATTTTAATTTCACATTTAACAAGTGTGTACACTTGAAATTTGAGAAAACCTAGTAGGAGATAAGCCAAAATTACAATTAATAAAAAATAGTTTTTTTATTTTCCCTCCAAAATTCATAATATTTATTTGATCATTTTAACTGTTATTTTATTATTTTTCCTTAGGAGACCACTTTTAGGGTGAAATTTCCTCTAATTGAAAGGAAAAAAACACTGGTATGTATTAGGAAAATAGAATCGAGTACATCTATGAGAAATTGTTCCAAAATAGACGTGAGCAAAAGGGAGTGCCCATCACATTCCCATCCAATTGTCTCAAAAAACTAAATTCCCCTACTGCCCATAAAATTTCATGCAAACAATTGCTTTATATTGTATATAGACTTGTCTATATTATGCATTATTACACTAAAAACTTAACCTATCGGAGCGAAATCCAACCCACTTCTTTAATTATAATATCTTCCAAGTACTTGAAATTCAAAACCCCAACAACATCATCTATACCCTCTTTTGATAGCTTATCTACAACCACGTTTGAGTCAGGGAAGATGTGGTGGAAATATATAATTTGAAAGGATAACTTAAGTGATCTCATCCGATTCAACCAACAACAAAGGTTTGGAGGAGAAAATTAGAGTGCCCCAAAACAACATCAATGAGAGACTTAGAATCTCCATATATATGGATACAATCTAGAGACCTACTCTTGACGAACAAGAGCAATCCCCATAGGGCTAATATCTCCACTCTTGTATTTGTACCGCTCCCACTGTGCTAAGTTAATTTGTAGTGTGTCATGTTGCAAATCTTGATCCATCCCCCGCAGCCACATAAATCTCTCTGTGCATCTCCTACAAAAAATACTACAGGAAACTAAATATGCAGAGAAGTATTACGATAATGTAAATATTTGATGGTCGAGGTGCTTCCCACGTTAGTGTTCGTCCATATTCCTATGCTGTGTTGGAGTATAACACAGCGCAAACATTAAATTAACACACAGCAGAAAAACACATCACATAAGAGACACAAGAGTTTTACCGTGGTTCACCCAAACCTCCTGGGCTACGTCCACACAACAGGGCATTGGCAGTCTTTATTAATTCAAACAGGAGATTACAATTCTCACTCACTCTCTCCCAAACAAACGTATGGAGACCTGTTATATAGTAGGAGAATCTAACAGCCTCATAAATCCTCTCAGCTCAAATTTAGCATGCATTAACTCCCTCCCAACAACCTGGAGCTAATCTAGGAACTAATTCCTAATTTTTGTCACCTACTGAGATTTTTCCTATTTTATTTAGAACATAAAATCTCAACAATCTCCACCTTGACAACAATTAGCCTGATGCCCTGTTATTATTATTTTATCTCTTCTGCAAGCCAAGAGAAGCCAAACACCAACGCAACTTCTCCAACAAAACTGGTTTCGTGAACATGTCTGCACAGTTTTCCTTTGTATGCACCTTTTCAAGAGAGACTCCCCTTTCAGTAATAACATGTCTTACAAAAATGGTACTTAATTGGAATATGCTTTGATTTACTATGATAGGCCGGATTCTTAGCCAAATGTATTGCACTTTGACTATCACAAAGTAACCTGATGTTGTCCTGTAACCTACCAAACTCACCAAGCAAACCTTTCAACCAAACCGCCTCTTTGCAAGCATGCGAAGCAGCAATGTATTCTGCTTCAGTAGTGGATAAAGCAACAATATTTTGTAGCTTTGACATCCAGCTAATAGCTCCACCTGCAAGAGTAAAGACATACCCTGAAGTTGACCTTCTCTTATCCAAATCACCTGCAAAATCAGAATCAACATATCCGCAGACAAATTCACTACTCTTATTGTAAGTGATACAATAACTACTTGTGCCTCTCAAATACCGAAGCACCCATTTCACTGCTGACCAGTGTTCTTTACCCGGATTTGCCATGTACCTGCTGACAACCCCAACTGCATGTGAAATATCTGGTCGAGTACAAACCATCGCATACATCAAACATCCTACTACATTGGCATATAAAATTTGAGACATATAATCCTTTTCTTCATCTGTATTAGGACATAAACCCGAAGAAAGCTTGAAATGGGAAGCGAAAGGGACTGACACAGGCTTCACATTATTCATACCAAATCTCAAAAGTATCTTCTCAACATACTTCTGTTGTGATAGCCACAGCTTACCATTACTCCTGTCTCTGAAAATCTCCATGCCCAAAATCTGTCTTGCTGCTCCTAGATCTTTCATATCAAATGTCCTTGCCATCTGAGTCTTTAACCTGTTGATTTCATCAATGCTTTTGCTTGCTAAAAGCATATCGTCAACATACAACACTAAGACAATGAACATGCCATTTTTCAATTGCTTGAAATACACACAATGATCATATTCACTTCTAACATATTTCTGACTCAACATGAAAGAATCAAACTTCTTATACCATTGCCGAGGCGACTGCTTCAGGCCATATAATGACTTCTTGAGCCTGCAGAAAAATTTCTCATTGCGATGCTGAACAAACCCTTCCGGTTGTTCCATATAAATTTCCTCATCTAGATCTCCATGTAGAAAAGCAGTCTTAACATCTAGTTGTTGTAACTCTAAATCAAACAAAGCAACTAAAGCTAACACAATTCGAATTGAAACTATTTTAACCACTGGTGAAAAAATCTCATGAAAGTCAATACCAGCTTTCTGAGAAAACCCTTTTGCAACCAGTCGCGCTTTGTACCTGTCCTCCGTATCATTCACACCCCGTTTCAGCTTGTAAACCCATTTACACCCCACAGTATTCCTGTCTTTCGGAAGCTCAACCAGATCCCATGTGCCATTCTTACTCAAGGCCATCATTTTGTCCTTCATGGCTGCTTTCCACTTGTCACTATTAGAACCTTCTATTGCTTCCCGATAGCACAGAGGTTCATTGTCATTAGCAGTAAATGCAACTGAAGTAACATAATCATCATACCTTCTCGGTGGCCGTTTGATTCTTGTCGACCTCCTTAAGGATGCTTCTGGCTGACTACCATCTATAGGAACTTCTTGCCGATCAGTATCTGAGACCTGTTCATGATCTAAACCTGAACCTTGTTCATGTTTTGATTCTGAAACCTGTTCATGACTAGTATCTGAACTATGGTCATCATGACTATCATTAGAAGTGCTGTCAAACTGAATGTGCTGAAAATCAAATACATCATCCTGTTTCAATTTATTATCTACATCTAACTATACAAGAGAGGATTCATCAAATTTTACATCTCTGTTGATGATGATTTTGCGGGTAGTAGGATCCCACAATCTATATCCCTTTGTTCCAACACCATACCCAACAAAGACATACCTTTTAGACTTTGGATCTAACTTAGTTCGCTGATGTTTTGGCACTAGAGCATATGCATCACAACCAAACACTCTGAGTTTAGAATAGTCACAAGGGTGTCCTTTCCATACCTCTTGCGGAATTTTGCAGTCTATCGCCGTCGATGGAGATCGGTTTATCACATAACAAGTTGTTGCCACTGCTTCCGTCCACAACTCCTTCTGCAACCCGGCGTTACTCAGCATACTCCTTGCTCTCTCTAGAAGAGTCCTGTTCATGCGTTCAGCAACTCCATTTTGCTGAGGAGTATAAACCGTGGTCTTATGTCTCTCGATTCCTGCATCCTTGCAATAGCTGTCAAACTCCTTGGAAGTAAACTCACCACCATTGTCAGTTCTTAAACACTTTATTGTTCTACCAGTGCTGTTTTCTACCAATGCTCTAAACTGTTTGAAAACTGAAAAAACATCAGACTTCCTTTTCAACATGTAGACCAACACCTTCCTAGAAAAGTCATCAATAAATGATACAAAATACGACGAACCACCATATGACGCTGTAGGGGCTGGACCCCAAACATCTGAATGAATATAATCAAGTATGCCTTTACTAGTATGTTTGCCTGTTTTAAATTTTTGTTTACTTTGTTTGCCAAACAGACAATGCTTACAGAAATCTAACTTTCCAGACTTTAGATTAGGAAGTAACTTGCGATCAGCCAAAATCTTTAACCCTCTTTCGCTCATATGGCCCAACCTTTGATGACATAGGCGAATGGAACTACTGTCATGTTCAGACACTGTAGACACATGATCTGACCCTGTTCTTCCTTCTAATTGAAATAGATTTCCTACTTTCTTAGCTTTCATTACTAGTAAAATACCTTTATATATTTTCATAACTCCACCTTGAATTACAGTTTTATATCCATTCGTGTCAAGTGCTCCCAGTGAAATTAGATTTTTCCTTAAGTCTGGAACATGTCTCACATCTGTTAATATTCTAGTTGTGCCATCAAACATTTGCAGTTGTATGCTTCCTATCCCAACAATATTAGATGTGACATCATTACCCATGTACACGACTCCATCATTAACTGATCTATACGTCTTAAACTATTCTCTATGAATACACATGTGGTTTGATGCACCGGAATCTAACAACCAATGTTGATCATGATTTGACATATTAACAGACAACACTTCGTCGCTCATACCTGAACCAGATGCCGAACCTGTATCTGTCGCATTTGCCTCCTTCTTCTATGTCGAAGAGTCTCCTTTCTTCTCTGTTTGTTGTCTCTTCCAGCAGTCTTTCTTCAAGTGCCCCGATTTGCCACAAAACCAACACTTCACTTTGCTCTTCTTCCCTTTCGACTTTGAACGCGAATCGCTGCGCTTACCAGAGCGTCTTTCTCTAGAACGACCTCTAGCCATCATCGCCTCTGATGTAGAGGTGTCAGCATTCGACTTCTTCCTCGTCTCCTCAGACAACATGGCTCCAACCACATCGTCAAACTCAAGGATAGCTGCATTACTGAAGCTTATGGAAGTAACAAAGTGATCCCACGATTCAGGCAATGTACACAATAGAGTTATTGCCTTATCCTCTGAATCAAATTTTACATCTAGACTTTGTAATTGTACCAATAGAGTATTGAAAACATTCATATGGTCAGTAACCGAGGTACCTTCCTTCATCCGCAAACTGTACAGTTGCCGCTTCAGGAGAATCCGATTTGTCAAGGACTTCGTCATGTAGAGCTTCTCGAGCTTTATCCACAAGCCTGCGGTGGTCTTCTCTGACACAATGTTGAACAGAACGTCATCTGCCAGGCATAACCGAATTGCGCTCAGAGCTCTGTCATCCAACTCAACCCATTCATCCTCCGTCATGGTAGAAGGCCTTTTGCTCCTCCCCAACAGCGCTTTCGCCACGCCTTGTTGTACCAGCAGATCGTGCATCTTTACCTTCCAGATCTCGAAGTTGTTTTTGCCATTGAATTTCTCAATTTCAAACCGGGCATTTTGAGTTTTCGCCATCTTGTTTCAGCAAAAAAAAAACACAGTAATCTCCAGAACCAATTTTCAAATAAAGAATGCCCTTTTAATTAAAAAATGCCTTTTTTTTTAAAAAAAATTGCCCTTGCCTTCCTTTAAGTGCCTCTCACTGCCTTTAAAAAAAAAAAAATTATCCTTGACCTTGCCTTTAAAAAATGCCTTTCACTTCATACAAAGCTCTCAAATCGATTTATATAAATCGATGTTTTTTTTAAAAAAAAACTTTCACCTTTCATACCATATGCAATGGTAATTCAAATTACAAATCGATTTAAATTACAATTAAAAAAGGGCCTAAATACCATATACAAATGGCATATTACAAATTAAAACAAAGCCCATTTATATCGATTATTTAAAAAATATCGATTTTAAAAATATAATACAAATCGATTTTATACTTTTAAAGCCTCTTTTAAATCGATATATATCGATTTATTTGACACTTCATATAAATCTCCTTTTAAAGGCATACGTTCCATTTCAACACTTATGAAACAACACTTTTAAAAAAAAATGGCATACGTTCCATTTCAAAACCTTTCAAAATGTTCAAAACGAAATATTGATTTACCAAACTTAAATTATATGGCAGCGTACCCACCATTTCAAAAATCGATGCTAGATTTTTATAACGTGGACCATACCTCCGACACCAGCACGCGCTTAATCGAAAAACAATCCACTCTCCATTCGGTTTTCAGCGCACAGAGTCAAGATTTATAAATGACGTTCAAAGGCATAAAAGCAGCAGTATAAACACTGTCAGCGTTCAAAGGCATACAGACTTCTCCACGCAGATGGCTCACCAGCACCACGCTTCCGGTTTCGTTTGTTTCAAACTGTGCTCAGTCCACGGTCAACGGAGCAGCCCAGCGCCAGCCCCAGCAATGTTCCACGCAGCCAGCGCTCAACCCCAGCAATACGCAGCCCAACCGCTCCACCTCCAGCACGCAGGTCCTTAACACAATGCTACGCAGCAATCACAGCAACCAATGCTACGCAGCAATCACTGAAACGCGCCTTCCGCAGCCATACTCCAACAGAACGCTCCGATACCAATTGTTAGAGTATAACACAGCGTAAACATTAAATTAACACACAGCAGAAAAACACATCACATAAGAGACACAAAAGTTTTACCGTGGTTCACCCAAACCTCCTGGGCTACGTCCACACAACAGGGCATTGGCAGTCTTTATTAATTCAAACAGGAGATTACAATTCTCACTCACTCTCTCCCAAACAAACGTATGGAGACCTGTTATATAGCAGGAGAATCTAACAGCCTCATAAATCCTCTCAGCTCAAATTTAGCATGCATTAACTCCCTCCCAACAACCTGGAGCTAATCTAGGAACTAATTCCTAATTTTTGTCACCTACTGAGATTTTTCCTATTTTATTTAGAACAGAAAATCTCAACATGCTGTAGCAGATTTTGTGAACACTTATAGGAATACCTTCAAATATGCAGAAGTTCATTGCGCACCAGATCTCCTGAAATAAAAACAATGGGATTGACTTACGCTGACCCTCTCCCCATCCAGCGACAAAGGCATAGTTCTAGCGAGTGAAATTGTCTAAATGGAATATGATAAAATTGGAGAACCCGTTCCCATACCTGTATAGTAGTCATGCACTCTAATAAAATATGTAGAGCTATTTCTATTGAACCTCGTCATAGAGAGCACGAAGACCATGGAATCCCCTCTTGCAGAGGTTTTCAGAGGTTTTCCCAGGTCAGTATTTTGTTATGCCAAAGCAACCAAGTGAAAAGTATTATCTTTAGTGGAACACTCCACTTCCAAAATTTCAAAATCAAAATGAATTATTTAATAAAAAAATTGACCACATAATCACCAAACGTTTACTTTCTTTGTCAACAACAACATTTTTACTTTCTTTCTCAAAACAACATTTTTATGCAACCACTATTTGATTGTTTTGTCAAAAAGTATAAATGTAGTGATCATTGATAAACCACGTACTTCAATCTCTGTGTTTCATATTGATATCACAGTGCATGTCAGATGATATATTGATCCGAATGTGACAGGTGAGAAAGAATACCCATTGATCCATGATACCTCTGTACGTTAGATTCTACAGGCTGATGATTGATGATTTTATTGGACATTAGTATTTGTGTAAAAGCTTGAAAGCTCGGGATAAAATTATCATTCATATCCTGGCATATGATATTCAGGCGTTGGGGCCGTCACATACATTTAAAATTTTTTCAGAACTGTAAAATTATTAAAATGGTGAAAACGAAAAAAAAAAAATGTGAAAACCTTCAAATTTGATAAATAAATATGTTTTGAAATTCCAATCATAATGATATCTGCAAAATCGCTTTGGCAAAGCGTGTAAGGCTTTTATAAACTATTTCATTAATCCATGTGTTTTGTCGACAATATGTGTAAACCTTTTATATCTGCCAAATGACAAAGAGGTCATTTATACGTATATTGGATTCTGCACAGTGATGTCCATAAATAAACTATTTTATTCATATTTTTTTCTAGAAAGTGTGGATTTTTATTTTTTTTACATCAGTGTATGAGATTGATGATAATAACCTATTTGTATTGGTTTACCCTCTTTTTTGACTCACTTTACATTAGCTTAGGCACTTCATCATCTTATTTTCCAGATTGTTTTCTAGATTATTTTTCAAACCAACCACTGTAATTCAATGGTTAAAGTGAACTCACTTACGATTTAATACAGGCATCCCGTACCGGTCCCATTTGTTGATACATTTAACACATTGGGTAGACTTTCATTTCTATTATAGTTTATGAAAAGAAATTACAGTAAAATGGTTAATGATTTAAGGTTTAAATCACAGGGCTGCAGTGAATAAATTAGAAACAATTTTACACTCATACTTCAAATAACATCTGCCTTAGGAAGTTAATATAAATATGTTTTAAGCTCGAATTTTTAATCTTTTAATCAGTAAATCAGTTTTATGGAAAGGGTAACTTTGAGTTATCAAATATTTTAATATTTTTATGATTATAAATTTGTTTATATATTTATAGATATATTTATAAATAATTTAAATTAAGAATTTCATTAAAATTAATTTTAAAAATTTATTAAATTTGAATAATAAAATATATATAAATAGCTTTTTGATGATGATGAAGAAGATAATGAAGATGGTTAACGTTCATTAAGACAAAACTTTGGTCCATCGAACCTAAATTTAAATGTATGTTAAATCAAAATTTACTAAATATTAAGAAGGATTTGTTTTCAATTTGAACTTACCCTATTAAAAATTAAATCTATACCTGAGATGAATCTAGATATAAATTAATACTCATACATATTTATACTTAAGATGAATCTGGATCTAAGTTAGTACTCATACATTCATACAAAATTTCCTTCATCATAACAAATACCAAATGTTTGGTGGATCCACCATTTTGATTTTGACAGCCTAGTAGAATTATAATTTGAAATTTTTTATCTTCTTCCAGGGTGTTTGTGAAAATATGTTTATGTTAAGTATCTAACGATGTTGTAAAACGTAATGTATTAATATTCGTCCACACTCACTGTGCAGAATCCAACGTACAGAGATATCATGTATCAAAGGATAATCTTTCTCACCTGTCATATTCGGCACTTTGTCGCTCGTCAGCTCCCTTCGCGTGATTCCAATGGTAAGTGTTTAAAGCTATACTTCGTAATGTTAAATCCATATTGTGTACGTTGTCTCGTTTGGAAGGCCTCACAACGGGAACAAGGGGAGGACAAAAGTATGTATCATTCAGTTTACAATGTAATAAAAGTATTAAAAAAAGAATGATTGACGTACATGAGTTGTCACAGATTAAAATTGTTTCTGTTGACAAAGAAATTAAAAGTCCGGTGATTCTTCTTAATGTTTATTGTGAATGTAAGTTTTTCTATAATCGATCCTTCCTCTTATGGAAGCCCCTGCGTCCCCTCTGTGTATATATACCTTGTCTGACTTTTATATAAATATATACATAAAAAAAACTGAGGCATAATAGTGTACAATTAAAATCAGTCAAAAATAAAACTATAAAATAAACCAATTCTTAATGGAGTGTGACATTATATTTATAAAATAAAATCAACTTTTATGAGTTGTATTTATCAGAATTTGGATTTAAATCCTTTGTATATGGAGCTTGTATCTTCAATATTGATTTGAAAATTAACAATTATATTATGAATAATCATTGTTTAATGATTTTATAATTAAAATAATATAAAAAATGTAATATGTAAAGTTTGATGTTTAGTATAAAATTATATTTGAGTAAATTGCGTTGATGCTTTTTGAATCAGTCAATGTGGTTCATTATTAAGATAAGATGAGAAATCTGATCTAGCACTCAGCTTAAAGAGATAAGAAAGCGCCAACTAATCATTGTAGAATAAAGGTTAGTTGGACTGTAAAAAGAAGAAAAATTAATAAATAAATAAACTAGAAGTTGCCCCTAAAGGTGCAAGAATACACCGAAGGTATAGAAGAACTGAAAATATCCTTTCCCCAATATATGTTTATGAGTTTAGATAAACAGGAGCAAGTAATTGTGGAATTTAAGCCACGTAATGAGGGATTTTGTTTGGTGAATACATATTTTCGATAACTCTATTAAATAATTTTCTTCTGTGTGGGGAGTTACACATATTCATATATCCATATGAAATGCATTACAAATCTGAACAACTTTGGCTATTCAAAAAAGGTGGAGATAAAACAAATCCAAGGATATTGAACATTCTGGAGATATATATTTTTTAAATTCAAGTATATTGAACATCCCATAAACCTGCTCCTTACTTTAAAATGTATAGATTCGCATATGGCTTTTCTCCACCGAAGAAATCAAATCGTAAATTAAAAATAAAAATTTCAGGCAAGTTCCTAATTTCAAATGGAAAAATCACTCTAAATAATAAAATAATTTCAATTCATCTCCACTCATTTCCGAGAGTCATTTTAAATATTTATTTTTGAATTCATTACTTGTTAAAATTTAAAGCCATCAAAGTACATATTTCTACAAGTGAGTGCTGAAAGCCTTGATAATTTACTGCCTAGACTACCTTTATGTGGTAATTGGGATCTCTGTGAACATACATTCATGATATTTATTTGCAAGGAATTTCGACACATTACCATATTCTTAAATCAAATTCTAATAGAAGTGTATTATTTGAAAGGAAACAGTACAGAGATATCATGAAAACAACAACAGACAAATTTACAAGGCTTATTACAAGATTACCAAGGCCAAGTAATATGTGCTTATTAAAGATAGCGCACCTATAACTCCAATCAGTCATGCAACAGAGATACATAACAGTTAAGTAGGGGCACATGAAAGATGGTGTAGATATCATGAAAACGAATAGGCAAATTTAAGGAAGGGGAGTTAGATAATGTGAAACCACAAATAAAAAGACATTTGCAATAGGGATTTTCACTATTTGAAAAATATCGAACAATATTGACTTTATTAACGAGTCTTTATAAACCATTACGGAATACAACTTTGCTTGAAAACAAATATTCACTAAAATACTCTCACAAAAAAGATAATATTTTCGGCTTACCTTACATTGAGCATACAAAGCATATTTTTGTTGATTGTTTTAAACCATTCTTCATTGCCTGCAAACAAACAAACCAGTGAAAAACATATAAATAAATAACAATTCTGCCTAAACAAATTACGTAAAAATGCTAAAGAAAAAGGCTAGCATCCAGAAGGAAAGTCAAAAATGGTGAAAGAACATTCGAAATTTCGGAAAGTGTAGAATTTAAAGATAACATCCAGAAGAAAGGGAAAGGGTTAACACAAAAAAGATGAAATAAGCCTTATGAAACTGAAGCCCTAAAATTAAACAGATTCGGAACTTAATTGACATATGCCTGGTCGTTTCAGGTTGAGAACTGAAAACCTGAGAGGTATGGTAAAAGAATAATAACAGTTCTACACGCCAGATTCGTCTTGAGGATTCATCAGTGACAAAGATAATTGGAAAATATTTTAGGGTTTGGAGTGAAAAATGCAGTTAATGTGATCAAATTTTCATAGTAAACTGCAAGAGAATTGGATTTAAGATTGAAACAAATTCAAATTCGTAAATTGATCCATCTCACCGCAAAATGTGCAAGATGCACGATCGTCCAGGCCATTCCGGCTGTGCAGCCCAAGAGAGACAGAATGACGAGCCATGAGAAGAAGAGGATGAAGATGTAGATCGTCCACACCCCCGGGTACTGAAACCACGATGTGTTCTTGTTCAAATCCACTGGTTGCACTGCCTCCACGTACAGAT
Organism: Pinus albicaulis; assembly: GCA_034641835.2. NCBI lineage: Eukaryota > Viridiplantae > Streptophyta > Pinopsida > Pinales > Pinaceae > Pinus > Pinus albicaulis. The sequence continues at coordinate 100,328,551 of CM076571.1, forward strand.
TCCTCATTATTTCTTGCGTGCCAACGATCTGAGATTTTGCTCCTTCCCGAAGCAAAAGAGAGGCAGGGTATACAAATTAATATTTAGAATCAGCGCCAACGATCTGAGATTTTTCTCCTTCCCGAAGCAAAAGAGAGGCAGGGTATAAAAATTAATATTCAGAATCATATGTTGCGATGGTGTTATGTAGAAACACAGAAAATCTTACCGGAATAACCAGATAATATTAATTCTGATGCATGTTCAAATCAGTAAACAACAAAATCATCGGAGACAAACATGGTTTTAAGTTTTAATCATATATTTTAAGGCTTCTTTCCTGCTTGAATGATGAAAAGCGACCAGGTCTGAAAATGAAAACAGGTCCATGTCAAAAGGATTGTCAAACACTGTGATAGGCTCGTGTCTCTAGAAACACACAGGAGATCTGCTCAATGCTATGCTGTACCCACGCAGAGTATAAACTCATTCAGATTACAATGCAAAGACAAATCTGCAAAAGGCTAAATAACGCGATTTTCAGTTATTTGATAAACGAGAACATGGCACTGCAGTGTATAAAGATAAAAGATGATTCCTAATTGAAAGCAATAACTATTAGTAACATGCTTCTATCTTATTGTTGCGTGACAATAATTTAAAAAAAAAATATCATGAGATATCTATTTCATTCGGCCCCAACTGTAAAAGTTGCATGCAGCATAATTCTTTCTATCGGTTTGAGAGACTTTCCTGTGTTGCATTGCGCAGACGTCACGAGAAAAATAGGAAAAGCCACTCCTGCAAAATGGAAACCTGTGTTGCATTGCGCAGACGTCATGAGAAAAATAGGAAAAGCCACTCCTGCAAAATGGAAACATCCATCCGGCATCCGCGGCAACGGTAGATCAACGGCTTAAAACAATCACAACTATGCCCAGAAATCGAACGGTAGAAAATGAAAATGTTGACGATGGTCTAGTGGAATTCTTCCAATATAACACCTTCGGTGTAATAAATAAAAATAAAAATATATATTATTTGAATATAATTTAATACATATGATGATGATGATGGTTAACGTCCACTACTGAGACCAATCTTTGGTCTCTCGGACCTAAATAAAAGAGTTATTTAGTTTGATTTAAGATTTTATTCCTATGCTCAAAAAGCTTAGAGAGAAGCCTCTCAAGCTCATTATAACTTCGACATCTTAAAAGGCTATGAAGGTCAGTATTGCAACAAAGATTATGAAATTGAGCTCTAATGCGGTTGTACATGGGGCACCCTAAGAGGAAGTAATTTTCAATTTTGATGTTCATATTCTCACAGAGATGGCAGATCCTTTCCATCCTTGGTGTTTTAGGACTTGTCCAATGACCTGTTTCACTATGGAGCTCAGGAGAGTTCGTTCTAATCTTGGCTATATTAATTTTCTTCTTTGAGCTAGTTAAAATAGAGAGATACTTTTGATCTTCTAAGGTGGGGTTGATGACCTCATTATAATACCTTAATTTTCTTTTAGTTGCTAGATATTTCTCACACCACATTTTTTCTTTGAACTTAGAAGTAACAATTTTTTTAATGTTATTGATGTTTTGCAATGCAACATTCTCGTCGATCTCCCAATGGTTTAACCAGACCCTGGTGTCTTTATACTAACCTCGTTTAAGCATTAGGTGGTTTTGGCTGGAATTTAAAGCTAGCTTAGGAAGTCTATGGTCTCCTATGCTATTGAGCTTGTGCTTGTACAATAGAAGCCTAGTCATAGCTAGGCTCTCGATAGGGAAAGACCCACTTCTATAAGGAGAATAGGGTAGGGTGTATTGCTTTTAATTTTAAGGTTATACATTATAAAACACTTCTGGATTTGCTCAATCTTTCTCCAGGATTCTCTAGAGATGCTGCAACCCCAAACCTCACATCCATATAAGATAACAGGAGTGATTAAAGTTTCAAAGAGGAACTTATTTCTATCTCACATTACGAGGTTTGCCATTTTACAATTATTTTCAAGACCAAATAAGATTTCCACCCCCCATTAATCCTTTTTTGAATTCTATATTTCTAGTTGAGCTTGTGATGAATATAAATTCCTAGGTACTTGTAAGAAGACACTTCCTCCAAGTTACTATTGTCATACATAAAATTTGCGTGAGTGTCCTTCTTGGATTTGATAATCATAACTTTTGTTTTGTCAGTGTTAACAGACATACCCATGGTAGAGAAAAAATCCTTAAGAAGTCTAAGTTGCTTATCAAGATCAGACGGGCACCTTGCGAGAAGAACAATATCGTCAGCATAGAGAAGAAGGATGATGACTATCCTAGCTAATATCGTGCTAGCACATCCTGCTTCCTCTAAAAAATGTTCTAGCTTGTCGATGAAATTCCAAATAGGGTAGGGGAGAGGGGGAAACCTTGTTTAACTCCAATATTACAGTTAATATGTTTTGACCACCCGTCATTTCTATTTAACTTGGCAATTACATTCTCGCATAACCTTATAGCGGCCGCTCTTAGCTCGAAAGGAACATTTAGCTCTTCTAATCTATTCCATAGGTTATTTTTAGGAACCGTATCGAAAGCCTTTCTAAAGTCCACAAAGCAACATAAGAGATTGGATTTATCATTGCGAAATTCCTCCACAATGATCCTAAGTGTAACAAGGTGGTCCGTTGTTGAGTGCTGCTTTCTAAAACTTGCTTGGCCTTTAGCCCGCTTACCTTCACTTTCAAGCCAAACGCTCAACTTCTTTTCCAAAATAATACCATATAACTTGGCTAAGAGAGGGCTAATCATAATTGTTCGATAATTAGAGGGGTTATTTGTATCCCCACTTTTAAAAATAGAGATAATGAGGCTCTGAGTCCAAGGTTTAGGGAACCCTTGCTTGACCGCTTGGTTGAAAAGCTTGTGGATGTGGGGAATGAGGAAAGGACCTCCAATTTTTAAGATTTCGGCCTGGTAACCTTCAATGTCTTTAGCTTTCCCATTTGCGAGGCGCTTAACCCCAAAATAAATGTCTTCTAATGAGAAAACTTATTTTGTTGTGAGCAGGGTTTCAAAATCCCTGGCATTTGGAGATTCATAAATCTTTTTAAGATAGGAAATCCAGTCATGTAAAGAAAATTTATTATTATCTTTAGTTTTCCTAGTTAGAATCTGCCTCTAGAATTTCTTATGAGCCACCTTAGAGAGGTGTAAGAGATTCTCTTGTTTTTTACGAATATATTGCCTTTTTTTCCTTTTTGTTAGGGCTTTGTAGATTTTTATCTTGTTAATATTGAGAGATTCATCAAAAACTTCCTTAATTGCTCTCCTCGCACTTTTAAAATCTTTGTGATACCATGGGTTGGTTTTTCTATTTCTTTTATTACTTGATACTTCAATTGAGAACTTGTTAATAGAATATGAAAAGGTTGTAGTAAAATTATGATAGAGGTCATCTATGTTGTCTATACTAGATAAAGGAAGAAAATTATTGTTTAATTCATTTAGAAAGAGATCGTTTTTATTTCTATCAAAGATTAATTTCTTTTGACTATAAGGATTATCTTCTATGGGATCTCTATGGATGAAAATATTGAGAGTTATGAGTGAAGGCCTATGATTAGAGTCTGGCTCGTGGTCGTCTAAGATGTCAAAATTTATTATTTCGTTGTATAAAGGGAGATTAGAAATAACATAGTCTACCACGCTCCTGCCAAGCCCATGGATGCAGGCCATCTTGCTAGAATTGGGCCACTTATTTAGACCGTTGCAATTTATGAGATCTTAAGCACTACAGAGCTTGACTAGCTCTGACCCAAATAAATTATCCCCGAGGCCTTCAGAGCTCCTTTTGTACTGGCTAGCCAAAGTAAGGTCTTCGTCTAACCAAAGAGGATTGGGATTGGACTGATTGCTTAGAAGAATAGCTTGGTTGCTTGAAGTTCGAGCATTAAAGTCACCCATTAAAAGGATATTACCTTCATTCCTTAGGCTAGAAATATCATTCTCTAAACCATTGTAAGCACTATTTTTATCTAGATTCTTTTTCTTATAGAATTTAGAATTAATGGGGGAAAAATAACAAATTGCTATGTAGGTATTTTTATCATTAATGTCAGTAATCTCAATTCAACTCTATTGGTTGTTAGGGTCGTTTTTATAAATCCTAGCATGGGGGGAGATGTTCTTCTTAATGTAGCAAGCTATGCCCCCAATGCCTCTACTAGAGGATCACTTGTTCCAAGTAGACCATAGTGCAAAGCCATCTATGTTAGGGACCTTAGATTCTTCGTGCTCCCAAGTTTCAACAAGCGATATAATATCAACATCATTTGAGATCCAACTTAGCTTGGGGCCTTTCTTCCATGGAAAGCCCCGAGAGTTCCAAGAAATAATTTGGAGCATGTTGAATTTCTATTTATTACTATCTTCTTGGTTTCTATCTCGAATAACGGCTTTTCTATTTCTAATTATTGCCCATTTTCCTTCCTTCCTAGCTTCTTTTACCTTTTGAACCTCCTTTCCTAATTCTGCTTGATCTTCTGGAATGAGATCTTTGTTTATAAATATTCCTGTTGCTTTTAGACTTGAGGTTTACTAAGTATGTCATACTTATGGTCAATAGAGCTCACCTTTATTCGGATCAACCTTCCTTTATTCTCAATTAATTTCCCTAACCTTGTTGCTTTTGTGAGACATGTGGTTTCAATTTGTAACCTATTATGTAATTTTTTCTGTGCTATGGCTAAAATATCCTCATCTACCTCCTCTTTAAAACCGAAGATTATAAGGTTCAAGGCCCTTTTATTACGCTCATGGTCTAATTCGATCAATTTTTTCATTTCATCTTTAATTGGTTTGATATCTAAAAATTAAATTAATTAATTAATTAATTAATTAATTAAATAAAATATAAATAAATAGTGATAACAAAAATAAATAATAATAATAATAATAATAATAATGATAAATAAATAAATAGATAAATAATAATAATAAATAATAATAAATAAAATGAATAATAAGTGAATAAATAAAAAATAAAAAAATAATAAAGATATTATAAAGAAACAGGGGACCAAAGGAGAGGAAAAGACCCTAGAGAGAATGGAAGGGAAGAAACCCAATAACTAAGAATGAAGGGCAGTGATCCAGCATCTGCTAACACTCCACTCATCATCCCTGTTAAGGTTGACCAACTTTTTTTCGATTTCTAAGGCCTTCCTCAACTTTTGGTGGTAGAAATGGTCAACCCTCGCATTAACTTTAGAATCTTCAATGAAAATGTGATTCTTTGTCTTTTTAGCATGCTCTGCTAAGGCAGAGGAGCGAGATATATTATGCTTTAGGTCAGTGGAATTTTCATGAATTCTTTGACTGATGGATTGACCAGTTTCACCAATGTAAGGTGTCCCATAGGAGCACAGAATCAAGTAAACACCCTTACCATCCTTAGGTCAAATCAGGTCGTTAACATATCTAAGTGAACTCCGAATGGTGCACAGGGGCTTGAAGGTTTAAGATACATTCTGTCTCCTTAGGAATCCTAATATTCATAAGGATGGAGCTCCCCTTTGACCCATTGTAAACACCATAGGTGGTCCGACTTATCTTCTCACTAAATTTTTAGCTAGTAAGCTTAAGCCTCTTGTGGGGCATACCAATTCCTTTGTCAAAGACTCATCCTCTTTTATTAATGAATTGAAAGGCATCAAATTGGGCCCCGATGATAGGTTTGTCAGCTTTGATTTTGTCTTGTTATATACTTGCATCCCCATTATGGAAGCTATTGATGTCATTTCTCGGGTCAAAGATCCTGATACTGCTCAACTAGTTGAGATCTATCTAACCTCGACCTTCTTCAATTTTGAGGGTGAATTCTTTGAACAAACTTGTGGTGTGGCCATGGGTTCCCCTTTATCCCCGGTGGTGGCTAATCTTTTCATGGAAGACTTTGAATCAAGGGCCCTCTCCACCTCCCTTTTTCAATCTAGGCTTTGGAAAAGGTTTTTTGATGGCACATGTTTGGTGTAGCCACATGGAAAAGAGAAATTAGACCTTTTGTTCCGTCATCTCAATTATCAGTTTGACTCCATTATGTTTACCATGGAATTTGAAGTGGAGGGTAGCCTTCCATTTCTTGATGTCCTTATTTCTAGAAATGAAGAAGGTTTTTTCTCATCAAGTCTTTAGAAATAAGATGCACACTGAGCAATATTTACATGCGGGTTCTCATCTTTTCCCTACTCAAAAGTTATGGGTTCTCAGTACCTTAGCCACTAGGGCCTTTAGAATTGCTGATGAACACCACCTTGAAGGTGAGAAATCTCATCTCCTTAGTGTTTTCCTTGGAAATGGTTATAGCAAGGTTCAATCTCTTAGAGATTTTCAAAAAGCTAAAAAAGGTCACAGGGTTAAAAATGATCATTATGATAGGTCATCTCAAGTTCACCTTCCTTTTATCCAATGAACGACTGATAAAATCACTAGGATCCTAAGGAGACATAATGTATCTTCAACCTTCAAGCCCCTCCGCACCATTTGGAGTTTTCTTAGATCGGTTAAGGACTTGATTTTCCCTAAGGATGGTAACAATGTTTACTTGATTCTGTGCTACTGTAGGACACCTTACATTGGTGAAACTAGTCAATCCATAAGTCAAAGAATTGATGAACATGCCACTGACCTAAAGAATAATAGATCTCGCTCCTCTGCCTTAGCAGGGCATGCTAAAAAGACAAAGCATTACATTTGCATTGAAGATGCTCAGTTTATTACGAGGGTTGACCATTTCCACCACCGAAAGTTGATGGAGGCCTTAGAAATCGAAAAGAGTGTGGTCAACCTTAACAGGGATGATGGGTGGAGTGTTAACAGATGTTGGATCCTTGCCCTTCATTCTTAGTTATTGGGTTTCTTCCCTTCCGTTCTCCCCTGGGTCTTTTCCTCTCCTCTATTTCTTTTTCCCTTTTTATTCTTTATAATATCTTTATTATTTATTATTATTTATTCAATTATTATAAATTTTATTTATTATTATTATTTATCTCTTTATTTATTTATTTATTTATTCATTCATTATTTATTTATATTTTAATTCATTAATTAATTTATATATTTAATTTTTAGTTTTATATTTCTATTTTTATTTTTTCTATATATATTAAATTATATTCAAATAATATATATTTTAAATTTTATTTATTTATTTATATTTTTTTAAGATTTGAATATAATAACTTAAATTAATAATAATAATAATAATAATAAGAATGTTATTTGATTTTTTTTTTTTTTTTTTTTTACAGTCAAACTAGTTGTTATTCTACAACGGTTAGTTGGAACTTTTTTATCTATTTAAGTTGGGTCCTAGATCAGATTTCTCACCTTGTCCTGATGATAACACAATTTGCTTGAATATGATTTTCACTGAAAGATTTTATAAATAATCTATGGATCACAAAAGCCAAATTCCTAAAAAAAATAATTGTATATTTATAATTTTCTTGTCAAATAAGAAAAGACTTATTTCTATGAGAAAAATAAGATATGATGTGTTGTCTTTAACTTTTTTAAGATTATAGTTAGCTTTTTCCATAATTCTCTTGAAATGTTGAAATCCAAACTTCACAACTATATTAAATAGTTGGAGTAAAAAAAGCCTTAGTGAGGAGCTTCTTATACCAAAATTAAAAGTCTTCTAATTCATAATGATATGATTTTATTATATTAGAAAGATTATGGGTCTTTGCCGAGGCAGCCCCTTTTACAAAGCAGAGATCTATCTACTGCATCTAAAAGTCAATAAGTACTTTCAAGGCATTTGGATAGTGCTTATATTGTTTACAATGATCTGCCCTTTCATGAGCGAGCTGCCTTTGTAATGTTTTTAAGTTAAGCAAAAAAATAATAAAAAAAAGTTTGACCAACTAAACCCTTTGAAAAACATTCCAAAGGAAAATTTTCCTTATAGAAATCCAAAATGAACCATTCTAACATAGATAAAATGAAAAAATAAATACAATACTTAGTAAATATCTAAGTAAAGAACCCTCTGCATGCAGTCAAAAATAAAATAAAATAAAATAATCTCATCAAAGCACTATGCATTATGCACAGCATGATCATGTGCGTAAGATAATGTAAAGTGAGTCAAAAGAGCGTAAACCAATAGGTTATAGGTTATTATTTACAAATAAATAATTTCCACACTTTTTAAAAAAAATTATGAATCAAATAGTTTATTTATCAACATCACTGTGCAGAATCCAATGTACGTATAAATGACCTCTTTGTCGTTTGGTAGATATAAAAGCCTTACACAAATATGTGCAAGGCACAAATAGTTTATAAAATCCTTACACACTTTGCAGAAACGATTTTCAGATAGATATCATTAGGATTGGAATTTCAAAGCAGATTTATCTATCAAATTTGAGAGTTTTCACATTCTTTTTGTCTGTTTTCACAGTTTTAAGTAAAGATTATCTACAAAGAAATATTTTTCACACTACTAGAAAAATTATGAATCAAATAGTTTATTTATCAACATCACTGTGCAGAATCCAATGTACGCATAAATGACCTCTTTGTCGTTTGGTAAATATAAAAACCTTACACATATTGTCGACCAATTAGTTTATAAAAGCCTTACACACTTTGCAGAAACGATTTTACAGATAGATATAATTATGATTGGACTTTCGAAACAGATTTATTTATCAATTTTGAGAGTTTTCACACTTCTCTTTGTCTGTTTTCACAGTTTTAACTAAAATTTTAGAAGTTTTGCAAATTTTTTTAGCTGTATGTGACGGCCCCATCCATGAATATCATATGCCAGGAGATGGATGATCATTTTATCCGGAGCTTTCAAGCTTTTACAAAGTCCGTATAAAGCTTTTACACAATTACTAATGTCCAATAAAATCATCAATCATTAGCCTGCAGAATTTAAAATCATCCTGGATCAATGGGTATTCTTTCTCACCTGTCATATTCGGCACTGTGTCGGCCGTAAGCTACCTCAAAACGATTCCAATGTTCACTGTTTACAGCTATACTTCGTAATGTTAAATCCATATTCTAGTTGAGAATAATTGAGAACTTATTTAATATTCTGTGTGTGGTTTGGAAGAGCCCGAACATGAAGAAGAAGACGACAAAGTATATCATCTGACATGCACTTTGATATCAATATGAAACAGATTTATTGAAGTACACGGTTTATCAGTGGTTTTTCGTTGCGTAAAAATGTTGTTATCGACAAAGAAAGTAAATTTTCGGTGATTTTATAGTTTCATAACACACTAAAAATTATAAAATAGTTTCATTTTATGGTTTAATTATAAAATAATTTTTAGTGTGTTATGTTTATTTGAAAATGTACGACAAAGAAAGTAAATGTTCGTTGCGTAAAAATGTTGTTATCGACAAAGAAAGTAAATGTTCGGTGTTATTATAGTTTCATTCCTTAATTTTTAGTTGAAAATGGTTTATTTTAGGTTTTTATAAAGAAAAATCTCTTTTAGAATGTTTTTCAAAGGGTTTGGTTGGGCAATTTTTCATGTTCTTTTTTTTTTTTCATTTTTTTTTCGTAACTTGAAAACATTATGAATTAGAGGACTTTTAACTTTGGGATAAGAGAAGTTTTTTTTAAGAATTTATTATTATTATTATTATGTAATATAGTTGTGAAATTTGGATTTCAATTATAAAAAAGTTAAATCAAACCTAAAAATGCTTTATAATTATAATTTTAAAATTAAAAGCAATACATCATATCTTATCTTTCTCATAAAAGTAAGTCTTTCCCTATTTAAAAATAAAATTGTGAATATACAATTACTTATTGCTTTTTGTAAAACACAAATATTAAACATCAAAATTTACATATGACATTTTTCATATTATTTTAATTATAAAATAATTAAATAAGAATTATTTATAATATAATTGTTAATTTTCAAATTAATACAAGGTTTATATACAAAAGATTTAAATGCAAATGATGATAAATACAACTCATAAAAATTGATTTTATTTTATAAATATAAAGTCACACTCTATTAAAAATTGGTTTATTTTTAGACTAATTTTATTGGTATCTTATTTTTTTTTTTTACACATGGTGAATCGGTAATTTTTTAGAGTAATCTAGAGAGACCTAGGATCAATCCTCATGGTCGCCAATCACTAGGATATATCGAACAACCTGCAAGCCTGCATACTTTTTTTTTTTGGTATTGCGCACTAATGCTAATTTTCACATATAGCTGAATTCTATCTCCTCCTGGATGGCCAAATTTGAAAACATAACACACTAAAGGTTAAGAAATGAAATTATAATAACAAATTATATCATTCTATTTCCAACGTACGATTTGATAAAATGTTAATGAAGAACCAGAATCATCTAACTTTTACTTTCTTGGTCAACTACAACATTTTTACTTTCTTTGTCAAAACAACATTTTTAAGCAACCACAATTTGGTTGTTTTGACAAAAAGTATAAATTTAGTGATCACTGATAAACCACGTACTTCAATCTCTCTATTTCATATTGATATCACAGTGCATTATATATTTTGTCCTCTTCTCGTTCATGTTCTGGCCCTTCCGGACCCCACACAGAATATTAAATAATTTCTCCATTATTCTCAACTAGAATATGGATTTAACATTACGAAGTATAGCTGTAATCACTGACCATTGGAATCGTGTTGAGGTAGCTTACGGCCAACACAGTGCCGAATATGACAGGTGAGAAGGAATACCCATTGATCCATGATACCTCTGTACGTTAAATTCTGCTGGCTTTATTGGACATTAGTATTTGTGTAAAAGCTTTATATGGACTTTGGAAAAGCTTGAAAGCTCGGGATAAAATGATCATCCATGTCCTGGCATATGATATTCATGGATGGGGCCGTCAGATACAAGTAACAAATTTTGCAAAACTGCCATAATCTTCAGTTAAAACTGTGAAAACAGGCAAAAAGAATTTGAAAACTCTCAAATTTGATAAACAAATCTGCTTTGAAATTCCAATCCTAATGATATCTATCTGCAAAATCGTTTCTCAAAGTGTGTAAGGATTTTATAAACTATTTGATTAATCCACGTCTTATATGTGTAAGGCTTTTAAACGACAAAGAGGTCATTTATACGTACATTGGATTCTGCACAGTGATGTCGATAAATACATTATTTCTTTGTCATATGAGACTGATGATAATAACCTATTTGTATTGGTTTAACCTCTTTTGACTCACTTTACATTATCTTAGGCACATGACCATGCTTAGTCTACATAATGCATAGTGCTTTGATGAGATTATTTTATTTTAATTTATTTTTTTCTTGGGCCAAGGGTTTTTTACTTTTGATACTTATTATGTTTTGTATTATTTTTTCATTTTATCCAGTTGAGAATGGTTCATTTACGGTTCATTTTGGATTTCTATAAGGAAAAATCTCTTCTAGAATGTCTTTGAAAGGGTTTGGTTAGTCAAACTTTCATTTATTTTTGGGTTGAAAACATTATGAATTAAAAGACTTTTTAACTTTGGGATAAGAAGACGCTCTTTTCTAATGTTTTTTTATTTTTATTATTTAATATAATTAGGAAGTTTGGATTTCAGCATTTCTAAAAAAATTATGAAAAAAACTAGATCAAATCTAAAAATGCTTTATAACTATAATCTTAAAAATAAAAACAACATATCTTATCTTTTTATAAAAGTAAAACTTTCCTATTTGAAAACAAGTCTATAAATAAGCAATTACTTTAATGTAAAAAACAAATACTAAACATCAACTTTATATTTTACATTTTTATATTATTGTAATTATAAAATTAGTGCATTATAATTATTTATAATATAATTTTTAATTTTCAAATCAATACAATAGTGAAGATGAGAGGTCCAAGATTTAAATGCACATTCTGATAAAGTTGATTTTTTTTTATAAATATAATGTCACACTCCATTAATAATTGGTTTATTTTATAGTTTTATTTTTAGACTGATTTTATTAGTACACTCTTATGCATCAGTTTTTTTTCTTAATGTATATTTATATTAAAGCCAGACAAGGAATATATACACAGAGAGAGGGACACGGGCTTTCATAATATTTAAATTTCTTTTTTCGCTGTACTCTGCACTAAGCCAATTCTCTCAAAATCAAAATGCTGGATCCACCAAACATAGTATTTTGTATTTGGTATGATGAAGGAAATCTAGTATAAATGCATTAATATTAACTTAAATTTAGATCCATCTTAAATAGACATGGCTTGATCCTTAATCTCTCAAATCTAAATTTAAAATAAATCCTTTTCAATATTTGATAAATGTGATTCAACATACATCTAGAAAGCTATTTATATATATTTTATAATTGAAATTTAATATACTTTTAAAATTAATTTTAATGAAATCATTAATTTAAATTATCTATAAATGTTTTTATAAATATATAAACAAATTTATACTCATAAAAATATTAAAATATTTAGCTCTACGAATTTGATACTCAAAGTTACCTTTTCCATAAAACTGATTTACGGATTAAAAGATTAAAAAATCGAGCTTAAAATAGATTTATATCGAGCTTCCGAAGGAAGATGAAGTATGTGTGTAAAATTGTTTGTGATTTAAACCTTAAATCATTAAGCATTTTACTGTTGAAGATAATGGAGAATCTTCTATATTAGTGAGAGTTGGTTCATGAGTGTTAAAGATTTTAATCCAACTACCTGGTAGGTGTCAAAACCATCACTCTAAGTGTCTCATTTTAGTTTCAATTTCTCTAGTTCAGTCCAGTTACTGATGTTTTCAATGTAATCTATTTAACCTATTCGTAATATTGAAATGAGCAACTCTCTGTTCCATTTTACTTTTCATTTTATCAATTTTTTTCATGGTATCTGAGCTAGTTTGCATAAGCCTCCCTCTAGAGCAGCAACAAAGCCAAGAAGGAGCAGTAGAAAGGAGAAATTGGTTTGCGCCACTATTAAGCCAATACTCACGCACAAGAGATTGGGCGAGAACCCAAGCCATACCCGCGCCAGTTTTTTGACTTGCGTTGTTTTTATTTAGTTGCGGCTGTTTACTGGACCAGGCCAGTCAAAGACCTTTAAAAAATTTATATGCGTTGAAGCAACGTTCATGGTCTGCGTAAACATTAACGCTGGAGTCGAGTTGATTACCTGCGTTAAGGTATTGCTGGTCAAAGTATTCAAGGATTTTAAGAAAATGAATGACATGAATATATGAATGTGCATGAATGCATGTGCACGATTCGTATGTGCATGATATTGAAATGTGTTAACGATTTATGAGAAATGCCATGTAAATTTTTTAAAGTTTTTTTTTTTTTTTTTTAAATTTAAATTTCGTAAGAATTTTATAAATGGAAGAAAGCCCATTCTAAAAGTATCGATTTAAAAGAGGAGAAAGTCTTTTGTATGAAGAATTTTTTTTAAGTTAAAAAAAAAAAACAAAACTTCAAAATTTAGAAAAGTTTGAGAAAAGGAAAAAGACGCTAGTAAAAAGAAAGGAATTTTAATTTTTTTTTGGCATGAATTTAAAAAAAAAAGGACCATATGTGAAAGGATTTTAAAGCATGTGAAAGGAGAGAAGAAATTGCGTTAAGGTATGGAAATTTAAAAAGAGTAAATTGTGAGAGCCTTGTGAAAGTGAATCTGTAGAAATATATTTTTTGAGGAAATGAAATTTTTAGAAGCAAGGTATTTTTAGATCTGGAAAAAAGGAGGCAAAAAGATGCCTATGCCTTAAGATGCATAAAATAATCAGTGGATGAAAGTATACTTCCCTTGATTTCAGATGCCAAGACAGCCAAGGAAGCATGGGATACCCTTGAGAGATGTTTTGGTACAAGGGGGAGCATTGAAGCAAAGGGGAGCTTTGAAGATGAAGAGTTTGTTGAATCCCACTGTGCGCAGCCACAAGTGGATGATGTCTGCGAAGAAAGTGCAGAAGTAGCAGAGAGAGAGCACGAAGATGCTTGTGAACCCCACTGTACACAACTACATGTGGATGAAGATATGATAATTCGAGCAACAGAGCTTGCTGACGAAGATTTGATGATACCAGCAGCAGAGCTTGCTGATGATGATTTGTTGATAGCAGCAACACAGTTTGTTGATGATGTTATGTTGAATCCAGCAACACAGTTTGCTAATGTAAACTTTGATAAAGAATTTTTTGCTAATAATGATTTTTTGCAAATGATGCAACAGAAACATCATATTGACATGATGATATTTGGTGAGATAATCTCACTTCAGTTACTGGAAGACAACCTGTTTGCAGCAGCACAGGTTAGTGATGAAAAGACAGAGCAGAAGGAAGAAACAGAGAAAGCAGTAGAGACAGAAGAAAATAAAGTCGTCTGCAAAGGGAAAGCAGAAACAGAGATAGAGGCAGAAGAAGAAAAGGAAACACAATAGGAGAAAGCTCACATTGCAGAGCAGAAAGACCAGAACCTATGTCGTTCTAAAAATATTTTTATTTCTAACAATGATTTTCAGTGTGCAGGTACACAGATTGATTATGAAGAAGAGCTAAAGTTTATTAAAACATGGCTTGCAACACCATGTCTGGATGAGATCTACACAGAAGATGTAGATATGAATGTTGAAGATGACATGCATGATGAACATGTCAATGAAATTTTCATGTATGAGAGTTTTGAAAAAATAAGATATTATTCTAATCTTATATTGCAACAGATTGATGATGATCAGCGCATAACAGAAGACAATATGTGGCAGCAACCCACATTCAAGTCGATTTTTGAAGAAGTCCAGGACATGCATAGACAGCCTGGAACAGTAAAAGGCCTGCACCAGCAAATCAAGAAACCCAGCTTTGAAAAATACAACAAAGCGAAAAATCTGAAACAATTCAGAGGCTACAGAATCTGGAAAAAGAGAAGAAGAAAATCAAATCTAGTTGAAGTCGAGTTTTTTTTTAAATTGTAAGCCTCACTAAGACATAGACCAACAGGTATCTAAATTAAAAAATTTTTATGTGGTTGTAATTAAAGGGGAGTGTTAAAGATTGTAATCCCAACCACCTGCTGGGTGTCAAAACCGTCAGTCCAAGTGTCCCAGTTTAGTTTCAGTTTCTCTAGTTTAGTCCAGTTACACTACAGTCATTTATTACTGATGTTTCCAATGTAATCTATTTAACCTATTCGTAATATTGAGATGAGCAACTCTCTGCTCCATTTTACTTTTCAGTTTCTTAATTCTTTTCAATGAGACCTTAGGATAGGAATTAGTTTATATTTCTTACGGTGTGGTTCTAACTTCCCTAGATCTTGTATGCTATATACAGTTTGTTGTGTATTGAGAACATAGAGCATTCTATAGAAGCCATACTCTCCTGGCTCAAACTCTCTTTTGTAGAGCTGACTAGTGGGATTTATATTACTCCATTCAAACATCTTTTTTATCTTGGTATCAAAGCACTGGTGAGAAGAGCGCTGGTGGGGTGTGAGAGGTCGTTGAAGCTGAAGCAATCTGCATGTCTTTTCGTGGGCATTGTTGATCCTGCAACATCTGTTTTTTTAAATTGCCAGAGTGTTGAGTCATTGTTGGCTGCCCTCTGCATGCAGAGGAGCTCTGAGTGGAGCGTGAACAGGAGGTATCAGAGTGTGAGATCGTTGCCATCCTTGTTTTCGTCTCAGAGCGTGAGATCATGAACAGGACGTATCGGAGCGTGAGATCGCTGCCATCCAATGCTACCATGCTAGCTACAGGAGCGTTGCCACTTGGTGGAGCTGAGCCTGCGTGGAGAGGAGGCCTGAGCCTGCGTGCAAAGGTGGTCAGAGCTGGGTTGAGCCTGCGTGAAGAGGAAAACGCTGCCATCCTCTTTGCTCCGCTGAAATCAGATGAGCGTTGCCTTCCTTAGATCTCTTCCCTCTGCGTGGAGTACACTGCTTGCATGCTTGCACCTGTTGCAACGTGGAACGCTGCCATCCTTTGCTGCTGAGAGGAGCCTGCGTGGACTAGGTTGAGCCATCCTTCCTTGCAACGCTGCCATCCAAATTTGAATACAAGTGTTCCCTTACGTAAAAGATTTTTCAAAGGTTTTTTAAAAGGAATTTCCCATACGTGAATTTTTCATACATGGAAATTGAAAATGCACATGATTTCGTGTTTTAAAAGGGAATTTTTTAATGGTTCCCTTTTATGAGTGGAATTATTTAATAATTCCTTTCATAAGTGGAGTTTTTTGAAACATTCTTAAAAAGTGCCATATGAAAAGTTTCTTTAAAAATGGTTTTTTGAAATTTTTTTAAAGGGATGATTGCTGATCCGCTTAAGAAGAAAGCTATTTTTTTTTTAAATGTCGAAGAGATCTGGGATAGATCTGAGCCAGTGGACTCTTTAATCGTGAAGATAAATAATCAATTAATCGAATCATACTTGAATGAGAGTAACAAACTTGATGGCTCCAATTACTCAAATTGGAAATTTAAGATGCAGTCGATGCTAGAAGCACATAGTGCTTAGATGATTTCAAATGGGGATGAGCCGAAGCCAGCAGCAGGAGCAACATCAATCCCAGGTTGGGAGAAGAGAGAAGGTAAAGCGAAGACAGTGTTGAAGATGTCAGTGAAAGACTGCATCATATCGCATATGAGAGAATGCAAAACAACAAACAAAATCTGGACCATATTGAAGGATTTTTCGAGATCAAGAATGCAAATTGTCTTATGTTTTTGAAGAGCAAGATTCTGTCCATAAATATGGAGGAGAATGAAACAACTTCTTATTTCATATCGTGGATCAAAGATCTGAAGACCAAAATTGTTAGACATCAGTGAGATAGTTGCAGATGCAGAATTGGTCACGATTACCATCAATGGTATGACTAATGATTACAAAATGTTTAACATTGGTATAAGTGTGAGAGAGAAAATCCCAAAGTTTGAAGAACTTACAGGAATATTAATGCAAGAAGAAGAAAGAAGATTGACTCTGAAACCCCAGAGTGCGGATCTGACACTAATGGCAAAGAAGAAATTCTTCAAAGTAAAAGGAAATCCATCATAACAAAACAGAAGAAACCCACAGAAAAGACCGAATCAAACTCAAGGTATGTATCCGAATAAAAAAACTCTGTAATTAAATGTTTTTATTGCGGAAAACTCAGTCATATGGCTAAGGAGTGCAGGGAGAATAAATTTCATGAATAACAACATAAGCATAAAAGATATACAGGACATTTCACAAATGATGACCACGTTCAAGACTTCAGATTGTTCATGGCAGACTTTGATAAGAATGTCGATGCAGACACCTGGTATGTAGATTCGAGAGCATCCACACATATGACAGGGAACATACAATTATTCAAAGATTTTAAAGAAATCAACAATGAAGCGCAAATCTACCTTGGTCATGATAGATGTCATCAGATCAAAGGGTGCAGTAAAATTTCTGTTATTTTACCTAATGGTAATGTTAGATATATTCATAATGCAATGTATGTGCCCGGAGTGACAAAGAATCTGATTTTTGTATCCATGATTACAGTTCAGCATCTCAAGGTTGAATTTTTTAAATCTAACTGTTATATTAAATATCTGTTGGATGGCATGAAGACTATTGCTTTAGGAATTCGAACAGGAGGTCTGTACAATTGGATGTGAGAAAAACACCAGATTGAGCTTTGACAACATTGAGTTTGAATATAGAAGAGTTGTGGCACCAAAGACTTGGTCATATCAACTACAATGACTTGATGTTACTTTAGAAAAAGGAAATGGTAAGAGATCTTCCTATATTAAAACAAGTGCATAATGATTGTGATGCTTGTGCATTAGGAAAGATGCATAGAGAAGAATTTTGTGTTTGAGTAGAAAGGAAAAAGAGAGACATACTTGAATTAGTGCACACAGACCTTTGTGGACCCATGCAAACAAAGTCATTAGAAGGTGCACTATATTTTTTACTGTTTGTTGATGACTGCATAAAGTTTTCTTGGGTATATTTCAGGAGTAAGAAAAGCCACACATTTTAATACTTTAAGCAGTTCAGATATATGATTTAAAAGAAAACATGGAAGCACATGAAAATTCTCCGCTCCGATCAAGGGGGAGAATAAAGGAAGGAGGAACTTACCAAGTATTGTAAAGACCATGGGATATTATAGCAATTCACAGTACCCCATACTCCTCAGCAGAACGGAGTAGCAGAAAGAAAGAACAGAACATTGGTGGAGTGTGCTAGGAGCATGTTGAAAGGTAAGGATCTTTTGAATGGTTTTTGGGCTGAAGCATTGAATACTACAGTTTATTTGAAAAATAAGAGTCCTACAAGAAGTCTCGAGTTTAAAACTCCTTTTGAAGCATTATATGGATTTAATCCTGCAGTAAAACAGTTAAGAATTTTTGGGTCTAAAGAATTTGTCCACATTCCAAAGGAAGACAGAGTAAAACTAGATTCAAAAGCCATCAGATGTACCTTTGTAGGGTATTGTTCACAATTTAAAGCTTATAGATTATTTAATCCCTCTACTCACAAGATTTTTATTAGTAGAGATGTCATATTCCATGAGCATGTTTATGATGAATATAATAAGCGCAACGAGGAATGGGATATTCTATTTTTGGTGGAAGAAAGTGAAGAAATAGGTAACAGCAAGGATCAAAAGAAAGAGGAAAAAGTAGAGAATCCAAATATAGCAATCAAGCCGAGTCCATCAAAGGAAATTCCTTTTTTATCTTTTACTGTAATTTCTTTTCATAAATTATAATAGAAATGAACATCTACCCATTTGTTAAATATATCAACAAATCGAACCAGTATGGGATGGATGTATTAAGGAATCGTACGTGAGTTCACTCTAAAAAAGTCTAAAAACGTTATTAATCGAGAAAACACTTTGGAAAATAAGATGATGAATCTCAAGTGAGTTCATTCTAATCATTAAAATAGCAATTGTTTACTCATTCTAACCATTAAAATAGCAATTGTTTTAAAGTGCAAAGGTACATCTAGAAAATGTAAAATTTGGAAAGATTATCTACAACAAGAGTGTCTTAATGAAGTTCTCTTTTTTATATTTTTCATTTTCAGTATTCCTCACATCCTTTATATTTTCAATCAGTATATTTGGGCTCATGATATGCAGTTACTTCCATATTTTTGAACCAATATTATAAGTGAAGTCAAAATGATATATTTCTCAATTCAGTCTTTGAATGAACCTGGCCATAAGTTTTTTAGAATATAAATAATTATTAATTTTTTTAGAAATGTGAGGAAATTGAAATAGAATGAAATATATATCTATTGCAAATTTATTATTTCATCACTCAATCAGATTTCTCAACTTGAAATAGTAATTAATAATGATTAACATAATCTAAAAATAAATAAATAAATAAATTAACTTATTATTAATTTGAACATCTCTCCTCAAAACTATAGATTAGTGTTATCCATTAGAATGATTTGGCTCAAAACATCAGAAATCATGTTGTTTCTCAAAAGGAATGACCCAAAAATACTATTATTTGCTCACCTAAATTTAAGATCGAACCTTTGGAATTGGTAAAAATCTCACCATGAAATCTAAAGTTTAAAATATAACAGAAACTAAACGTTCTTGAACGGAATTTTAAAAAAATTTGGAGACACCAAACATTTAAAGATATTTTACACAAAAGGCAAAGGGTTGATTGGGAAATGGAAACAATTTAGGAAAATATTCTTCAACAAAGTCTTCGACACACCCTTGTTCAACAACTAAATCATATCGAAGTTTCAATAAGAAAAGTTTCGAAACCAAAATTATTGAACAAATTAAATTTTTAATCGATTTAAAGGATATGCAATCATCCCTAATCTCATTTGTGATGGTAATATTCAAAATCTTCCCAGGGTGAGCTTTGACATGTCATGTACGATTTAGACAAAGGAAAACCAATAATTTTGATGCATTTTTTGTGGATTATTTCTTTAAGAGCCTTCAAATGTTCATTTAAATAAATAAGAAGTTATTATTCCAATGGTCGATGAACCCCTCTAACTTTTATGCTTAGTTTTAACACAATGGGGGAGGATGATTCACATTATTCCTCCGTGCCTGATTATCGTTACGTGATTGATTGTATTTCTTTCTTTCCTCCTACCTTTCCTTTTGTTAATGGTCATGGATCTATCTGGTTCCAATTCAACCGGTGCTTCACTGGGTCCTGTTGTTGGCTTAGATTTTCTCTTACCTTTTGTCTTTGCCTTTGCTGACTCTTGCAACATATGATTAATACTGAATTATGACATATCCATTTGTAGCAATGGTGAAATTGAAGTATGAAAAATAAATTTGAATTGATGGTGAAATCAAATCCAAAAAGTCGAAGTTATGGCATTTGGGTTGCTTGCAAAGTGAGGTTTTTCGGCGCTCCATAACTCTACAATGTGAGTTGGGGACCTCATGAGTTTTTGGATTGGCAGAGGCATCAACAAGAGAAGGCTTTCCGTGCAGAGGCCTACGAGAACGATCCTACATTCAACGACAGGGGAATGAAATGTCTCATCTCGTGCTTTCGCCCATCTTGACATCACCATCACTTTCCTTCTTCTTGTCTGACCCCACCGTTTTGGGGTCCTAGAAGGAAGGATTCTTGCGTTGTAAGACCCAATGGAATTTTCATGAAAGGGTGCTACTATATATGGAAAGGCATTAGTGACACGTTTCAATTTCTATTTGGAGGGAGGAGGATGCAAATACACAAATATTATAGGCTAAATCTGCTCAACCAAATCTATTATAGGAACACCTTTAGTACAAATATATGAAAATTAAAATAACACATTATCATAGTAGTATAATAATAAGAAACAAAAGGTAATGAAAAATATTTTTACGTATATAAATATGAATAATGATATTAACAAAATTTTGGTTAAAACTGTTATAATAGTTATATCTTATAAGGAAAAATATAAAATCAATTTAAATTTTATAGAAAAAATAAAAAAAATTCGTAAAAAATTAATTAATATTAAAATCATTTTTAATTGAAAATTTAATATATATGTTAAAAATAGGTATATAATGCTTAAAAAAAAAATATTATATAATTTTTTTAAATGAAAATAAATTATATTAATAAAAAATTTATTAAATATATGAAATACTCTAGTAACATCACTATGATTAAATTTAAGAAATATATATTCGAGTATATGATTTATTTTATCTTCCATATAACCATGCTAAAATGTTATTTATTTATTTTACAAATAACATCATTGTTTAATAGGTGACAAAAACAACATGTCTTTCAAAATGTCATGATTAAGTGAATAATCAAAACTAAATTCAAAACTCTGAGGGGTCATGGCTTATATCCAATATTCTCTAAATTGCTATATTCGTTCATATCTGATATCCTAAATTACAAGCTTACAATACCATATAATTTTCACCCTCATTATTAATAACGCACATGTTGTAATATCATTTTATTTATATGTAATTGCTGGAAAAAATAGAAAATAAAAATAAGAATGAATGTATAAGAAAAGAAAATAGAAAAATAAAAAACATAAATGTATAAAAAAATGATATATTCAGAAAAAAAGAAAAAATAAAAAATATCAAAAACTTTTAGAAAAATAAAAAATATATGAGCTAATTCAAATGCCACATTAGATTAATTAAGGTTAATTAGTTAAATCGCAATTTTGTTTGTGATAAATAAAATTGTAATAAATTTTTGATTCATAAAATTTTTTGTCATATTTAGATTTTATTTGCGATAAATAAAATTGTAATAAAGTTTTTATTGATACAATTTTTTGTCATATTCGATATCAATTGTGCCACTATACAACGCCGAGATCTCGCTCCAGCTAGATCGACGACTCATATCCTTTTTGGACCTCCTTTCCCATCCAATAGTTAATGACGGGGGGGGGGATCTGAAAAGTGGATTACCTCCCATCCTATTTCGCATACATGTCACCCTCTCACATAGTTCGGACCCCTCGTCACCTGACACCCCCCCTGCCCTCCTCCCCCTCTCCGAAATTTACTTTCCCTCTCTCTCGCCAAAATAAAAACCACCATATCTGCTCCCTCCACATCCACTCCACGTCTACCACTTGTTCTTCTTCCCTTTCACCTTGTGTCCCACTCCTAGAGTAACTTTCAATTACCATTAATAAACTGTTCGAACATTATCCTTTGCTGAAATCAATGAACCTGCTCCCTTAATAGACCATTCAAACAGTAATTTTCATTTATATAAAAAAAAAATCCCCTTTCATCTGTTTCCTTTTTACTCTATTGTTTTTAGCAACTAAACATTTCTATTTGCTTCTACAACTAAGGGATCAGGGCAACACTGTTTGTCTTCTTTGAACAATTGCAACCAATAACTTCTGGGGAATTACAGTCTCCTATCCATTTTTTTTCTTTCAAGATGTCTTCTAAAGGTAAACCTAAAACCATAGTGGAAAACCCAATGCCCCCCCCTATGATTGATCTAGACCACCAACCCCTTGTAGACCAACATTATAAAATCTTTGAAACTAATTGTGATTTCAATCTCTACGAACTTCACAATTGGTTAAAATATAAATTTATTGATTTCTATGGCAAATTGAATTTGTGGGACTCCTTCCTACCTCAATTTATTTTTCCACAAACCCACCATTTTCGAGATTTTATCTCATGGTGCCATTTCTGGTACATGCCCAATCAATTCCATTGTTTCCTAGAAAAATGACATTTTATTCACCATTACTGCTAAATCCATCTGCCATATGCTTCAAATCCGAAATTCATCCCCTCTACACCTCTTCTCTGTAGATTCCCTCATGAAATTCTACAAAAACTTGAATTTTCCTCAAATTTGCCAAAAACAAACCCACCTTAAACTCATCCTCAATGTTTCCAGAGATGAAAAAATAGATCATTTCCATAGTTCCCTGCTTTGGGCTATCAAACCAATCAATGGGTTGATGAAGCTTTATAGGTTTTCTATCAGTGTTTACAACATATGAAAAACCTTCAGTTACATTTCATTACAGTGAATTCTTAGCAGAGGTTATTCATGAACAATAGATGAAAAACCTTCAGTTACATTTCATTATAGTGAATTCTTGGTAGAGGTTATCCATGAAAATTTTCTTAAATTTTCCATTGAAGGAGTCTCTAGGGATGCTTCAGTGTTTGTTTATTTATTTATATTCTATCAAGAAAAAATATTTCAATTCCAACTTGAAAAACTAGATGACCAGAGAAATTCACAATATGTGATTCATTGGACTTCCTTCGTAAGGAAGAATGCCAATGAATTCACATTTAGTGATTATGTAAATCAATATTTGTATACAGTTTATTTCCTATTGAACATTGATGTTGAACCTAGAATTGGACCTCAGATTAAGAAAATTCTACACCTTAGTGAGCAGAAAAAAAACAAGTGATTGGTACCTATATGAAAATTACATAGAGGTCAAAGTGTATGGATGTGAATTTCCTCCATACAAATTGCCTAAATGTGTTCCTATAATAATTTTTGCACTAGAGTATTAGGAAAATGATAAATATGGATGAGTTTCACTTTGTGTCAACCAAGAGGAAATCACATCTTAAAATTAAAACTCAAGTTAGACCTTTCATTTGTAATGCCAGAACAACAGAAAAACAACAAATTTTCTCAAAAAAATGAAATTCAAACTCAATTTTACATGGTCATATGATCTTTTAGGAATTGTATCAATTACTTATTACTTTTGTGTAAAAAAAAAATACTAAACATCAACTTTTACGTATTACATTTTTAAATTAAGTTAATTATAAAATTAGTGCGTAGTAATATTATTTTAATTATAAAATTAATACTTAATAGTTATTTATAATATAATTTTTAATTTTCAAATCAATAGTGAAGATGAAAGGTCCATATAGAAAGGATTTAAATTTAAATGCAAATTCTCATAAATACAACTCATAAAAGTTTAATTTTATTTTATAAATATGTCACAACATTAATAATTGGTTTATTTTATAGTTTTATTTTTAGATATGCATCAATTTTTTTTTGTTAATGTATAAGGTATATATATACAGAGAGAGTGACTAGGGGCTTTCATAATATTTTTTTGTTTTGTTTGGTGAGCTGATTTTCACATACTCAATATACATATGATCTGTCAGTGTCAAGTTTGAATACCCTGAACAAGAGGAAGGATCGATTATAGAAAAACTTACAATCACAATAAACATTAAGAAGAATCACCGAACTTTTGATTTCTTTGTTAAACAGAAACATTTTTAATCTGTGACAACTCATGTATTTCATTCATGTTTTTTTTTAATACTGTTATTACACTATATGTCGAATGATACATACATTTTGTCCTCTCCTTGTTCCTCTTGTGAGGTCTTCCAACCCAGACAACGTACACAGAATATGGATTTAACATTACCAAGTATAGCTGTAAACACTGACCATTGGAATCATGGGGAGGGCGTTGACAGGCGACAGAGTGCCAAATATGATAGGTGAGAAAGATTATCATTTGATACATGATATCTCTGTACATTGGATGTGGATGAGTATTAATATATTACATAACGTTTTACAAAATGGTTGGATATGGTCTGATATTTAGCATAAAAATATTTTCACAAACACCCAAAAACCCAAAAAGAAGATAGATTTTTTCAAACTACAGTACTGGTAGTCTATTAAAATAAAAAAATGGTGAATCCACTAAACATGGTATTTGGTATTTGTTATGAGGAAGGAAATCCAGTATGAATGCATGGGTATCAACTTAGATTCACATCTATCTTAAGTACAAACTTGATCTTTAATTTCTCAAATCCAAATTAAAGATAAATTTCTCTTAATACTTGGTAAATTATGATTTAACATAATTCTCAAGAGTTATTTATATACATTCTATTATTTAAATTTAATAATTTTTTAAAAATTAATTTTAATAAAATCATTAATTTTAATTATTTATAAATATATAAATAAATTTATAATCATAAAAATATTAAAATATTTAGTTTTACAAATTTGATCACTCAAAGTTACCCTTTTCATAAAACTGCTGATTTACGGATTAAAAGATTTAAAAGTCGAGCTTAAAACATATTTATATTAAGCTTCCTCAGGCAGATTTTATTTAAAGTATGAGTGTAAATTTGTTTCACTGTAGCCGGGTGATTTAAACCTTAAATCATTAACCATTTTACTGTAATTTATTTTCATAAATTATAATAGATATGAAATTCTACCCATGTGTTAAATGTATAAAAAAATGGGACCGGTACGGGATGGCTGTGTTAAAGAATCGTACGTGAGTTCACTCTAACCATTGAATTACAGTGGTTGGTTTGAAAAGTGTAAAAAGTGATTAATCCAAAAAAGAATTTTAGTTTTAAGGAGTTTATTCAGTTCAGAATGGGGTGAATTTTCCTTAAATTTTGTTGTACAGGTTTTTCATTGAATGTCATTGGGATAGTATGTTGGATAATGGAGGTATCATACATCTTGAGATCTTCATATTTCCATGCAAAAAATTTCTTTTATTTCTTTAAATGTGATAAACTAAGACTTAGATTGATATTATGAGGATTGAGATTTGTGCCAAGGTTTTCTAGTTCAAACCTTAAAGTTGAACTTTGTAGTTTAGAGTTAGTAACTTTCTTAAATCTATCTTTGAGATCCTAAATATCTTCAAGTTTAACCACAGATTAACTTATGGAGTTGTCATCAATATTTTGATGCAATTGTCTTTCATGTTCATCTTCATTGATTAGTCGATCATCATATGACCCGTCTGATGTGAGAAATGTTACAACATCTTCATCATCATTAAATACTCTCTAGTTAGTGACAATATCAAGAATAGATGGGAGAAAAATTAATTGTATAGAAATTCTATCTGCACTATAATCCACAAAAGGAATAAGTCTGGATGGTACATTAGCTAGAAGGTCAACGCTTACATTTTGGAGCCTTGGAATAGACAAGATATTGAATTCTAAGAAGTGTGAGGTAAGAGATTGTACTAATGACTGGTAATGTTTGAGATGACGAGAAACACAATGAATCGTATTCTTACATGTTTCATAACTATTTCAAAATCACCATATACTTGAAGATATTTGACATACAAGTCTATTTCTTTATACAAGACTTGGACCATTGCCTTATATTTTGCAGTATTATTTGTGCATTCAAATTCAAGCCTGCATGCTTGTTGGACCCTTAGTTAAACTGAGAGGGGGGGGGGGGGGGTGAATTAGTTTAACACTTCATGGTCTTTCAAAATTTCTTTTACATTTGTTTACATCTTCATTTCATGGTTCTACTTAATATATAATGAAATAACAATATTAATATGTTTGCAACAAGTATTAAGTAGATAAATTACAGAACATCAAGATATAATCATCATGCACATGTACAACAGATATAAGTGGAAACCCATAAGGGAGAAAACCACATCTTATTATTGTTGTGATGCAAAGGCAATCTCCAAATCCCTCTCACCACTAATTTTCTGTAGGCTCCAACCTACAGGAGGCTACCACCTCAATTCTGCAAGCTACAACTTGCAAGGAAGCTCCAACTCCCTCTCACCGCTGATTTTCTGTAGGCTCCAACCTACTGTGTATGTGTTCCTTAATTTCCTGTGAGAATGGAATGGCTACTAAAAGCTTGCAAGGAAATTGTCTCAGTATTACTGTGTATGTGTTCCTTAATTTCCTGTGAGAATGGTTGAACTTCTACGACTCTTATATGAATGGATTTGTCTCAATACTGCATGAGTATTGCTTGAACTAATTTCCTATGAGGGCACTTTTAATCTTCACGAACGGGGCATGGGGAAGATTCTGAATCTTAGCTTAACAGTCTACCTGTATATTTTGGGAAGAAGACGTAGGGAGAGTTGAGTTCACGTTCAGGGTTAACGTGTTCATGGTGATTATCGAGGTGCAAAAAGGCCAGAAAGGAATCCCATTCCTCGATCAACCACGGTGGTGAAAGCGAACTGGAGGCTGGTGATTCGGGGTGACAGAACCTTGGAAGCACAGAGTAATGGAACTGTGCGTTATACACATGATAGGACCGTGTTGAAACGTCGGGGAACAAGGGCCACCTATAGAGGAGCGGAACACATAAAGGAGCGGAATGAGGCGAGTATGGAACCTTGAGCGTGAGAGGAAGATGGAACCGTGACAGAGGAACAATAACTGTGATTTAGAGCGAACGACGGGTTTCATCGCACCACCGATCGTCGGTAAGTGGTATTGGAGGAGTTGCGAGCGGGTCCATAGAGGTGTTGACGCATGGCAAGGCAGGACCCAAAGAAATCGCTTCCATAAACGCGCCATCGCGCATTAACCATCGACCAAAGACGCCGAGCGATATTAATACGTACCATTGATCTGGAGGCTCGCAATCTAACGGTGGTCATATTCGTAAGCTACACGGAAGCTAGCGTAAGGTATGGCAGCATTTGTTTGATTGACAAATGTTTATTAAATGTAATCCGGTTATGTGGCCGAAAGATTTAAATATGATGCAATTATATTACATGGGCGTAAGGTTGAGAATGTCATTCCAGAAGTCTATAATTCCGGAGGCCTCGTATATCATTTCAAAATTTAGTCATCATACCCTGCAGAATTTAAAAGGAATGGTTTAATGAATCCGAAGGTTCGGATATAGTTCAAGGCATTTTATTTAAGTATTGCAACTCGGATATACGGAGATCAGAGACCATATGAACACGTTTGTGAAGTTAGCGCAGTGAAATATATGGGGGTTACGAATTGGTTGAACATTAGAAGCACTTAAGGGTTGAGCGCATAACATAAGGGACTCGGAATTAATATCTCAAATCTTAGAGATTTGAGATATTAACACTCTCGGATTTAAGTGTTTAATTTGCCAGCGTAGAATAAAGGGATGTTGTGAGATTGCCAGATTGTGAGTTGATTGGGCATGAATGCACTTTACACACAGTTTAGGTGAAATTTTGAAAAGCACTGGGAATGTGGGTTTGGCGGGTATCCCCGCTATCAAGTGGTATCAGAGCATAACTTAATTAGCTCGCTGAAAAGTTTATTTTGGAAATGCACATATATTGAACCAAAAAAATAGTTGATGTTTGAACCTGTTTAATAGAGAAAATTGCAGATTTGATTTGACATGCAGTGAAGGTCTCCAGATGAGCAGAATCTAGATTTGAAGACAGAAGATTGCAGCAGGTAGATGCAGTGCAGGTGAGGAGAGAAGGAACAATATTGTTCAGGGATCTTGAGAGGTAAGATGATGAGCCTTATTTGAACTCTGGTTGGAAGGTATTGTTTGCAGAATACGAAGTGCAAGCAATTGAGGAAGACATCTCAGCAGAAGTAGATCACAAGCTTTGAGCGCAGTGATAGAAGAGTCTAGCAAGGGATTCTGAGTGCATAAATAGTGTGGCAGAACCTGAAATAATTCCCAACTGAGGTTGGATGAAAGAAGCAAAGGGCTGTTCTTGAGAAAGTTGCAGAGTGAAGCCTAGAGAGTAGAGAGAGTGCTTAGAAGGTTCCAAAGATAGGGGACCAGTACTTGCCAAAAGCCGGAGCTCAGGAGAGAAGCTTGGTGAGGTAAGTTGCAGCAAGAGAGATTGCTGTTGCAGAGGCTTAGTGCAGCTTGTAAGTGAAGAACTCCTAGCAGAGATCTTTATCTCTGCTATTGTATTCTCGGCCTTGGATTAGAAAGCCCACTGCCGAATTTCCCCTTGCTGCATTACAAGCTCACTCGAAAATTCTCAGCAAACTGTGCCCCAAAAGTTTTACTTAGCTCAAGTGCTGCCACTCTGCGTTTGTTCTCAAACTGACCCCAAGCCTTGCTTTAATACTTTTCCTGTTGAACATTCAATGAACGTGATCTAATCTATAATCAACAACTGATATTAGAAAAGGCTTGATCCTTGTCACCTAGAACATTCTCACCCACATGTTTAAATTAATTCACATTAACTATTTAATTTCCCTAAGTTATACTTAGCGTCTCCATTAAAATAATTAATTATTTGAATAAATTAAGCTCCGGGTGGAATTTCTCCAAACGATTTCTGGGTCTTGGAGATCTCATGTGTTCTAGCCCCTCCACATAATTTCAGAGCTAGAGCACATTCGATGCTACCCAAAAATCAACAATTTGGAGACCTATGGGATCATTTATGTGCCCTCACACCCATTGGGAGCACTACAGGTTTACTACTTGGAGAACAAGGGGCCACCCCTTTTTCCATCATATTCTGAGGGATTTAATCCTCATTATGGCACTTTAGGATGTTACTAGGCCTCTTGGAGGGCCCTACGACATGTACACATCCTTATTTGGCCCTTGTGTGGCTTATTTTTACACTTATGAGCTAAATTGGTGGGCTTGTCACCAATAGGGGTGTTATTTTCACATTATTTTGTTATTAGAGCTATTAGGGGCTTTAGGCTAATTCGAGCTCCTTAGGAGCCTATATATTGATGTTAGCTCCGTTGTTTTTATTATCACACTTTGGATTGGATATTTCTCTCATAAAGAGCTTTGTAATTTTTCCTTGGAGGAGTTTTTTTCGAAATGGATGAATTTTGATGCATCGATTTGGGCTATTTCTATTGTCTTGGAGATTTATTATTGCAAATGAGTTTCTGGTTGGATATACTGTATGGAATTGTAAGTGATTTTTGATGTTATTATTGTTGCTGCATACTAATGATTTACGCTATAACTAGGGCTAGTTGGCATGAATATGTGGATTTGAGCATGTTTTAGAAAATTTTAATGTATGGGCCAATGTCATATGAATGAAATGTCCTAGAGATATATTTTCTTGACAAGCTTGAATTCTTTGGTTGAAGTATAAATGCTTGAAATTCTCTTATTCTTTTCTCTACACCAATATTGGACGAAGTTGATTTTCAAGCCTCCTTGACCAAGAAACCAAGTTCTTACTCATTAATCATCCTTGACTCCATCTCCCCAAGTGAACTAAGGCACTGATCCATAGAAGGGTGATCATTTTATTCATAATTTTGCCCCTTTTTCACTTTTTCCAAGGTCTAGTCCTCAAGGGCCATCTAGGGCATCAATTTTTGGGAACTGAGCTAGGGAAAATTTTCGATCTCCTAGGAGGCATTGCGCTGGTGGGTCCCCTCCCTCTCCACAAACTTTCAAATAATTCCGATAGCGGGATGTCCAGGAATCTTGAGACCTAGCTCTAGGATTGAAATCTGCCTAGGCATCCCCAAGGGGAGACCTCAATTCGATGAATTTAACCTTTTGAAGTGAATATTCCTTTCTGGTCCTTTCCCCTCACCTTGTCCAAGATAGGAACACTGTTGGTTGCTATATTCCATTCTCAAACTTGCACTGGGTCCACTTGGCCCCGTGTGGTCCCACTTCTCATTAAAGACTATTTATCAAGGATCATCTGGAAATCCAAGTTCCCCAAGGATTTCAGGGATTGAGAACCTCATTCATAAGCCTATTCCTTCCATGTCAACCCTCAAATCCCCATCCCTTACCCTAAGTGGACCAAGCCCCTTGCTTGAAAAGCAAGCAAGTTCCATTCTTCAATCCACCCTAGGGAAAGGGTTTTTAGGGTCAATCATCACCTATCCATTTACATATACTTTGCAAGTGATTCCTATACTACCGGGACTCCTCCCATCGGTGAAATTCCATAAAGAGCAGGGAGTCGTAGCCATGGTGATAGTGGGCTAAGGTTCCGACGTTCCCCTTGGTCTAGCTTTTTCCCTAGTAGGAACCCCTTTACGTCCCCAGCTAATTTGAGTGGTAACAGTCAAGAAGGACAATCTCGAGTTGAAATATTGATATAAGAAAGGATCGAAATTGATAACCATCAACGATGACTTTCATCATCATAACTAGCATTGTCAAAATAGCAAGGCATTCACTGCTGAAATATGTAACTAGGTTCAGTCTTCATAATGACATATGTAATCATGATTTTATATATTTAATGTAAAGAGAAATAAATTTATTATTGTTGTTCTTAAGGCATGGGTTTGATGCTCAAGGGAAATTTAGTTTTTGGTCAAGCACCCATTAAGTGCTTCTAGGGCTTGTCATTGAGTCTACAAGTCAATTGAGTCATTGTCATGTATGAAAGGCCCTTTTTGGCATGTTACATATAGTAAAGAAAATTTATTTGAGTAAAAAATAGAGTCAAAGACCCTCCAAAACCTTGTCAAACAAGTAGCAACAAGTCGGCCTACATGAAGGGACAATTTAGCCTAAAGATAGAAATTCATACCCCTCAAAAGGCTATATATAAGAAGGAACTTGACCTCATTTGGATACACTCTCAAGCAAGTTCGATCTCCTCAAGTTAGAAGTTGGAAAAGGATGAAAAAGAAGAAGAAGAGCAAGATCGAAGTTTTGGGCTTCTCTCTCTCTCTTTCTCTTGTGTTAGGGTTTCTAGTATCTACAGTTGCTGGGAAAGTCAAAGCGCTGGAAAGTTTCTGTGAAAGTTAAAGTGCTGGGTAGTTGCTGGGGACGAAGTTCTAGAAGAAACCACTGGGTCGAAGTTGCAGAAGAAACTGTTGGGTCGAAGTTGCAGAAGAAACTGTTGGGTCGAAGTTGCAGAAGAAACTGTTGGGTCGAAGTTGTAGAAGAAATTGTTGGGTCAAAGTTCCAGAAGAAACTGCTGGGTTGAAGTTCCAGAAGAAATTGTTGGGTTGAAGTTGCAGAAGAATCGGTTGGGAGGTTGAAGTTGTATAATAATTTGTTGGAAATAAAAATTATAGAAGTTGCTGAGATCAAGGTTGCTAGAAAGATCTGACTTGGTCTTGGAGGGGTCTTGGTCAAAGGTCATAGGTCTTGGAATTCGACAATTGAAGATTCTCTAAGAGGAGAAGAATTCTTTTGTGTTTTCCTCTCAAAAGGAGAGGTTTTGGCCTTGGATGACCACCTACATCTTATGTCATCTTGTCTCATTGTTCTTTATGATTTGGTAGTTGTTTGATGATAAGAACACTAAATATAATCAAGAGAAAGAAGAATCTAATTAAAGTAAAAAAACATCATATGAAACTATTAAAGTAAGAGAAATCACCTAAAATTGTTGCATATATATTTCTCAACATGGTGTCAGAGCTAAGGTGACAAAGATAACGAAAGGAAACTTGTGGGAGGACCATCAAAAGAAGTATCAAGGAAGGTCAAGACATCAAGAGGACATTGAATCATCAAGAATGGTTACACAAGGGCCAAGCATAAGGAAATCATCAAAGGACTAATCCACTCATCATCTCGAAGGAATGAATATCAAAGGAGACCTCAAAACCCTAGCTCCTTCAAAGAAGGGTCTTTCACTTTAAGCATTCTTGAAAGGCACACATATTTTTCAATCATTATCACAAAGAAGACCTCAAGAACCCTACCTCCACTCAAAGAAGTGTTACACATTGAAGCAACTTGAAGTCCCTATATCCAAGGGGAAGCAGGAAGAAGCACTACCATTATCATCAAGGAATAAAGGTGATTTCCCTCTTCTTAAGTCAAGGATTACTATCAAAGCATACTTGAAGGAAGATATATTCATCAAGAAGACATCTTCTATTATCAACATCATCATGAAAGACATCAAGTTCAAGATTTTGTCATCGAGTTTCTTCACTTGAAAAGTAAGTATCTTTATATCAATGTCTAAATCTATCAAAATGACTTCGTTTTGCAAGGAGAGCAACAAATTGGTTGGCTCATCGAACTTTCTTGCATGGAAGAAGAGGACATATTTGATCCTCATAGAAAATGAAGTCAGTGGACATGTTAAGGGTTCAATCACTGAGCCTCCAAAGGAAGAAGCTCAAGCTCTAGCTAAGTACATGAAAGGGGAAGTAAGGGCCCAAAGGATCCTTATAGAATCCATCAAGGATCCCCTTATACCTTATGGATGAAAGTTGTAGGCATCAAAAGAAATCTATGAGAAGTTACTAGAATTGTTCTCTGTAAGTACTACTGGATAGGTCATATCTTTGAGAATTGAGCTATACAAGATGAAGGTATCAAAGGAAGAAGGGATATCGGCATATCTTATGAGGGTGTCAGAGATAAGAGATCAATTGCAAGAGTTGGGGAAATAATGTCCGATAAAGAACTGACTACTGTGGTGCTCAATGCACTACTTGATGAATTGGGCAACTTCGTATCAAGATTCTATGGAAAGAAGGAAGCCAAAAGCCTTGAAGAAACTTCTGGTGTAATGATGTATAAAAAATATTGGAACTCTTTAACTTCTTGCTAAAGGGTATTGCCATAGATATGCCATTTGTCCTTTTGATCACAAGCTTCTTTGTGAAGCTTCAAGTAGTATTGTATCCATTCAAGATCTTACAACTCTCTTTTTTTAGTTGAGGTAAGTGAACTTCTTCCCCTTTATTAAGTTTTGCTTTCATGCTGCCATCTAATCGACTTCTTTGATGCATACTTCAAAATGCTTTCTCCTTCTTCATTTATGTCTATTAATATTCAAAAAAATCTTCGTGCTTTGCTATGTTCTTTCAATTTTTCTATCTGCTATTAAAGCTTAGATAGTTCTTGTTTTGGCTTGCAAACTTTATTAGAAGACTATGAAAGAAATAAAAGTGAAGTGCATAGGCAAAATAGCAACAATAGTAATCAAAGAAAGGAGATGTAGAGTACTTATCTTTTTGAGGAAGTTTAGTTCCCTCTTAATCTTGGACTTGTTCACCAACCTTGTTCTCACATTAGCATGATGCCTTTTTTGTCATCTTCAAGCGCTGGATCTTCTTCTTACAACGGAAACAATTAGTTAGGGTTTTGTTCCTAGGGTTTTCTAATTCAAACTTTTGCTAGGGTTTACAAACCCTAGATTCTCCATTGTCTTCAAGATCTGCCATTTAAGAATTGAAAATTCTACAAGCATACTAATGAATTAGTTGCAAAACCCTAGGGTTTCTATTGACAGGCCTTTTATGACATGGAGTTCATTTCATTCATTGATCACAAAATCCTAGTCTTCATATGCAAGGAGTGACTTCATATCAACGATCTCTAATATATCTATACTGACTCCTTTATAATAAGTCCCTATTTTTCAAAGGAGCATAAGGTCATTAGCTTGATCATGATTTAGAAACTTAATATCACAGGTCATTGATTGCAGATAAAAATTGTACGTATCTCTACAACCTTACCTATCCATCCTTGCTGAGGTTCGGTTCTTTGACTTTCAGTTGACATGTATCATGTTTCTCTAACATAGGTACCTCATACCTTCAATCATCGAACTAGGGTATGAACCACAAAAATTTCTTTTGGGATGCTTATAATGTTCTTTGCAAATACATAGTCTATAGAGAAGGATTAGTCTCTCCATTACCTTCAATTGCTTTTATTTATTTCTTTCAGAGTTTTATATCAGATAGGTTGGCTTCATGGTGTAATTCATCCTTTGATAATTCGCCTCTTTTACCACAATGTTTTGGCTTCTATTTACAGTGATGATTTCGATCGCTTCCACAGACTATATACCCTGGACTTTTGGTCTTGTAGCATAGAGTCGATCACAGAATTTTCGATTCATCTTGCTCAAAGGCATACCGTAGAGGAGCTCAGTCCTTTAGAGATCTATGTCACAAATAAATCTTGTTCCTTGTCTTGCTTTATATGCCTTTAAATTCATCATTCGTATGGTTATATGCATTAGCGGTTCCATAGAGT
This sequence comes from Pinus albicaulis, assembly GCA_034641835.2. Taxonomy (NCBI): domain Eukaryota; kingdom Viridiplantae; phylum Streptophyta; class Pinopsida; order Pinales; family Pinaceae; genus Pinus; species Pinus albicaulis. The sequence goes on from CM076571.1 coordinate 100,363,315, forward strand.
TATTGTTACACTTTTCACTGTCTTTTCTTCATCTTCAAATTTTGTATCTTTCAGTCTTAGACCTTTACTTCATATTAGCCTCCCAAATTTCTTGAGTGAGTGTCCTTGACATATCTATTCAGATACTATTTATGTGTGTTCCAATTGAGAGATGCGAGTAATTATATAAGCGACTGGATGCTTCTATAGTAGTTCGGATTGTTAAGGAGTTCAGAGGAGTTTCACCAAGTGGTCAAATCAATCTTGAATGTAATCATAGAGATGACATAAAATAAGTAGCCCTTTTTCAAAATCTGCTATGTTTTGTTCACAAATTTATTAACCAATCTACTTATACAACCTTGCCACATCTGATCCAGATCTTGGTTGAAATGGACCTCTTGCTGCAACTTTGCTAATAACTTTTGCTGTAGGTGATGAAATCAAATTCCGTCAAAGACCCATTTGAGGCATTGAATAGATATTTCCAGTGATATAATAGACTTGAAATGTTTTGTTCTATGGGGTGAGAAAATGATTCCACAAACTCATAGGACGCGTGGCGGCACAATGTTCCAAAGAAGGGTAACTTCAATTGCTCATATCTCTCAAACCGGGAAACAAAATAAAATTCTGTAAAAAACCTATTTGAGATAATAAAAAATAATATAAAATGAGATATCTTTCACCCTCTAATATGATATGTGGAGACCGTGGCACTTGCGTGAAGTTTACTGAAGATTACTGCAAAACATTGAAACTGAATGGACATAAACTAGCTAAGGCGATGGTAGCTTATCTCTGAGAAGAGATGTGGTGGCTACATGCCTTTGAATTGCATTAAAATTAGGCTCAAGGGCCTTTTTATTATTGAACAATAAGATAAAACCCTAAACAACCAAAACCCTAACCCGAGGAGATGTAACACCAAGAGTTTATGGGCCCCGTTGGGGTTAGTTGGACAGCCAACTTAGGGTTCGTAACTTGGTCATACTTTGTTTGGCGCATATGATACCTCGTTGGAAAGATCTCTCCGAGGACTACACCGTTTAGGGCCTCAAAAATGGCTCCAGATGTTCAAGACTGGAAAAACTGCTAAAAATAGTAAATAAGAAAACTGATAAAACTGACTAGGTGGAATAGGCAGGTGGTCACCAATATCCACCTGGATCAACATCACAGAGAATAGGTGCCATCGAAAGCTTGTTTTATCACAGGGAATGTACCACAAGAACTCGCATTATTACAGAGAAATATGCCACAAGAATACACATCAACACAGGGATATGTTACTGAAACTCGAATCATATAGAAAATTCACATCACATAGAGATACATATCACCACAAAATTCATATCACAGAGAGACATGTCATGTCATAGGAATTTGCATCAAGGTAGCTCTGAAATTAGTATCATTACAGAGAACTTTGTGCCTCAAATTTGCATCAAATACAAAGCATCAGACTGTTACAGAGTAGAGATGAATAGTTCCAGAACTTTTCTTGGATTCCTTAGAGAAAATAACTTCAGAGATTGCCTTCTAATATTTCTTGAGTGAGAGAACACATATCACAACTTGTCCTTCTATATTTCGGCCTTATTTTGCAGAGATGGATAGATCAGTGTCATTTACTCGGCCTCTTTGAATTTGTTCAATTCTCAGAGATTTAGGATATGATCTCAACATCCTTTAGGTCCTCTTGCACACCAGTCACAGTCCTGATTAAGGCTTCTTCAATGGTGCTTCTATCTTCTCTATAGCTCTAATACCATGTTCAGAAACCAATTTCTGAGTAGTTTAAAGCTTGATTTCTCTTCTTCATAATTACTTGTGAATGTTAGAAAGCTTTTTATTATGTGTTATGTCTTCATCAAGAAATTATACAAATGTTCAAGCAACCAGGATGATAAAGAGACAAGAGACACCAAAATTAGGCTGCAAGCCAAGGGCAAAAACCCACAAGTGAGAAAACCCAACCATCCTTTTCTTACAGAATCAGATCAAAATGAGATATCCAAGACCAAGACCAGAAATGCCACCAAAAACTTCGAGACCAACCCTCCTCCAAGTCAACTCCAAAGTCAAAGTCAACATAGGTCAAACTGGTCAACTTCCTGAAATTTTGGGCCTACTGTAGCACAGAAAAAATTCATCCTGTGCACACGTGCGAGCTGTGGAAGGTCTGAAAATTCAATGAAGCAAGAATATTTCTCTCTCCTTTGACTTCTATTCTCTCTCCTTTGAATTCTGATCCTTGTTCTTCTTTGTATGGTTTAGATGTACTTCTTGTTATGTCAAAGGATGATCTCCCAAATGAGTCAAACTGCCTCTTATATATATAGCTGTCCAGGAGGGTCAAATGGGTGCCACTTTGGAGGGCCAGGCTGACTTATTCCAAGGAGGGCCGACTTGCTCATTTGGTGGATTTTGACTCAAACAAAAAATCAAATTTCTTTTACTTACAAATATCCAAATGGGACATGACTCAAATACATTTCCTTTTGACTCATAATAAATTCCTTTTGACTCTTTAGACATGAAGAACATGCTTTGACCAAAATAAATATAATAATGAATATACTAAATGCATCAATGATGGATTTGCATTACATTTTGAAGACCAACACTAGTTACAACTTCAACACTGGGGTGTCAATCAACTGTTAGGATTATCAATGGGGCAAACTCTCTGCTGTCGAAGGTAAACACTGCATTTGCAAGGTTATCATGCTCTCCGGAAGCCTGGTTTAACTTGGGCATCATGTGGAGTAGGCATGGAATGAGGGTGCCCTCAAGGCCTTTACTGCTCTGTGTAGAGCCACCTGGCATAACCATCTTGAAATCAAGTGAAGGAAACCCATCATGTGAGACAATGACCATATATGCATCATAGTGGACCATAATTTTATGACTTCAAATTGGGATCACCTTCAAATATCTAACTATACCAAGTCTTGTAAAGTGTTCCCTACCTTGTTAGAGGTGGTTAGGTAATCAACCCTATTAGGTGCTTCCAGCTTCTAAGGGCAGGTGACATTTCCAAGGTCAACCCTTCAATTCTTAGCTGTTAATGGCAATAATGGAAATGAAGGGGAAATACTTCACTAATATTTTCTCCACATTCTTCTCAGCTCCTTGGTAAACAGCTTTCAAAGTTCAAACCTGGTGGCGATGAGCATTGACTGGTGCTGTGATTCTCATCACAAATTTTGCAAATTTCGACATGGTTCAATGGCCATTCATGATGAACATGTTTGGCACACTTTGGACAGAAAGTTTCCAAAGCCTTCAGGGCTCTTCTTGATTTTGTTTGACTTGGAGTGTCTCCAATTGCATGGCCAGTGAATGTGGAATACCTGTCTTCATGTCTTCTAGCAAATTTCCAATCGCCATCTTGGTTGCTCTGAATGTTGCCTTTGAGGATTGTGCAACAATCCCTCTATGGTCCTCATTCTTGTGTAGTAGCCCTTATGTAATTTCTGAAAACTCATTGTACCTCGTCTTAAGAGAGCTAGGAGATATGCCCTCTTGCAATCAAGTTTGAATTTTTCATCCATTATTTTCTAAGTACTCTAAGGAGTACCCGCCGACAGGATTGGTGCCTCTAATATCCAAGTAATTAGCAGTCTGGATTATAAAATTATTGGCTTTGAAGGCTTAGTAGTGAGTACATAGTTTAAGACAATGATACGAGAATGACAAGGATGCCAAAAATGCTTCAAGATAAATAGTTTTCCCATATACTTATTAGCAGATCCGAGTTATGCTTCTCATTACTGTAATGTCTGTCCTTAGCTAGTTATCCAACCAAGGCGTCCCAACTGTAATTCAAATTATCTTCCTTGGCTCCCACATTTGGATTTTGTTAAAATTAAGCTCAAGAACTTGGCAATTGTGCATAAACACATTCTTAGCTAACATAAGTGCATAATAAGGGCTTACAGGAATTTGCTATTCATGTCTTGAGTGCTGTAGGTTTTGGGAATTTACTTGACATTGGTCCACACTTGGGTGTATGGATGAGTATATGTGCAGTAGGTGTTTCTTGTCGCAGGAACCTCCTCTAGTAGCATTTTTCTACAGCAGGAAGCAAATCTGTTGCTAAATCCCTTGCTTTTATGTTAGTATGAGCTAGCCCAAATATCTAATATTTTATCCTCATCTATCTATATCTGCACTTATGAAGTATAAAACATAATTTATAGTTTTTGGAATTTGTTGTCTGTATGAACGTTTGTTTGAGTACTATGGACATTTTAGATCTCACCTCCATTCTAAATAATATTTTATCCTCATCTATCTATATCTGTACTTGTGAATTATAAAACATAATTTATAGTTTTTGGAATATGCTGTCTGTATGAACATTTTTTTGAGTACTATGGACATTTTAGATTGCCCACCTCCATTCCAAATAATGAAAATTTCTATATTTGCTTAATTTTTGTCTCCTTTCTACACTTTTGGAGTTTGTTTTAACTTGAAGAGTCTTGTGTTGCCTTCCAGGAGGTTGGTTTGAAGTTTCATTTTCCTGAAGATTTTTTTTCTCCAGAAGCTTGAGAGTTGTCTTTCACTCTTTGTTTGATATTGCACTACTTGTGTTGGAATTTAATTCCAACTGCAACATAAACAGCTGGACAGAAATCAGATCCGCTGTAGATATTTCAAAAATATCGGATGCCTGAAAGTCATGCTTTATTTATTGCACTCCACTGTGCATTTAATTTGCAGAAGTTATTGAGCCTGCAGACAGTCGACTTCATTTTCCAAAAGGCAGCACGTTAACTCCCACCGCTTCCTGTGCATTCAATACGCAGATATGCATTAGAAGATATTTTGTATTTTTTATATTATAAGTCAAAAATTCTTTTTACTTATAAATATGATGAACATCAGTTCTTTTTAAGTTAGAAGAAATAGAAGAGAGTTTGAGAAATTGAAGAAGGCAGAGAAGAAGACACAGCAGAGAAAACAGCAAGAAAACAGAGTCGCTGTGTTTTTGGAGCAGCATGCATTCTGAGCCGTTTAAAACAGCTTGTGTACGTGTTTCAACAATACATGCGCTTTCTGCTTATTGCTGAAACGCGAATCTGTGTTAAAAAACAGAGTTTGTAAAAACAGAGTATGGAGTTTTTAGTTATTCCAGAACTGTAGTTCTGAAGAAGTTTGTAATTTTTATTGTCATTTTTATGGTTAATATAAACAGAGCTTTTCTCCATATCCTCTTTGTCCAAATTTCTCATTTCTTTGTGTTGAGTTGAGGAACTTTGCTTCCTCTGTTTTGTTTGAAATTATCAGAAATTTCCATCATGGTATCAGAGCTGGTCTAGGCACTCAGTGAGACAGAAACAGAGTTTGTTTTTTCCACTGTAGGAGCTGTAAGAAGCTTAACTGAGCAGATTTTCTCCAGCAAAGAAAGTTCTTGCTTGTTTTTAAATTATACAGTCAGTATCTCTTCTTTACTTATATAGGTTAAGATGGCAGATGCTAGAACTGGTTTGAAAAATTCCCAACTGCCACAGTTTAATGGGAAAAATCACAGTTATTGGTCCATAACAATGAAAGCATTGTTTGCTTCTCAGGGAATATGGGAGTTGGTTGAAACTGGCTATGCTGAACCTGCAGATGCAGCAGCATTGGCTGCTTTGACAGTAGCACAAAGAGACCTTTTGAAGAGTGACAGGAAGAAGGATGCCAAAGCCCTCTTTTTTCTCTTCCAATCAGTGCATGAAAGTGTTTTCCCATGGATTGCAGCAGCAACAAAATCCAAGGAGGCATGGGATATTCTCAAAACTGCCTGTCAAGGCATGGAGAAGGTGAAGACTGCAAAGTTGCAGATGTTGAGGAGAGACTTTGAAACACTCAGCATGAAGGAATCTGATACAATAGATTCATTCTTCACTCAGGTTATTGGGTTGATAACCCAGATTAGATCTCATGGTGAAATTCTTGAAGAAAGAAGGATTGTAGAGAAGATCTTGAGAAGTTTACCCTCAAGGTTTGAAGATGTTGTGGTAGCAATAGAAGAAACAAAGGATCTCTCACAGTTCACAGTAGATGAACTGAGTGCTTCTCTTATGTCTCATGAACACAGACTGAGTAGAGGAACAGATTCCTCTTTTGAGCAAGCATTCAAGACTCGGATGTCTTTTGGCCAAGGAAAAGGTCGAGGCAGAGCAAATAACAGAGGTCGTGGAAGAAGCCAAAACAAAGGCAGAAATAATCCTGCAAGCACAAGCGGAAGGAGCTGCAATCAGAACCAAGATGAAGGTTCAAGCAAACAACAAGCTCATGGACAAAGGTATGACAAATCCCAAGTCCAATGTCATTATTGTAAGAAATATGGGCACTATGCCAATGAATGTAGGAAAAAACAAAATGACATGAATAGTAGGCAAAATGCTAATTTTGCAAATGAAGAAGATAAGAATCCAAAGATTGTGCTGTTAACATGTAACGTTGCACAAGACAAACAAGATGATTTTTGGTTCTTAGACTCAGGTTGTAGTAATCACATGACTGGAAATATTGCAATTTTTGCCAATCTGGATGAAAATGTGAAATCTGAGGTAACAACAGGAACTGATAGTAAGATATCTGTCAAGGGTAAGGGCAGAGTCAATATCCGAGCAAGAAATGGAGAACAGATGATTGTGCCAGAGGTATATTATGTACCTGGTCTGAAATGTAATCTTTTGAGCATTGGACAACTCATTGACAAAGGTTACAATGTGTTCTTCAAAGATGATATGTGTACAATCAGAGACATACCTCCAAGTAAGAAGATCATTGCACAGGTGAAGATGACCAGCAATAGAATGTTTCCTCTCAAACTTAGGGCAGATTTGAAGGAAGGTAGAACTATTGCAGCTGTCACACAAGAAGTCTTTTAGGAACAAGTGAAATATGAAAATTGGTTGTGGAACTTGAGATTTGGACATCTCAATTTCGGAGGCTTGAATCTGTTGCACAGAAAGGGAATGGTAAAGGGATTGTCGTTGATCAAGAAACTGGACAGTCTTTGTGAAGGCTGCATCTTGGGCAAACAACACAAAGAAAGCTTTCCAGCAGGAAAGAGTATAAGGGAAAAAGCACCCTTGGAAATTTTTCACTCTGATGTGTGTGGACCGATGAAAATACCATCATTTTCCGGAAATAAATATGTTTTAACTTTCATTGATGATTACACTAGAAAGACATGGGTGTATGTGCTAAAACAGAAGAGTGAAGTGTTTGAGAAATTCCGCCACTTCAAAACTCTTGTTGAAAAGCAGTGTGGGCATTATATCAAAGAGCTCAGAAAAGATAGAGGTGGAGAGTACATCTCCAAAGACTTTATGCGTTTTTGCAGAGAGAATGGCATACAAAAGCAGTTCACCGCGAGGTACACACCTCAACAAAACGGTGTTGCAGAAAGGAAGAATAGGACCATTCTGGACATGGTCAGGAGTATGCTGAAGGAAAAACACTTGCCGCATGAGTATTGGGCAGAAGCTGTCACTTGCGTAGTTTACATCTTGAATAGATGCCCAACTAAAGCTGTCATGAACAAAATACCAGAAGAAGCATGGAGTGGTCAAAAGCAAACTGTCACTCACATGAGAGTATTCGGTTGTGTAGCATATGCACATGTACCAGATCAGCTAAGGAAGAAGCTTGACAGTAAGGGGGAGAAGTGTGTCTTTATTGGCTATTGTGATGAGTCAAAAGCATACAAACTCTATAATCCATTGACCAAGAAATTGATAGTAAGAAGAGATGTGCAGTTCATTGAAGATGAAGCTTGGGATGGAAGCTTAGAGAAGACAGTTAATGTGAAGACAATTGTGTCTCACGAAGAAGAAGAGGAAGGGATAGCAGCAAATAACCCTTCTTTGGTGGGTCCTCCTCCACCACAGCAAGTACAACAAACCACACCACAAGCTGGAATTCGAACAGCCTTGAGAAGTCAAGGAAGTGCTTCTCCAAGCACACCACAGGGATCAGAAATACCCTCAAGTTCGGATGGAACTCCAAGCACACCAAGAAGACCAAGATTCAGAAATCTGAATGAGATTTATGAACAAGGAGAGGTAAGTAATAATACCGGTCTGAATTCATTATTCTCTTTGTATTGTCATGTTGATGACCCAATTCATTTTGAAGATGCTGTAAATGAAGATAAATGGATTGAAGCAATGAATGAAGAAATTGGTGCAATTGAGAAGAGTAAAACATGGGAGTTAGTGGACCTCCCTAAAGGCAAAGATGCCATTGGAGTTAAGTGGGTCTATAAGACCAAAAGCAATGCCGAAGGCAAGATTGACAGGCATAAAGCAAGACTTGTTGTGAAAGGCTACAAGCAGCAACAAGGCAAAGATTATGATGAAACCTTTGCACCAGTAGCGAGGATGGAAACAGTCAGAACAATTTTGTCTATTGCGGCACAGGACAAATGGAAGATTTATCGGATGGATATTAAATCTGCATTCCTGAATGGAGTGTTGAAAGAAGAGGTTTATGTTGAAAAACCTCTAGGTTATGAAGTTGAAGGCCAAGAGCATAAATTTTGCAAACTGAAGAAGGCTCTTTATGGGCTCAAGCAAGCTCCAAGAGCATGGTACAACAGAATAGATGCTTATCTGATTGAGAATGGGTTTGAGAAGTGTGATGGTGAACCCACACTCTACATAAAGGAGAATGACGGTAAGATTCTTATTGTTGTTTTATATGTAGATGATTTAATCTTTACTAGCAATGATGCTTCTCTCATTGCTGATTTTAAAGTAGTCATGAAAAGTGAATTTGAAATGACTGACTTGGGCTTCTTAAGATATTTTCTTGGAATTGAAGTAGACCAAAGTGAAAATGGTGTTTTCATTTCCCAAGGTAAATATGTAGAAGCAGTGTTGAAGAGATTTAACATGCAGAACAACAAGGCAGCTGTGACTCCAACTGTAATGGGGTTGAAATTGACCAAAGAAGACAGCAGCAAGGATTTTGATCCAAAATTGTACGAGAGCATAGTTGGCAGCCTCATGTACTTGACTGCAACTAGGCCGGACATTATGCACGCTGTGAGTTTAATCTCCATATTTATGGAAAGACCGAAAGAGACTCATTGCCAGGCAGCCAAGAGGATTCTAAGGTATGTGAATGGAACGAAGGGGTTTGGTATTTTATACTCCTCTTCTGAAAGTTTCATGTTGACAGGTTACACTGACAGTGATTGGGCTGGAAGTGTTGATGATAGGAAAAGCACATCGGGATATGTGTTTCATATGGGATCCGGAGCCATCTCATGGGCTTCCAAGAAGCAACCAATTGTGGCTTTGTCAACAGCAGAGGCAGAGTATGTGGCAGCAACAGCAGCAGCATGCCAAGCAGTGTGGCTGAGAAGAGTTCTCAGAGATTTGTGTCATGGACAAGAAAATGGCACAACCATTTACTGTGACAATAGCTCGGCAATAGCATTGTCTAAAAATTCTGTTTTTCATAAAAGAACAAAGCATATAGACACCAAATTTCACTTCATATGTGAATTGGTTAACAATGGTGAGATTGTTTTGCAGCACTGCAGAACAGAGGATCAGCTAGCTGACATCTTGACAAAACCATTGGCAAAGAAAAGTTTTGATCATTTCAGAGAATGCCTGGGTATGGTGAAAAACCCAGCAGTTGAAATTAAGGGGGAATGTTGGAATTTAATTCCAACTGCAACATAAACAGTTGGACAGAAATCAGATCCGCTGTAGATATTTCAAAAATATCGGATGCCTGAAAGTCATGCTTTATTTATTGCACTCCACTGTGCATTTAATTTGCAGAAGTTATTGAGCCTGCAGACAGCCGACTTCATTTTCCAAAAGGCAGCACGTTAACTCCCACCGCTTCCTGTGCATTCAATACGCAGATATGCATTAGAAGATATTTTGTATTTTTTATATTATAAGTCAAAAATGCTTTTTACTTATAAATATGATGAACAACAGTTCTTTTTAAGTTAGAAGAAATAGAAGAGAGTTTGAGAAATTGAAGAAGGCAAAGAAGAAGACACAGCAGAGAAAACAACAAGAAAACAGATTCGCTGTGTTTTTGGAGCAACATGCATTCTACAGGCTGTTTCAGCAACTGTGTCTGTGTTTCAGCAACTGTCTGCCTGTTGCTGAAACACGTGTTTCAGCAACTGTCTGCTTATTGCTGAAACACGAATCTGTGTTAAAAAACAGAGTATGGAGTTTTTAGTTATTCCAGAACTGTAGTTCTGAAGAAGTCTGTAATTTTTATTGTCATTTTTATGGTTAATAGAAACATAGATTTTCTCCATATCCTCTTTGTCCAAATTTCTCATTTCTTTGTGTTGAGTTGAGGAACTTTGCTTCCTCTGTTTTGTTTGAAATTATCAGAAATTTCCATCAACTTGGACTTGGAGATGTGATTGTGACCATTTGAGGTAACATCTTGATACTGTTGATCTTAGTTCCACTAGAATTGAGAATCACTGGCATGTCACAATCATGAAGAATACTCAGATTTTCATCTCTGTTACTAAATACAGAGATACAATTTTGTCTGCAAGAAGTTTTGAGCAGTTTTTCCTTCTGCTATTATCAGAAGGAAATCTTTTCCTCCTAATCGAAAAAACATGCGCATGGAAGGTTGTACTTGGAACCATTTAAATGTTTGTTTTCGGTTGTATCAGGTTCATGTACAGCTGCACTACTCAATATCTAATAGGGTTGCTGTACAGCTGCACTACTTAATATGAGTTGCTGTATAGTTGCTTTTAGGTTCTGATGTTTAATGAAAATTTATGTTTTAAGATAATATTGGAAATATTTCAATATGAAAAGGTGGGTGCATTTCTTTATCATATAGAGTATATCACATTAAAATACCCAGATACCAATTCATAGCTGTTCAGATTTTGTTCCTGCCCTTTTAAGTTGATAATGATTTTTGGGTTGCAGTGGCAACATTTATAACATATCTCTTATTATACCTTCTTATAGTAGAGTAAACTAATGTTTGAATTTTAAATAGTTGCGAATCTTTAAAAAGAATTTATAAAGTTCCCTAAAGCTTCTATAAAATTTGAATATTTTGCGAATTAAAAACAAATTTTTAAAATTTTTAAATCCAGGTTTTATATGTTTTTATTGATTGATGTACAAGATGCGACTATTTTTAATGCTTTTAAATAGATTTGTCAGAAATAAAGATTATTTGAGATTAAGAAAAAAAATTCTACTATGATGTGACTATTTTTAATGCTTTTAAATAGAATTGTCAGAAATAAAGATTATTTAAGATGAAGAAAAACAAATTCTACCATCCAAGTGTCGAACAATTATTTTTACATGCTTTTAAATAGAATTGTTAGAAACAAAGATTATTTAAGATTTAGAAAAAAAAATCTACTATATCCAAGTGTCCATCAACTAATTGCCTGATTAGTTACCAGTGTTAATTCATCAATAGATTTTGAAAGATGTAAGCTATGGCCATCCTCGAAAGGAAAATTCAATACCCATTCGTTAAATGTCTACGTGACATGTGTCTCAGCTAACTTGATTTCTAATTTAAATGTGGAGCTGGTATGTCTACGTGGCATGTGTCTCAGCTAACATGATTTCTATTTTAAATGTGGAACTGGTAAAGCATACTGACGGCCCTAGCCCTCTGACCGTGATCAAAACAAAACTTTGGCAACCTTAATATTGGTCCCGTTATGTTTACGAGGTGTGGGTTATTAAATAGCGTTAAATCTGTTTTGTAATATGCGCAGATATGATTTTTGTGGGCACCCTTATCCGTAAGATTGGATCTGCTTTGTCATCAATTATCAATTTATTTCCCGTCCTCGTTGATTGGTACTTGCTGACACCTGTAATTGCCTTGGTTCTTGCTCCTCCCGCCTTGTGACAAACCCCAGTTTCGACACCGGCTTCACTTCATTTTTCCTTCGGCGCCTTGGGGTTTCTCTGCTCCGGTTTATCTTGAGGGTTCTGTTGTTATGCCTCTGGTTCGATGAATTTCTCGTTGAGTTTGTAATAACGTTGTCAATCCACCCTCCGTTTGCTGTATGGAGAAGGTTTGGATCGAAACTAGAACGAACTGGGTGTTCTTCCTTATGATATGGTTGCAGACTCTTTCAAATTCTTTCGTTTAACTGTTCCATTCCTGTTGCAGGTTGAAATTTTGGATTTGTGCCAACAATCTTCCTCAACTCGACTCGTCTCCTCTGCAAGGTAAGTCGGAGTTCTATGTTTTATTCTGTCATTCACCTTAACCTGTTGCTAATGTCTTTCGCTCCTTGCGAGCAGGTTTCTTTGTGTCCAACTTCGTCTTTCCGTTCAATGTTGCCCTTCTATGCACAGGTAAATGCTACAGGGTTTATAGTCTCGTTCTTTGTTTGAAGACTTCTTCGTTTTATCGCCCAAATCTTTGAGCTCTCCAGGTTCTAACACTCGCTCCCTTTCCTTTCCCTACAGGTCAAACAAGCTGGATGATTTTCATGGGTTCGACCGGTCTGAAGAAAAACGGCCCCAAACAAGAAATGGGTAGGGTCATTCCGCTCCTGAGACTGGTTAATTTGTGATTTGCCTGTGTTTTTTCTGGTTCCCACCCTTCTACAGTCTTGGTCTCGTGGGTTGTTTTATTAAACCCCTCCCTGGCAAACTATGTCAAAACGCTGTAGTGGTCCTGTTCGTCTCAGCTTGAAATTCTTAACAGTTGTAGTGTGAGTCCAATAGACGTAGCATGAGCGTTTTTCACTCATTCATTGAAACCCTTCTTTGCATTTATTGTTACAAACAATGGGGTTTTTACAAAAACGTATGATTGAAATAGTTGCTGTATGTTTTAAGGACTTCTTTTTCTCAGTTAATTCGATATAATACTTTATGCATTACCTGGAATTCGCTGGTGTATCACCGATAGGGTAACTGGTTATTCCACGAATCTTCTTGCTGGAAAATTTATTATTGTGTGTTGTAACTCTTCGTCCCTCTCCTGTGCGCCAGTTCCTTCTCGTGCTCTGTCGGCTGCTAGTCACTCCTTGCGCTGGCACTTCTCTTGTCTGTAATGACTTAAATTTCCTATATTCTGTTTATAATACACATCAAAGTTGACAATATAATGCAGTAGAACAATACATGAAAGATTGGCTGTAAATTTCGATTTGCAGATGGTTATTTTATTAAAAGAAACTCTGGTTCTTATTGTCTTCCCTTACTGGAAATTCGAACCTACATATGATTTTTTTTCCTGTTTAAATACTTGCAACAATGTGTAACAGTTTCTTTGTCTTCGGTTGAAACTGACAACCGGAATAGCTCTAACTGTCTAATCAGTTTCTCTTTTTAACAGAAAACAAACGAACTTCTAAATAACTTAAAAGAAAACAGATAGACTCCTAATTAACTAAAAAAAACAGTTAATAATCCTGATCCTACTGTCTCTGCCTAATTTTTGAGTAATAAAAAAAATTAAAACACAGGTTCAATAACCTGTCTACCAACACGTGCAAAAGTTTTCTTTTCTGTCGAGACAGTCAACCATCTTTTGTCTCCTCCGAGCTGGATGCCCCTGCATCAGGCTCCCGGGGTGGCAAAAAGTCATGGCTCCGTTCCATGAGATCGTCGACAGAATAACCTGCTTTTCGTATCTGCGTCACGTCAAGCCACGAACTGTCCTCAATTGGTCGGTTCTTCCACTTGACTAAATACTATAGATATTCTTTCCTTCGGGTGCGCTTGGCTACATGTGTGTCGAGAATATTCTCGATCTCAAGGGGTTGTGCCGTGGGCATCTGTCTCATCCAAGAACCCTCCTCAAACTTGGTGTCCCGTTTTGGCCTCACAGTTGCGTCATCCTCAGTACCAGCAATATAAGGAAATAAATATGCCACATTAAATATGGGTGAAATACCTATCCCTGGCGACAACTGCAACTCATAAGCGTTGGCAGAAAACTTGCGAATGATCTTGCAGGGGCCAATCTTCTTAAATTTCAGCTTGTTATATTCCCTTTTTGGAAACCGTTCCTTGCGCAGGTGTGCAAAGACTTCGTCCCCCACATTAAACTGAACTTCTCGTCTTTTCAAATCAGCCCGCTGCTTATATTTCTGACTGCTGTCCTGCAATTTTAGTTTCACTTGTTCATGTAAGTCGCTCATTGCTTGGGCGAAATCTTCCCCATCTGCACTCTATTTTTCAAGTTTTCCCAAGTCTCGCAGTTCATGCACTCCGCGAGGATGCATGCCATACAAGATTTGGAAGGGACTGTAACCTATGCTGCGATTCGGTGAATCGTTATAAGCGAACTCCGCCTGAGCAAGTACACGGTCCCACATTAGCGAATTTTCACCTATTAAACTCCACAGCAGATTTCCCAGACTCCTGTTCACCACTTCAGTCTACCCATTAGTCTGTGGGTGGTAAGCGGAGCTGAACTGTAACTGAGTGTCCAACTTTTTCCACAGGGTTCGCCAAAAATGTCCGGTGAACTTCACATCCCTGTCGGAAATGATGGATCTTGGTAGACCATGCAGTCTAACAATCTCTGTGAAAAACAAGTGCGCTACGTGAGTAGCATCACTGGTTTTTCTGCAGGGTATAAAATGTGCCATTTTCGAAAATCGATCCACTACCACCATTACTGAATCAAAACCCCGCTGTGTCTTAGGCAAACCCAAGACAAAGTCCAAGCTTAATGAGTCCCATGGCCTGCTCGGAATGGGTAGTGGCATATAAAGACCTGCATTTTGACTGTGACCCTTCACCAATTGACACATTTTGCACCTGCTCACATACCTCTGCACGTCTCGTCGCAACCTTGGCCAAAAATAAAAATGCTCAACTTGTGAAAATGTTTTGTCTATACCGAAATGTCCGGCTAGACCTCCGCTATGCTTTTCCCGAATAATGTTCTCTCTCATCGAACAGTCGGGAATGCATAACTGTCCTCCCCTGAACAATAATCCCTCCTGCAGATTGTGGTCCAACCATGGACTATTATTTCTTAACAGAGGGTTTTGGCAGGCCTCATAGGCCTCCTTAAAATCTGCATCTGTCTGATACAGATCCCTCAAGTGCTCAAAACCCAGCACCTGCACCGTACTCTCTTGCAAAAGCAAAACTCTTCTGCTTAATGCATCTGCCACCTTGTTAGATTGTCCGCTGATATGCTTCAATACAAATGTAAAGCTTTGTAGATATTCCACCCACTCTGCATGCTTGTGGTTCAACTTATGCTACTGCATAACATACTGTAAAGCAGAATTGTCAGAAAATAACACAAATTCATTACCTAACAAATAGTGCCTCCAGTGCTTCAAGGCTTGAACGACCGCATAAAATTCTTTGTTGTAAGACGAATACTTCTACCTACTGTCGTTCAATTTCTCACTGAAGTAAGCAACTGGTCTGTCCTCCTGGCTAAGTACTGCCCCAATGGCTGTACCGCTGGCATCACAACGAACTTGAAAAAGTTTGTTGAAATCCGGCAATCTCAAGATCGGCCTCTCAGTGATATTTTTCTTCAGAGTCTGAAAACTATTTTCTGCTGCTTCAGTCCAACAAAAGGGATGATTTGCCTTCTTAATCGTGTCCAACATGGGTGCGCAGATCCCGCTAAAGTTCCTAATAAACTTCCTGTAAAAGCTTGCCAAACCATGAAAGCTTCGAACCTCGAATAAATTCTTTGGGGATGGCCAGCTAACTATCACTGCAATCTTTTCCGGATCCATTTTCAACTCGTTTTCTGCAATCACAAAACCCAGATAAACTAATTCTTTTTGAAAAAAAGTACACTTTTTCAAATTTATCAGCAGTTTGTTCTGCTGAAATCTTCTCAATACACTTCGAACATGTCGGAAGTGTTCCTCCTTCGTTCTGCTGAAAATTAGTATATCATCTAAATACACAATCACAAATTTCCCAATGAACTCC
This sequence comes from Pinus albicaulis, assembly GCA_034641835.2. Classification (NCBI taxonomy): domain Eukaryota; kingdom Viridiplantae; phylum Streptophyta; class Pinopsida; order Pinales; family Pinaceae; genus Pinus; species Pinus albicaulis. Next base: position 100,379,229 of record CM076571.1, read on the forward strand.
TTCAGTACTTCGTTCATTAGGCGCATGAAAGTACTAGGGGCGTTGCTTAACCCAAATGGCATCACCAGCCATTCATACAACCCTTCATTCGTCTTGAAAGCTGTCTTCCACTCATCCCCTTCTCGAATTCGGATCTGGTGGTAGCCACTCTTCGAATCAATCTTCGAAAAATATGCTGCCCCACTCAAACAATTCATCATGTCATCCATTCGTGGCAGTGGAAACCTGTACCAAATCGTAATCTTGTTAATAGCTCTTGAATCTGTACACATTCGCTATTCCCCACCTTTCTTAGGAGCTAATACTGTCGGAACTGCACAGGGACTCATACTCTCTCTGATCAGTCCTTTATCAAGCAATTCCTGCACCTGTTTCCGAATTTCTTCATTATCTTTCGGGCTCATATGATAAGCTGCCTTGTTTGGCAAGCTAGCTCTTGGTATAAAATCAATACAGTGGCTGATACCTCTCTCGGGGGGCAGTTCATCTGGAAGATCGTCCACTATGATATCTCCAAAATCCTGTAACATGCCCTGGATCTCCTTGGGTAAATCTGAAATCTTTGTGTGCAGTACCACCGTCTTTGGTCTCCTCACAACAGCAAAATTCACATCGTTGTTTTCAATCTGTTTTAAAAACTCTTTTCCACCCATCAGCAGCACTTTTACTCCACTGGCTTCTGCTATACCTTCCTCTTTAATGGGTACAAGCGTGTGCTTGATCCCATCTTTGACAAACTTATAGCAGTTCATTTTTCCGTCATGAACTACTTTTCTGTCAAACTGCCAAGGTCTTCCTAACAGTATATGACAAACATCCATTGGCATAACATCGCAGATAATTTTGTCCTTATATCTGCCTATCTGGAACTCCACCTCGCACTGTTCATCAACTAACAGTTGATGTCCTTTCTGCAGCCACGACACTTTGTAAGGAGTGGGATGTTTCAGCTTTTTCAGTCCCAAATTCTCCACCATTTCTGTGGCCACCAAATTATCAGTACTTCCGCTGTCAATGATCAGTTTGCAGCACTTACCCTGTGACTTGCAAACTGTCCGAAAAAAGGCCTTTCATTGATCTGGGTCTACCATTTCCTTTGCTAGTTTTAACAGCACCTTATTCAGCACCAAGGCTTCACCTGTTTCTGGTGCATTCTCCACTTCCTGAGGCGGTGCCTCCACTTCCTCCGGTTGGGCAACATAAGCTCCTCTCCCACCTGCTGGTTCACCTTCAGGACATTCATACGATTTGTGCCCCCACTTGTGGCACCGATAGCACTGGACAGTTCCTATGCCCCGACCATTACCTCTCCCTCGCTGGGCTAGTCGTCCTCCTCTAGTGCTGTTGTCCTTTTCTGCTGTTCCTGCAGATTTAGAATTGCTGCCTTCTTCATTTGAACCTATACCTCTGCCTCTGCCAAAGGCCTTCCCCTTTCCTCTGCCAGATCCACCTCCTCTTCTGGAATTCTGCTTCCTATTTATCTTCTCCTCTGCCTTCAAGGTGAACTGGTATGCTTCATCTAAAGTTCTGGGTGAGAGAATACCAATTTCATCCAGTATCTTCCCTCTGAGCCCATTCACGAACCTTGCTGTTTTTTCTGGGGTATCTTCCATATACCCTGCTCTCAAATTCAACTTATAAAATTCTTCTGTATATTCCTTGACTGTCATTCCCCTTTGCCTCAAGTTCTGTACTTGCCTGTACAACATAATTTGATAATCTTTAGGCAGAAACTTCTCTTTCAGTTTTGCCTCCATTCTGGCCCACTTCTTTATAGGCTGTTTATGTAGCCTTTTCCTTTCTGCCTGAATGCTGTCCCACCACAAGGACGCATGTCCTTTCAACTTGGTGGCAGCGAACTTCACCTGCTTGTCCTCACTGGTTTCCTCAAACTCAAAATATTTGTTTACTTAACTCAACCAATCCAATAACACATCTATCGACAAACTTCCGTCATAAGTGGAAAGCTCATGTTTTGGCTTATGACTGGATAGCAAAACTGATTTCAACAACCTGAATTCAGGTGTCACCCCTTCGAACTCATCTTCTGGTTCTGCCACATCTTCATCACTGTCATCCGCTGGGTCTCTCCTCCCCCCAGCTTCTACTGTTGCCAATCTTTGATTCAAAATTCGAATCTCTTCTCTCAGTCCCTCTTCTGCTACTCTTCGGACTGCTCTTCCTCTTCCTCTTCCTCTTCTGCCAACCTCCATTTTTTTTTTCCTCTGTCTCCTGCAACCCGCTCTGATACCAAAATTGACGGCCCTAGCCCTCTGACCGTGATCAAAACAAAACTTTGGCAACCTTAATATTGGTCCCGTTATGTTTACGAGGTGTGGGTTATTAAATAGCGTTAACTATGTTTTGTAATATGCGCGGATATGATTTTTGTGGGCACCCTTATCCGTAAGATTGGATCTGCTTTGTCATCAATTATCAATTTATTTCCCGTCCTCGTTGATTGGTACTTGCTGACACCTATAATCGCCTTGGTTCTTGCTCCTCCCGCCTTGTGACAAACCCCAGTTTCGACATCGGCTTCACTTCATTTTTCCTTCGGCCCCTTGGGGTTCCTCTGCTCCGGTTTATCTCGAGGGTTCTGTTGTTATGCCTCTGGTTCGATGAATTTATCGTTGAGTTCGTAATAACGTTGTCAATCCACCCTCCGTTTGCTGTATGGAGAAGGTTTGGATCGAAACAAGAATGAACTGCGTGTTCTTCCTTGTGATATGGTTGCAGACTATTTCAAATTCTTTTGTTTAACTATTCCGTTCTTGTTGCAGGTTCAAATTTCGGATTTGTGCCAACAATCTTCCTCAACTAGGCTCGTCTCCTCTCTAAGGTAAGTCAGAGTTCTATGTTTTAGTCTGTCATTCACCTTAACCGGTTGCTAATGTCTTTCGCTCCTTGCGAGCAGGTTTCTTTGTGTCCAACTTCGTCTTTCCGTTCAATGCTGCCCTTCTATGCACAGGTAAATGCTATAGGGTTTATAGTCTCGTTCTATGTTTGAAGACTTCTTCGTTTTATCGCCAAAATCTTTGAGCTCTCCAGGTTCTAACACTCTCTCCCTTTCCTTTCCTTACAGGTCAAACAAGCTGGATGATTTTCATGGGTTCGACCGGTCTGAAGAAAAACGGCCCCAAACAAGAAATGGGTAGGGTCATTCCGCTCCAGAGACTAGTTAATTTGTGATTTGCTTGCGTTTTTTCTGGTTCCCGCCCTTCTACAGTCTTGGTCTTGTGGGTTGTTTTATTAAACCCCTCCCTGGCAAACTGTGTCAAAAGTCCGTAGTGGTCCTGTTCGTCTCAGCTTGAAATTCTTAACAGTTGTAGTGTGAGTCCAATAGACGTAGCATAAGCGCTGTTCGCTTGTTCATTGAAACCCTTCTTTGCGTTTATTGTTACAAAAAATGGGGTTTTTACAAAAATGTATGATTGAAACAGTTCCTGTATGTTTCAAGGACTTCTTTTGTTCAGTTAATTCGATATAATACTTTATGCATTACCTGTAATTCACTGGTGTATCATCGATAGGGTAACTGGTTATTCCACGAATCTTCTTGCTGGAAAATTTATTATTGTGTGTTGTAACTCTTCGTTCCTCGCCTGTGCGCCAGTTCCTTCTCGTGCTCTGTCGGCTGCTAGTCACTCCTTGTGCTGGCACTTCTCTTGTCTGAAATGACTTAAATTTCCTATATTCTGTTTATAATACACATCAAAGTTGACAATATAATGCAGTAGAACAATACATGAAATATTGGCTGTAAATTTCGATTTGCAGATGGTTCTTTTATTAAAAGAAACTCTGGTTCTTATTGTCTTCCCTTACTGGAAATTCGAACCTACATATGATTTTTTTTCCTGTTTAAATACTTGCAACAATGTGTAACAGTTTCTTTGTCTTCGGTTGAAACTGACAACCAGAATAGCTCTAACTGTCTAATCAGTTTCTCTTTTTAACAGAAAACAAACGAACTTCTAAATAACTTAAAAGAAAACAGATAGACTCCTAATTAACTAAAAAAAACAGTTAATAATCCTGATCCTACTGTCTCTGCCTAATTTCTGAGTAATAAAAAAAATTAAAACACAGGTTCAATAACCTGTCTACCAACACGTGCAAAAGTTTTCTTTTCTGTCGAGACAGTCAACCATCTTTTGTCTCCTCTGAGCTGGATGCCCCTACATCACATACACTGATAAAATATATTGTGTATTTGCTTTAATAATGTTTACTGCCACTTTGGACATCTAAGAAATTTACTACATCGACCTTTTAATACTATTAACCTGTCACATGGTATGTTATCTAATCCAATTTTATTTTATTGAAATATTATTGTATTGAATTTTCTATTATTTCAATGAGGAACCCATAAGTGATGGAGTAATGATATTTATTGTATTGATTATGTGAGTTGTTTTAATAAATATTATTATATTTTGTATTTATTTATATTTGAAAATTTTATTGAAATTTTAATTAAAAATTAATTTGATTGCAAATTTTATTTGTTTTTTTGGTTAAAAATAATTTAATTGGCGCAATATTAATTTACATTAATTCATTGGGGTTATTTTGGGTGGTTGGGTAGAATGACTGTTATCAAATATGCACTAGTGACATGAGCTATAATGCCATGATGAATATTGTTATAATAGCTTCATGCCTCAAATTTAAACAACTTATCTCATCGAAGCAATAAGGGTAGGAAAGATACTTGAGCATAAATATAGACTAATATTTGTCAAGGTCAGTTGTAATGACTATAAATTAGATAAGGAAATCCCCAAGTCTAAAAGGAACTAGAATTTTTATAAATAAATATCTCATTCTAAGAGACCAAGCTAAACTTAGGAAAGAAGTCCAAGAGGTCGAGGCAAGAAAAGAAGAGAAATGGGCAACCATTAGGAATAGAAAAGCTATTATTAGAGAGAGTCTGAAACATGAGTGATAAATAGGGATTAACATCACTTTGGATTATCTTTTGAAATTGTCGTGGCTTTCCATGGTGTAAAGTTCCTATGTTAATTTGGATCCCGAGTGATATTGATCTTATTCTTTTAGTTGAAACTTGGGAACATGATGAATCTGGGGTCCCTCACCTTGATGGATTCACTTTTTAATCAGCTTGGAATAAGAAATCCTTCAGGAGGGGTTTTGGTGGTATAGCTTGTTATATAAGGAACATTGTTTCCTCTCACATCTGACTTTATAAAACTGAACCATTCAATCAGTACATTTGGATCGAGAACTCTGATTCTACCACCAATAGGATCTTTCTTGCAATCTTCTATTTCGCTCCTATTAACTCTACATCCTATAAGAAAAACAACTTGGATAAGAATTGTCCTTTCAATGCCTTAGGAAAAGACATATACAACCTAAGGAATGAAGGTGATATCCTTTTGCTTGGGGGCTTTAATGTTAGAACTGCTACTAACCAAGCTATTATGTTAAGTAACAACTCTAACCCTAACCCCTTGTGGCTTGATGAAGATGGTAACTTAGCTAATAGATTCAAGAGAACTCTGAAGACATAATCAAGAACTTATTTGGCATCGAGCTCCTCAAAATTTGTAGTTCCTAGGACCTAATCATTTGTAATTGTATTAACAAGTGGCCTCTCTCGATCATATGACCTATTTCCATGGGCTGGGTAATAGTGTCATGGATTAAGTGATTTCTAACACCCATGTCATCAATCATATTACAAAATTTGAGCTACTTAATGAGTACGAACTTGACTCTGACCATCGACCTTTGCCTTTATCTCTCAATCTTGTTATGCATACCACCCACATGCAGGAGACTAGTGAAAGCAAAAGACAAATTCGCTTCGATAGAAGTAAAGTCGACCTTTTCTTAAGGGATATAGAAAGGGATTTAGGGTCCCTGACTTATAATAACAACATTGATCAAATTTATTACCATTTTACTACTACTCTTTCCACTACCATGAGAAATTTCTCTAATGAGAGGAGACTTTGTATAAGCAGAATAATAGAACTTCCAATCCTTGATATGACAAAGATTGTAAAATTGCCAGGAAAGTGATCAGAGACGCCCCCAATGAAATCATTAAGCTCCAGAATATAAGTATATACAAAGCTCTCATCAAGAGGAAGAAGAGGTCATATATTAATAAGAGACAAGAGCATCTTCTCCATCTTTCTAAAGTTGCACCCAAAAAGCTTTCGCAGAATGTGCTTGTTCATAAATTAAAGATAATCACTCTATCCCCGTAGAAAATTGGGACAACTATCTTAAGAAGTTGTATGACTCTCCGGACACCATGGGCACCATCTTAAACATTCCTGTTAAAGAATATATATTTTGTTTGGAAGGCGTTGAGTCTGGGATTAATAAGCTCGTTACTGGGAAAGATAAAAATATTGAAGGATACCAAGCCGAGATCTTTAAAATGGGAAGATCTATCCTCATTCCTCATCTCCACAAGCTTCTCAATTTGGCTTTAAAGCATGTCTTCCCTAAGCTTTGGACGCAAAGCCTTATTATGCTTATCTTTAAAAATGGGGACAAAATATTTCCCTCTAACTATAGGATCATTATGATCAACCACATCCTAGCCAAGCTATATGGGCTCATTTTCGAAAAGAAGCTTAGCCTTTGGCATGAAAAACATGGTAAAAGAGCTGAAGGGAAAACTGGTTTTAGGAGACATTTCTTGAGTATCAACCACCTTGTCACTGTCAGGATCATTGAAGAGGAATGTCGCAATAGTAAAATCGATCTCTTCTGTTGTTTTGTAGACTCTAGAAAAGATTTTGACACTGTTCCTCGAGATAAGCTCTGGGAGAGACTTTAAGAGATCATGGTTCCTCCTGAACTAAGGATTGTTGTGATTTGCCTCCAGGAGACTATCATTTCCGGGCTTATGACCAACGAAGGGTGGTCTAAAGATATTAAAGGAAATGTTCGAGTTAAGCAAGGGTGTCCCTTATCCCCTACCCTTTTTGGATTTTACATTGATAAGCTAGAGGAGTGTCTAGAAATTGTAGAATGAAAGGGCACTGAGCTCGTTGGTATAATAATTACTCTTCTCCTTTATGTTGATGATATCGTTCTTCTTGCAAAAAGCCATGATGAGCTAGACAAGCAGCTTAAGACTTTTCAGGTGTATTGCTCCGAAATGGTTTTGACAGTTATACCGACAAGACTAAAGTCATGATCATTAAATCTAAAAAGATCACCCATGGTAGTTTCGTATATGATGACCATTGCTTAGTGTAGGTTTCTTCTTATGAATATTTGGGTATTGAATTTCCTCATCAGCTCAACTAGAATTATAGCATCGAGAAAAGGACTATTGGAGGCTGGAAATCTTATTATGAGCTTGAAAAGATCTTTGCATTTGGAGTAAAAAAAGCTCCTCTTTGAGACTCTCGTCACCCCTGTTGTGTTATACAGATGTGAAGTTTGGGGTTGTAGTATATCTGGAGAGTTGTGGAGAAATATTGAGATCATTCAAAAGCATTTCATAACCTACAACCTTAAGATCAAGGGAAATACTCGCTATCCTATCCTATTGATCGAAGTTGGCCTATCCCCTATTGAAAGTACGATTATGTTTAGATATCTAATGTGTAAGAAGAAGCTTTACAACATGGAATCCAAGAGGCTCCCAAAAATTGCTTCTAACTTTAGTCAAAACCACTGCCTGCGACTCAAGCACGGGTGGCATAAGGATGCCCAGTCTTGGCTCAACCATTGGGGGATGAACGAGGATATCATCATGGGAAGAAAGGATAGTGCGAAAGATACTATTACCTCCAATTTTAAGGACAAGATGTGGGATGATAAGGGAGTTTGAGGGTAAAATGAAGCTAAGATACTATATGGAGGTGATCAACCCCACCCTTGATAACCATAATTACCTCTCTGTGTTGACCAGCACTAAGAAAAAAATGAACATTGTTAGGATAAGAACTAATTCCCATGAGCTTGCAAGTGAAATTGGGCGGTGGTCTACTGCTAAGACTCCCTGGGACAATAGAATCTATCATATTTGTGATAATAAGGCGGAAGATAAAAAAGAATTCCTTTTAGAGTGCTAGACTCTTACTCACATCCACTCTCAATTGCCTAACATTTGCCACACTTCCACTCTTCTTGACTTATTAAGCAACCCAAATATAGCAATCTTGGAGCGCATATTTCCCATCTTTTTTATCACAGAAACAAGATTTTAAAGAATCACAATTAGACGTTTTTTCTTTTCTTGAGGTCTGATAGACGACTTTGGTCTTATTGGACATTAATCATCATCATCATCATCATTGGCTTTGACTCTTGTGAACTCATGAGTATACCTGTGGGCTGACTTGGTAACAACCTATGAATATTGTTGTATTGGCTTTGAGCCTTGTGAACTCTTAAATGAATATACGTGTATGCTGACCTAGTACAATGCCCCATTCTAGCTTTAGCTCATGGAGGTTGAAAAGAAACTTATACTAAAATAATGAATTAAAAAATATTATTATAATACAATAACTAATTTACAACTAGATTCATTTAAAAAAATTATACAATATTTAAATTAAATTTCAATATTTAAATTTTATAATCTAATTTAGAAATTTTTATTATTTTATCTAGTTTTATAATATTAAATAATGGATATCGAAATTCTAAATCTCAAACACACACACACACACACATATATAACTTAGGCAGGGCTAGTCTATCGAATGGAAGAACAATCTACCCACTAGCGAGATGCTATTTTTGGGTTTGTGCGAAACTTGGTCCAACTTGGATGCCCCTTAATATATTTTAATTCCCCTAAAAGTGGTTTCCATTATAAAACCCTCCCCATGAGATTTGAACTCAACTCATTAAAATTGTTGTATAAAATTAGAAAATGTTTAGAAAAGTGCATATTGATTTTGTATAGCAAATTGTTATTTTGGTTTTGTTATTTTATACATTTATTAGAAAAAAAAACTTTAAAATAAATCATATTTAGAAAATATGTAATGATTGTAGTTATTTTGTTTTGGCTTTCTTACTAGTTGCAGAGTATGTAATGGATTAATTCAATTTATATCTTGTCATTAGCCAAAATTTATAAATTGTATAACAATCCGTAGTTAGTCTTTAATCTTTTTGTCATAGAATGTTTTTTCTTCCTTTTATTAATGTTTCACTTCGAATTTTATTTTTATTTTTCCTTTATTTTTAGACAAAAAAATATTAATTTAGTTTTAAATTTGTTAATTAATGATTTTTTTGGTACCTTAAGTAATAGTTTATAATTTTAAATTATTATACTAGAATAAACAAATAGAATAAATTCAGCTATAATGAAATATGCAATTTGCTTGAAAATGCTCCATATTTTGTTGGAATTTATATATAAAAGAAAATGTAATATATATGAATTTTATATTTATAGAATATATTTGTATTTATATTCAATATAAGTAATAAGGTAGTTAACTCTATTCACTATTTTTATTTTTATATTAAATATGAAGTCACAAAATAAAGTTATATTATTTCATATTCTATAATAATAGAATAATTAGTATCTCTGTAAAGAAAGAACCCCATTAAAATTTGAATGATATTCTTTAATGTGATTAAAATTTGAATGGTATACTTTAATGGGATAGAGAAATGGAATAGATTTCATTTTAATGAGATATGCAACATGTTTTTATTAAAGCTGCATATAGTAGTGTATATTGTAATCATTTTGGGTTTAATTAGTTGTTATTGATATAGATCAAGTTTTTAAAATTTTTTCAAATATATGTATATTAGTTAAAATATTTGAAAATAAATTATTTTAATATTTTGATTAAGTAAAGATAATAAAAAGACAAATTTTATTTACTTTTATATTTATTGGTTAGAAATTAAAATTATCTTAAAATTTTAAAATTCAATTTTTTTTTAAAATTATTTACCATGTATTTACTATATTAAAATTTTCATAAATAAAAGATAAAATCACATAAATAAAAGTGATGGTCATTCATATTGAAATAGTTAATTGAGTTTAAAAAGCCAACACAAATTGTTTTTTTTGGGAAATAGTTTGTTTTTAATTCAAATGACATGTAAAAATGGTACATACACATCGACATTTCTCATTCATATGGTCATATTTGCAACTCATATTAGTGCATCTTTTTAATTCTATATTTATTCTAATTTTAGGTTCTTTGGATTTTGTTGGCATGAGAAATTTATCAGAATGATATCTCTTTCAAATTGGAAACATCGTAATGTTTTTGGGCTTTGGCACTTATATAAAACAAGCTCAATGAATTTTATGAGGCTACATATGCTGTAATTGTATTATGAATGAATTTTAAGTTTTAAAAAAATAGATTTTTTTATTTTTATCATAACTCATTATGAAAATGTTTTAGAATGTTTTGTTTATTTAATTAACTTTAATAGATTTGGGTGTTAAATAAAAGACTTTTATTATAGTTTTACAAAATGATGCAATCATTGTCATCAATTACATTAAAAATGTTGAAAAAAAATGCGAAACAACCTTACATTATTTGTTTTTTAATAAAGGTTCCTCATGCATTTTTTTATAATAAAGTAGAATGATTTAATGAATTCACCAACATTATAGGACACCTACATTTTTATTTATGTGTGGATGCTTATAGGATTTAAATATTTATTTATGTGTGGAGGAAACTGCCGTTATTAAAATAAACCATTTACCATTATTTATAGGTTTCATTTAGTATTAAAAATAAAATAAAATGTTCAATGTTTTTTTATTCCTACTATCCACAAAATTCAAGCAACATTAAATGCATAACAATAAAAAAAGCTTATGTGGATTCCATGCCTACTGAGATTTTTTCCGTGGGAAGATGAGTAGGGGATATTTCAACATCATATAACAATTATATTTGGAAGCAAGTTTATAAAATATTATTTAAATTTATTTTAGTTAATATAAATGTGAATTTATGGAGATCTAGAAACACTTCTTTCACTGATTTTTAAATATTAAAAATATGTAATTAATCTCTTACTTTCTTAAAGTTTGATAGGCAATATAGGTCTTACTAGGCTGCTATACGGAATCTACGACTGCAAATAGAAGTATCTTCCCTAGATTGGGTGGCCTATCTTAGAACAACAGAAAGACAAAGTAGTTATTGTTTCCCTCAAAGTAAATAGATAATGGGATGAAGCCTACCTGTGATCTGTCATATGTGTTGGGTACCAAATATGCATACTTTTCCCTCCATTTTCACCTACTCTTTCACTTATTTGTATCATTAATATTCATTAAATGATCTAATGCACAAGATAAACCCCCTTCCATTGTCTTATCTGGAATGTTTAATTAATGAAATAATAGTCATGGAGATTTTGCTTACGTGAGTTACTAATTCTGTCATTTCCGCAGATCCGGTGGTCAAAGGGTCGTATCAGCAGATCACAAGAGCAACTCCGAGTTTACAACACTATTTCAATATCGTTGTAACAACATACCATATCCTAGACCAATTTTAGACCGACCTTGTTTTCTCTCGGCAATTGGCTTAGCTGTTGTAACAATTGTATATGTATAGACATTAGTTGTTAGATTTGAGAAACAAGGTTTCCTGAACAATTGTATAAGAATGGTTCCAAGGCTGTGAATCAGGGTTAGTCATGCAAGAGGTAACATAAGATTGTTAATTAATTGAATGCAAGCTATTTTGCTGTTCTATCTGTAAGATGTGAATTCATCGTAGCCCTGATCAGAGTTTTGGGCCCACTCTTCTGACTAGTTGCTGTGTTGTTTCTGTTTGTACATTTTAAATGTTGTTATGGTACTTTTCTTTAAATTGATGTGGATTCTTTTATAACTCTGCACTTTATCTTTAATTACTGTTACAATGGTTTTTGTTTATTTCAGTTCTTAATCTGTGATTAATGTTGGATTGTACCATTGCCCCTACATATACATTGCGTGTTACCTTGAAATAATGTACGCACCCGGATTGATAAATTAATGTGGAAAAGGGTTGAATAGTTTATTCACACTCAGACACCAACATTTTGACGTCGTTGCTGGGAAAGGCTAACAAGGTGCAAGAACATGATCCACATTGATCCAAGGGTCAAATTGTCGTCTTAGGGAGGGAATTTGTTTCCCTACTCTAAGTCTTGAGCGCAGTGTTTTGTTTTTCTGCTTTATGTTGTATTCTGTTCTGATTATTTTCCTAGGGGCCAATTTCTCTTCCTAGGAGGGTATTTGACTACCCTACTTTAGGTCCTGAACTTTAATTTTTCAAGTTGTTCTCTGTTTGAATCTAGCCCTAGGGGCTAGTTTCTTGTCTTAGGGTGGATATTTCATACCCTACTTCAGGTCCTGAACTTTAACTTCTCAGGTTGGGTGATTTTCTACTTGAAACCAGTTTTCCTTTTTTAAGTTTGTTTGATTTTATCCAATCTCTTGTCCTGGGGAGGAAATTATTTTGTCTTGCTCCAGGTCTTCAGCATTGATGTTATTTTAATGATTTCTTCTCACCAATTGTATGAAAAAATATTTGAATAAGAGGGACAGAGGAAGATCCCTAAAGAAAGTAAGGGATTTGGAAAGGAATACTTATATCCAAGAGATCATGGAAAAAGATGAATCAAAAGCATCTTCTCGCGCTGCTGTTAGGGGAAGGATTTAAACGAAGTCCGAGGGGTAGTGGGTTGTGTAGCCAGTGCCATCCATGGTACCAGAGAGAACCCTTCCAATGGAAGAGGAAGAAGTAAACAAAGTATCGATAGAAGAAACACCCTTGTTGTTGGCAGAAGAAGAAGAAATTACGAGCATGGGATCTGAGGAATTGGGTGATTCCAATAAGGAAGAGGAACTTATGAAGGATTTTGCATCACCACGAGACCGGGGAAGTGCTGTGAAACCTCCTGCAATTGAATCACCCCAAATATCAGTGGTAGAACTAGTTGAAATATCAGGTGAGTATTGGAGGATATTTATGGCACCTACAAATTCCTCTATTGATTTCCTAATTGGGGACATCAGAGGTGATGCACTAATGAAGCCCATACCTTTCACAACTTATCCCAATACATTTCTCTTTGAATTTGATATTGTCTATCAGGGGTACGACTATATCACTGATGCTCAGAAATTAAAGATATTCCCTGCTACCTTAAAGGGGACAACCCTGCGATGGTTCATGGGTTTAGGGGGAAAGACTATCTCCTCATGGGATGCGATGAAGGAAATTTTTTTGGAGAAATATCAGATTACTGTAAATCTCGTGATGTCAAGGAGGAGATTTTCAAGTTTGTGCAGAAAGAAGATGATAATATGGAAGATTGTGTGGAGCGATTTAAATATATACTACAGAGGTCAGGCCATAGTGACCTGGACAAAGATATTCTGAAGATCATCCTTCTCCGAGCACTAAGGGAAGATTCTTCGGAACTTTTAAACATAGTAGGAAAGGGGGACATATCAAAGGAAGACTTCGACACTATCTGTGGGTTGTGCATTTAGTGTTCGCGAGGGGCTGCAAGAAATGGACAAGGAATTCGGTCATAAAAAAATTTCGGTTGAGGGGTCACAAAGGCGGAAATTGAAAATATACTGGATAACCTCAGGACTGATATCCTAAGTACATTATCTGCCCAGATGGACACCTTGCAAGCGAAGCAGAAGCAAATGGAGTTGGAGAAGACTATGGATATATTCTTCCCTCAGTGCAAAAAGAAACATCCACTGAAGGAATTCCCATTGAACATAGTTGAAGCCTATGCAATTTGCGAACAAGCCCATGCGACCAACTCATGCCCTTCCTTGCCAGGATTGAAGGCATTTTTTCAAGGGGCAAGTGAAGAAAGTGCGGCGGATCAACTGTATTTCATGGGACCAAAGAAGCCATGGCAGCCCTGACCATCGAATATGAATCCAGGTATTCCTTCGGACGCATCTCAATATTTTAATAATTTAAATATGGGTCCACAGTCTGTACCTTTTTCACTAGTATGGTCTAAATATCAATGTCCACCTTGGCAACAGTGGTTTCCCCAAACTATTTTGAATCCTCCATGGGCTGAGAACTGGCGCATACCCTCTCCTACTGGGAAATTTCCCTAATCAATGCCACAACAGCAACTTCAGTTACCTTCCAATGTACCGCCAGGTAATCCACCCCTCTGACCTCAACTTCCTATCCAACCCAACCCAAACCCTAACAATAAAGGGGTTCAACAAGATAACACTCTCAACCTTCCATCATATGGCATTTCTACCGCAGGGATTAATGAAATAAAATTACGATATGGGCGGGTATTGAATGCTCCAACTTCACCTATTATTATTGAAAAAATTGACAATGAAGTTATGGAACCAGAACCAAAAATAGTTGGGGATAAACCAGACCAAAACATTTCAAATCAAACACCTCCTCAACCTACTATTAACCAGGGACGTCCAATAAATCTTCCATATCTTGAAATATTGGCCTTGAGTAAACAAAGCCCTCAAGAAGAATTTGATTTTCTAGGGGAACTAAAAAATATGTTTGTTAAAACTCCCCTACTCCAAGCTATGAGGGACGTACCTATATACGCAAAAACTCTCAAAGAATATTGCTCTAAGAAACCCGAAAAGAAATCAAGGGATCCGTTAACCATCCATGTGATGGGAAAATTGTTTGACATCATGTTGGGAAAATTCATGCCTGTAAAATATGGGGACCCAAGGAATCCAATTCTAACGGTACAGATTAATGGGGTTGAAATCCCAAATGTACTGGTAGATTTGGGGGCTTCCATAAACGTCATTACCTCTTAAACAATGAATGCATTGGGTCTTAGAAACATTAAGCCGACCCCTACTGTCTTGGAATTGGCAGATAGGTCTACAATCAAACCAGTAGGGAAGTTGGAAGACATTACTATTTCGGTAGACTCATGGCACTATCTCGTGGATCTCCTTGTATTACAAACACGATCCCTAGTCGATGCTCATCCCTTGATTTTGGGAAGACCTTGGCTCACAACCATGGATGCCTATATTGGGTGTCGGTCTGGAAATATGGTTATATCAATTGGGATGGTCACAAAGAACCTCACTCTCTATCCTCCTGCAGAACCAAGCCCATCTGAGAAACCATTAGCCAAGTAGAAACCTCTACCAATGGAAGAATCCAAACCTAAAAATGAATAAATTAGACCAGTCCTTACCATTGGTTAGGCCCTTCAATTCAAAATAGAAACTAAGGATGATACCATTAACACTTTTATTAATGACCCATGTTCTATTTCTGATTCAAATCGCAGATTCTAGAATCTACCATGAGTTGTGAAACACAAGAAAATATGGAACCAAAAGATGAAATTGAGAACATCCTTGCAACTTCATCCCATGATAGTATTCCTATTGAAATTGAACTGGAAAAAACATTGAACATCAACCCGAATATTTCAGAATCCCGGACAAAACAACTCCTAGAAGTTATTCGAAATCATAAGGAAGCCTTTGCCTGAGATTATACTGGTATGAAGGAGATTCCTGCTAGTTTATGTACTCATCATATTTACATTAAGGAAGACTACCGTCCTGTGAGATATCCCCGACAGAGAATGAATCCCACCTTAAAGAAAATTGTCAAGGATGAACTTAAGAAATTACTCGATGTAGGATTCATTTACCCCATCTAAGACAACCAATGGGTGTCCCCGCTGGTTATAGTTCCCAAAAAGAACGGTAAATGGCGGATCTCCGTGAACTATAGGGAATTAAACAAAGTAACTCAAAAATACCATTTCCCTTTTCCATTCATTGACCAAGTCTTGGACACCCTGGTTGGGAAGAATTTTTTCTCCTTCCTAGATGGGTTTAGCACGTATAATTAAATTCAGATAGCCTTGGAGGACCAAGATAAGACAACCTTTACATGCCCATGGGGGACCTTTGCATATAGATTTCTTTCATTTGGTTTGTGTAATGCGCCTGCAACATTCTAGAGGGAAATTCTAGGAATTTTTCGGATTTAGTTGATGACAGTGTTGAAATCTATATGGATGATTTTACTCCATATGGGAATTCATTTGAAGAAGGATTGGCGAATATAGAAAAAGTACTCGAAAGATGCAAACAAGCCCATGTGTCTCTAAGTACAGCGAAATGTCACATGATGAGGGAAGAATGAATATTATTGGGACATTTTCTCTCGGCTGCTGAAATTCGAGTTGATCCGGCCAAAGAAGAGGCAATACTACATTTATCTGTACCTAAGATACCCACATAGGTACAAAAATTTACTGGTTGGTTGGTTATTATAGATGCTTTATAGAAAATTTTGCTAAAATAACAAATCCACTTTTTGAGTTGCTAACAAAAGATGAAGAATTTTTGTGGACAGAGGACTGTGAAACAAATTTTGTGAAGATCAAGGGACTAGTTTGCGAACCTCCGATCCTTCAAGGACCTGATTGGGCATTACCATTTCATATACATGCTGATGCCTCTCAAACAACAATAGGAGCAGTCTTAGGACAACAGGTAGACAAGACACTGTATGTAGTTTACTACGTCAACAAGAATTTGACTCTTGCTGAGTTAAATTACATGGTGATTGAAAAAGAATTCCTGGCTATCATCTATGCTATCAACAAATTTCGACACTATATCACCAGGTTTCCTACTTTCGTACATAGTGACCACACAACAATAAGGTATTTGATGAACAAACCTATCACTCCTATTCGCATTACAAGATGGCTGCTATTGCTTCAAGAATTTGATATTACAATAGTAGATAAACCAAGGAAGGATAATGCAGTCATTGATTTTCTATCTAGATTGGATAATAATGATGAAGACACACCCATAGAGGATAGTTTTCCAGATGAACATCTCTTTGAAATTTCTACTAATCCTCCATGGTATGCATATATTGCTAACCATCTTGCTACAGGGAAGGTGCCTCGTCATTTGTCATACAAGGAACAATGAAAAATCATTCATCATAGTGCTTTATATTCCTGGATGGAAGGATACCTTTTTTATACAGTAGATGAACAACAAATTTTGCGTTGTGTACCTGAGGATGATATCTACGAAGTGTTGAAGGCTTCCCATGATGGCCCTTGTGGAGGGAATTTTTCAGATAAAAGAAAATGCCATAAGGTGTTACATATGGGATATTAATGGCCTTCTATCTTCCAGGATGAACGAAATTATGTCCAAAGGTGCAACAGTTGCTAGCGCATAGGGCAACCTGGTCGATCCGATGAAATTCCTTTACAACCTCAGGTAGTCCTCGAACCTTTTGAGAAGTGGGCCATCGATTTTGTTGGACCGTTTAACCCACATTCTCAGTAAAAGGTTCACATTATAGTATACACCGATTATGTGACTAAGTGGGTGGAAGACAAAGCTGTCGCAAAAGCAACATAACAGGTGGTTTCAGATTTTCTATTCGAGGAGATTTTTTCTCATTATGATACTCTAAGGGAGATTGTTTCAGATGGAGGAGCACAATTTACGTCACACATGATAGCGAGGTTTATGCAGAAATATGGGGTCAAGCACAGGGTGACATCTCCATACCACCCCCACGCAAATGGACAGGTGGAAAGCACAAAAAAGGTATTGGAAAATATCTTGACAAATATTGTGGAAAATCATCACTGGGATTGGGCTCAAAAGCTGCCCGAAGCCCTCTGGGCATACAAAACAAGATGGCGGAACACAACTGGGTTTTCACCATTCAAGTTGGTTTATGGGAAATCCCCCTTGTTCCCGATAGAATTTGAGATCAATATGATCAGAACGAATCTTGAAGTAGGGTTGGACCTGTCAGATGCCCAAAAACACCGGCTGGATTAGCTTAATGAATGAGATGAAATTCGTTCAATGGGTGTTCAGAAGACCACTGCTATTCAACAACAGAGGATGAAATGGAACGATAAGTTTATCAAAAACAAGGTGTTTCACATAGGAGATTGGGCATTACTCTATGACTCCCGTTTTAAGGATTTTAAAGGAAAGCTTTGCACTCGCTGGATGGGGCCTTACGAATTGGATGCTATATTTGATAATTAAACAGTCAGACTAGTCACAATCGACGATACACGTGCTTCTTTCATAGAAAATGGACATCGTCTGAGACTGTATCATTGTACAGCTTCTAAGGACACCTTCATCAAACATATCTCCGAGAAATCTAGTTTGAAGGTTGTCAGTGCAGATAATTCCTCCTTTGCATCCTTGATCTAAAAAAAAAAAAATTAATAATAATAATAATAAAAATGTTGTTACTATTCACTTGTTTGTCTTTTTGCAGGAGCTACTACTGAGGTGCAATGCTGTGGAGTTGGAAATTTCCTAAGTAATGAAAGTTGTTATTGCTAGGGCGTTGTTACTCCCGAAATTTTTCTAGGTATCAGATGATGTTACTCCTTGGATGTTGTTACTCCTTGGGCATTGATACTCCATGATGCTGTTACTCCTTGGTTGTTGTTACTCCTTGGACGTTGTTATATCACGACGCTATTACTCCTTGGATGTTGTTACTCCAGATATTGTTACTCCTTGGATGTGGCTACTCGTGATGCTGTTAATCCTTGGTTGTTGTTACTCTGCGATGTTACTCCTTGGGTGCTGTTACACCATCAACGACATCACTTCGTCGGTGCTGTTACTCCATCAACGTCATTACTTCGCCATTATTCTGCCACTTGTCACTTCCCGCAGGTAGGTCGCCAGGTACGTCTCCACTGAGTCTTATGGATTTAGTTAAATATTCCATGGATAAGACATTGACACCGTGGACGACCATTTTTAAGTTGGGGGGGGGTGGTGTGCCATCATAATTAAACAACGACGTAGTTTAAACCTCGTGCCGATGGTACGCTCCACGATCTTTACCATATTTCATATAATCCTTAACATGTATTAGGACTAGAAACATGCACATGTTGCCAACCGATCAGTCCTTTCCAATTTATGTGAAATAATTACCATCTCATCCTTCATACTTACCATAATATGCCATGATTTCCTTCATTTATTGAGAAATCACCTGCTGTATTTACCATTATTCCACTTCATTTTTCACCATGTTGTTATTGCTAAAATTGGTAGCCTTCACTCCTTCCAATGGTCTGCTGCATCCAAAGTGATGTTACAGTCTCTATAGGATGGGTGGACTGGTTGTGCAGCATGAACCCGAAGATACAACTCTGGTCCATAGAAATGTAGATGTGTGGAAATTTTTCATCTATGCAAGATGGGATATCTATTTTAATAGACTGCAGGGATTCAATGAGGGGATCACGACGTAATTTACACTAAATTTGGATGAGAATTTCTCTTGCGTCAGAGGAGTAGAAATCCTCATCACAGAAAAGCCATTGCAAAAGTTAGTGGGCTAACATGACAAGGACAACAGTGGTTGTCTCGGCGGACTCCCTTGCTAGAATTTCTGGAACTGTTTTTGCAGGCTGGATAAAGTGTTGTCCAGAAGGGGAGAGGGTATGATCGTAAATACTTACCGTACCCATGGAATGAGATAACAAGCTTTGTTATGAAATATGTAACCTACAAAGGATGGTTTACCACTTTTTTCAAGTACCATTTCAAAATCTTGGCACATCTTCGATTCTCACAGGCACAAGTTTAATATTTATATATGCCTTTCTTTCTAATGAACAATCTCCAACTCATGGTGCAGTCCGCTCGGCGTTTGGGCCAAGTGCTGGCAGTCCTTAACAATCACGGACTGGTTCGATTGTTGTTTATGCATGAAATGACCTGGTTCCAAGTCCCGTGGGCACAAATTTGTGAACTTACAACTATCATTGCTGCTAGGGAGGAAGAACTAGCACCTCCAATTGATTCAACAGAAGAGGAAGAGCCGGAGGAAATGGAGGAAGAACTAGCATCTCCGACTGATTCAGTAGAAGAGGAAGAACCAGAGGAAATGGAGGAAGAAACAACATCTCCTACTGATTCAACAAGAGAAGAAGAAGAACTAGAGGAGTTGGAGGAAGAAGAGGAAGAACCAGAGGAAACGGAAATAGCATAAACAATTGGTGATATAGTCGAGGATGTCACACAAGAACCAACCTTGTATGTGGAACCTATTGATGAAGGAATCATGGAGATAGGGGGTGAAGTTGATATTGTTCTATAGGAATCAATTTTCATTAATGAAGAATAAGGAGAAGAAATACCAGTCAGGCGCCTAGCAAGTGATGTTGTCACACAAGAACCAACATCACTTTCCCAAGCAGAGTTGGATATTGAAATGGGTAGGGGTGTCACACAAGAACCACCACTAACTCAGTTGGGTGAATAAAATGTGGAAAGAACGATCCCTGAGGTTAACACTACTCCACAAGAACCAGTGTTGACCGTAGGTCAAGAAGAAATGCATGAAGAAGGCTCAGCCCAATGAAGAAATGAAGATGATGGAGAAAAGGAATCAAAGGAGGCAGAAAAAAATAACGTAGACTAGGTAGAAAATATTTTCCATTCTCCTTTTCAGACTATAATTCCAAGAGGAGCAAGGGGGTTTCATTCTGTTTCTCAATAATTGTCATTGATGGAATATAAGCTCTCTTGATAAGCTCTCTTAATGGAATATTGATAGATGTTTCACTATGAAATATGATGACATGGAAGACGCACCATGATGAAGAAGCTCTAATGATCTCTTACTGTCCCAATCACCTTCTGCCCTAAAATTTTATGAATAGTCACAAAGAAAAATAAATTTAGACACCTTGGAGGCATCCTCTCACAATGAATCCTAGACCATATTAAAGAGGATTTTTCCCTCTTTCCAACAAGCTCTTACTTGCCCCGAAAATCCCATTATTTTGTGAGAAACTAAATTTTTAAGATAAAAAAATATATATTTACAGTCAAGGCGACCTATGCAGTCATATAATGTCGACCCTTCTTCCAATGGATGTGTCTCTTCATAGGGAAAAACTACAATATATATAAATCTGCGTTCATCCATTTCAGAGTTAGAAATTCAGTGAAGATCATCACAGGAAGACAGAAAGGTGTTCACAACTCGTGAACCAAGGAGGCGGACTGCCACCTATGGAAGGAATTCTGATCTCAGATTTTTGGAGAATAGTCTTGAAGTACGGATCTTAGACAGCTCCCTGTAGACATATAAAACTTCGGAATAATCGAAAAGACCTGAAAAACAAGTGTCTAGGTTCGTTGTATTAAACAGTCACTTGTTGGACGCTTAGACCTGTGTTTGTGGAGCTCAGACCACACTACACTACCTCAGTCTTGTGCTTAAAATATTCAGACTTGTGATAATCTCTATGGCAGGTCAAATCTGTTGTAAATCTGTGGGAGGCTAGACAATCACCTGAATTGGCTTGGATAGACTTGCAAAAATCTCTTTCAAGCTCGAAACTACAATAGTTTGGAAAGATTCAAGTTCTGATCTAGTGCACCCACCTGTGGAGGAAAAATTTGTGGAGATCTGAAACTTGGAATCACTAGCCTCAGAACTGTGGAATACCAAACTTGTGGAGTACAGTGAAGAAATAACAGTGAAGAATCTTGTTTATGATAGCCAAGTAAGCACATCACACATTTTCTATTAAAAAGAAGACTGAGGGATTGGTGTCCTTGGGGTAGGTGCCCCTAAACACAAGGTTGGTGCCTTGAGAAGATAGGGTCAAAGCCCTAGTGGTAGGAGCCTCATCAAAGTCCATGTTTGTGCTTGGCAAACAAGTTGGTGTCTGTTTCATTAAAAGGGTTGGTGCCCTTCTCTCATCTATTGTATACTATTATTAAAAAGGTATTGAAGTTATCTTTAATTCTTAATATCATTATTATATATATATCTCTGTCTTTAATTGTGAAGAATCTAACTGACAATAATTAACAATTGAAAAGAAATATTGATTCACCCCCCTCTCAGTATTTCCAACAATTGGTATCAGAGCCAACTTCTTCATTATCAGCCTAACAACTAGAAGAAGGATTCTTATGCACAATGAAGAACATGGAAGCAACAAGGAAACTCCCTATCTTTGATGGAACAAGTTTTAGTTTCTAGAAAAAGAGGATGTCCTACTATCTAATGTCTCTTGGCCCTGAAGTATGGCACTCTGTTTTGGACGGATACAAAGCTCCCACCGGTCTTCCAACTGATCCTGATGAAAGAAAAGCCTGCATTTCTAATGCCAAAGCTTTAAATTCCATCACCAGTGGAATCACCGATTCTGAATTTATGAAAGTCATGAAATGTGACTCAGCCAAAGAGGTATGGGATAAATTGGTTTCGCTATATGATGGGGACTCCAAAGTTAAGAAGGAAAATCTTCAAAACTATAAAAGACAATTCAAGAGTCTAAAAATTGATGATGAAGAAGATATTGCATCATACTTCCTCAGAGTAGCTGAAGTGGTTAACTCTATTAAAGGACTAGGGGAAAATATTGAAGAAAGCATCGTAGTTCAAAAAATCCTGAGATCACTTATTGACATATTCGACTCCAAAGTAAGTTCCATATAAGAGATGAAGGACCTAGATACTCTCAAGATGGATGAACTTCATGGAATTCTTATTGCCTATGAGATGAGGAAAGGGATCCCAAATTTCAAAGAAGCAACTTTCAAAGCCTCAAAATCTACAAAACAAGGAAAAGGATGGAATTACAACAACGATGAATCAGATACTGAAAACGAGCTATCTCAATTTGTATGAAGACTAAAAAGGGGATCTAAGCTAAAAGGTAAGTACCTTCTTATTTGTTTCAATTGTGGAAGAATAGGTCATTACACTGCAAAATGTCCTTATAAACATGTCAAGTGATGATGAAAAGGACTCTAAAAGAATGATGTACAAGAAGAAAGGGTTTAATAAGAAGAACTTCTTCTCTAAACAAGATGAGTCTAATGAAGATGAATTCGTAGTCATAAAGAGGAAATCAACTAGAAATGTGCATCAGTAAAAAGAAAGCAATGATGAATCAGATGAGGAAAGTAATTATGTTGGAAGCAAAGAAACACTATTCATGGCATTTACAAATGATGATGACTCAGAAATAGAAGATGAAAGAAACATGGATAGTTTGCTAATGAGTCCCATTGAAGAAAATGAGAACCTACAAAAGAAGACAATTTCTCTCAAAATTGAAATAGAGGAAGCAAAAAGAAGGGAAGACTTCTTGAACATCAAGTTAAAAGAGAAGGATGATATCTGTCAAAAAAGTGAAGTTGAAATAGTGTCCCTAAGAAAGGAATTGGAGCAAATCAAAAGGAGTTGGAAAATCTTTCTAGCCCTTGACAACATTATTAACACTCAAAGACCTCAACATGACAAGTATGGAATTGGTTTCAAAGGAGAATCATCGAGTATGAAGAATAATGCCAGAAGTTATGCTGATGTACTCTCTTGCCATCCAAAAGAATAAAAATCATCTTAGGAAAAAGGTCACATCTCAAAACCAAGATTTGAATGAGCAAATTCAAGGAAGGATGTTGATTCAAGCTATGTATACTACAACAGGTATCAAACTATTTTTATTGGGCATTGTTACAATTGTAAAAACTTACAAGGCTCATAAGAATGAATCACCAAGATTGAATAATCAACCAAACCAACTACGTGGGCCTAAAGAGCAAGAACAAATCAAAACTTACAATTCCTTTGATCCTTTGGCCAAGTTTGATTCGTCTTTCTCATTATGTGTTGATTATGATCATAATGAACAAAATTTCCCTCTCAAAAGGGAAAAAGCTAAAAACTTAAATCTCAAAACTGATAAATGTGGCTTAGCTCTATGTGCTCATAGTGAAGGAAATCATTGGTTCGTGGATAGAGGATGCTCGAGACATATGACAAGTGACCAAAAGAAGTTTATCTCATTAAACAAGAAAAATGGAAATGTATCCTTTGGAAGTGGATTTTATAAAATCACTGGAAAGGGGACTGCTACCCTTGTCAATGGACTAGGAAAGGCTCAAAATACCTTGCTGGTAGTAGGGCTCAAACACAATCTCTTAAGTGTTAGCCAGATTTGTGACCAAGGACATAATGTTGTCTTTAGTACAAAAAATTGTGAAATAAGAGACTCGTCCTCAGGAGAGCCTGTGGCGAAAGGAGTAAGAACACCAGATAATGTTTACATTCTCAGTAGAATCCAAGAAGATAAATGTTGCTTAAGTCAAACAGATGAAAGTTGGTTATGGCACAAGCGATTGGGGAATACAAGTTTTGATAACCTAGTCAACATCAGCAAAATTAATGCAATAAGGGATATTCCAAAAATGTACAAACCAAATCAAGTTGTATGTGGCCCATGCCAACATGGAAAGCAAACCAGAACTAGCCACAAAACTAAGGAGTTCTCAACAACAAAACCTTTGGAAATTATTCATGCAGATTTGTGTGGGCCAACTAGAAGTCCAGCTCTTCATGGTGAAAGGTACTTTGCTCTATTTGTTGATGACTATACTAGAATGATGTGGATATTGTTGAGCTCCAAAGATGTTCTTTCTTCCACCACATTCCACTCCATTTCCTTTGTCCATTATTAATCACAGGCTCAAATGATCAGTAGAATTAGTTAAAATTTCTTTAAGAATGAATATCATGACTAACTTTCTATGTTTTTATGATTTTGTCATTGTAGTACTTTTTGAACTAGATCTAGCTACAAAATGCAGACATTCTGTAGCTAGTTGCCGATTCTGCAGCTGTCTTCATGTCTATGCAGGTTCCAGGTGTCATCTCAGAGGAAAACACATATGGTCATATTCCACATCATCCCCTCATCATTTGTTGCTCTCCACGAAGTTTGAACAGAATTCTGTAGGCGGTTATGTACGTGGGAACTCAAACTAGGAGAGAGACTCCTAATAGGACAAGGACAGTTCAGATGTCCTTAATTATATTACGTGACCACCATCAGAGTCCTAGTTTGATTTTTATTTGGAAAGACAATTATCCCTAGGTTATCTCAAGACAGTTATGTAATTTTGTTACAAATATGGCTCGGGAAACCGAGGGACAAGGTTAGATTTTGTGGTTGATTGCTAGATTTCAGAAGTCCGAAAACACTCTGTTTTTGAAGTAATTTCTCTTTAATGAAAGAAGCATCATTTACTTGAAAGCATTGAGTCAATTTTGAAGTAGATTTCGTGCTACTCCGATGGTAGAGGGCCCCTGCTACCTGAGCAGCCTTGTTTATACGGTTTAGATAAGTATTTTAGTCTCGTTTTTTTCATTTCTAGCTTAAGCAAGTTTCTGAAGTTTATGTTTCATGCTTGTTTACATTAATCATCACAGCTAGACTTACTCTTATAAACTCTTCCAAAATATCATCACGATGAATAAGGCATAGCTGTGGTGTTGTAGGTTTTATTTGCATTTCCTTTCGAATTTTATGATTTATGCTTGTTTACACTAAGTGTCACAACTGGTCTTACTCTTACAAACTCTTCCAAAACATCATTAACAATGAATAAGAAACAACTGTGGTGTCTTGGATTCTAGTTGTATTTGCTTTCAATCTTATATTTATGTTCAATTGCATTGAATAGTACAGCCAGACTTGTTTTACAAAATCTTCCAAAATATCATTCCTATTGAACGAGATGGGCTGTAGAATTCCATAGACTAGTTGCATGTTAATTTAGTTATAGCACTTCGGAGGTTGATTGCATTTAGTTCAGCTCTGTCACTGCATTCCCAGTTTGATAATGGCATTTTAGTTTAACTCTGTTCACTGTACTTCAAGTAGATTAGAAGCACTCTAGTTCAGTCTCAGTTCATTTTGTTTCAAGAAAAGATTAATGGCATTCTAGTTTAAGTTGTAGTCACTGTCTTTTAAGATTGATAGATCGCTTTCTATCCTAGGTTATCCATTGTATTTCAAGTAGTATTAGCTTTCAAAATTAGTCTCTCGGCCTTCATTATTTACAAACTTACTTTTGTTCTGAATTTATATTGATACATCATCACATGAACAGGGGTCAGTAATATCAGTTTAAGGCTTTGATCACTCTGCAAATCTTTTACAAACTCACTTAAAGCCTTTTTCCTAAGCATCATTTTAGAAAATCTCAAAACCTTATGAACAAGGCCTAAAAGTGATAAGTCAAGTTGCAGAATAGGGTAACTTCAATATCATAGGTTAATCTAGAATAAAAACCTTAATGTGTTACAAATAATCATTTTGTAATATTGTGAGTTGATTGTTTATTTAGGAGAACTTCATTTACACTTAACTTGTCCATTTCTCAAGCTCTTCCAACACACCTTTAATGAATGAATTGGATAAGTTCAAGCTCATGTTGTGATTTACTTTCTTGCAATGTAGTCATTATCAAGCTTTGCATTTGTTGTTTGTCATCCATAGTTTAGGCTTTGTTCTATTTTAAATAACCAATAGCTTCTTTTCACCAACACTTAGTTCTTTCCCTTTTCAAACATAAAACCATAAAACCAAAAAAATCATAAAACAATAAACAAAACATAGTGAGAAACAAATACCTAGGCACATATAGTGCACCACACTTCAGCAGTTTACCAACCCTGGTTGACAATTAATGAACTCAATTTAGAAACACTAGGTTGAGCACAAACATTTTGGCGCTGTTACCGGGGAAGTGTAACTAGGTAGCCTTGTTTCTTAACTTCCAAAAACAATGATATGCGTAGAGAGAGAGACTCAAGGGGTAGATTCATAAGAAGCAGAAGTTTGATTCCTAGAACACCACTTGTTTCACCTAGACCAAGAGCCAATACACCTCCAACTCAGACCCACATTCCATCCTTTACTGATCCTAGAATTCCAGAAGACTTAAGATCAGATATTCCATTAGAAAGACCTTCCAATTCATCCACTGAACCTGTCTTAGAAGAAGATTCAAGGACCCCTGCTAGAGATACAAACTTTTCCACTTCCACAGAAGAATCAACTATGGAAAAAGAAGGGGGAGGAGGAGTCTTTAATGAAGAACACACATTATTTGGAGGGGGTAGAGGTAGAGGTAGAGGAGAAGGAGGTAGAGGTGCAGAAGGAGAAGGAGGTAGAGGAAGAGGTAGAAGAGAAATGGGAAGCTCTTTTGGGTTTCCTATAGTAGATGAAGAAACCAAAACAGCTATGAAAAATATTTCACCCTATCCTTCCAAACTTCTATGGACTTAAAACTAAAGATCCTGAAACCTTCCTATTTGAATTTTAAGTCCTATGTAGAACTTATGACTACTTACAAGATGCTCAAAAACTTAAACTATTTCCTTCAACATTGAAAGGAGCAGCATTGAAGTGGTTTATGAGTTTGATCAGCAGTTCTATTAGGACATGGGAAGACATGAAACAAGCATTTCTAGAGAGGTATTTGGATTATTGTATGCCAATCAATCATAAGGAGGAAGTGTTTAAGATGTTACAAAAAGAAGATGAAAACCTGGAAGATTTGTTGGAGAGATTCCATTACAACATCAAAAGAGAAAAAATGGAGAACTTAGACCAAGACACCTTAAAAGCTCTCTTGTTGAAAACAATTAGGGATGAATGGTTGGATATTCTTAACATGATGGGAAAAGGGGATATATCTCAGCTCACATTACCTGAAATATCTGAGTTATGTATCAACCTTTCAAGAGGGAAATCCAAAAATGTAAAAGGTCCAAGAGACCCTGCTCTTGCAACGGTAAGTAAGTCTGCTTCTGGGACAGTAAGTAGGGAAGAGATAGGGCATATGCTTGATGAATTCAAATATGACATCTTAGGGATTCTTAGTGAACAAATAGACACCCTTAAGTTACAAAACAAGCAAAAAGATGAATCTGATGCCTTAGCAATCTTTTGTCCCAAATGTAGAAGGAAGCATGCCTTGAGAGAATGTCCTTTGGATGCAAAAGTTGTAGATACTTGTGTAATTTGTTCAGAAAAAAATGAGACCAAGAGTTTTCCTTCACTTCCTGGTCTTAAAGCTGTCTTTCAAGAGGAAACTCCTACAAATTCCATAGAATCTCTCAATTTTGTCTCTAGAAGGCCTTGGAAAGGACCTCAAACACAAGGATTCCATGATCAATTGTATAACCAACCTCCACCAAATTGGAATTCTTGGCAGCAACCTTGGCCCCAATTTCAAAATAAATCTCAAGCTTGGGCACAAGGAGCACAAAATCCCTATGGAAAATACTCTCAATACTATCAGTATCCACCATCCTATCCACCATACCCACATTTTTCTCCTCAAAGTCCTCAACAAAATCCTCAACAGAATCCTCAGAACCCACAACATCAAAATCAACCACTTCCATTACCATTTCCTCAGAAATCAAATCAGTTGCCTGCTCAATCCATACCAAACCCCAACAATAAAAATCCTCAGAATACATACATGATAGAAGGCCAACAGTTTCCAACTTATTTAATTACTCCTCTAGACCTTAGTGATGTTCAACTTAGGTCTGGAAGAATACTTGAAAAGAGGAAACTTTTTGTGATCATACAAGAACAAGACAACTCTGAGGAAGATTCTCTACGGGAAAATAAAAGTCTTGAAGAAGACACATCTTTTCAGGACCCAAACATTGAAAAATCAAAACAAAAAGAACCAATCATTTCAACTCCTGTATTAGAGCAACCATCAACATCCACTTCTACACCTCCCTTTCCAGAAAGATTACAAATTGATAGGGGTGTAGAAAAACAAATTATGGTGCCTAATTATGATTTCCTAGATGAGCTGAGAAATGTTTGCATTAAGATTCCATTATTACAAACTATCAAGGAAATTTCAATTTTAGCAAAGATAATAAAGGAGTTGAGCATGAAGAAAACAAGAAAAAGAATAAGAGAGACAAAGAAAATTCAACTGGAAGGAAAAATAGCAGACATTATGATGGGTAAGATTTCTATTCCAAAGTATCTAGACCCAGGAAATCCAGTTGTTAAAATTCACATCAATGGAATTGAGATCCAAAACACACTCATTGATTTAGGAGCAACAATCAATATCATGAGTAGACAAATCATGGATAAACTGAAACTTCCTAATCTTCTTTTTACACCCACATTATTACAATTAGCAGATAGATCTATGATCAAACCTGATGGGGTAATAGAATACATTCCAGTGTCCCTAGATTCTTGGGAGTATACTGTGGATTTCATGATCCTAACTCCTAAGAATAATCTAGGAGGGCATCCTATTATATTAGGAAGACCTTGGTTAGCTACGGCTGATGCTTTCATTAGTTGTAGATCCGGTGATATGTACATCTCTGATGGTAGTTCAACTAAGAAATTCACTTTGTATCCTCCAGCAAGGACAATTACAGATTTAGATGATACTCAATGGATAGAGGATGAAGAAGACTTACAACCTCTCTTCACAATTTCAGAAATTAGTGAAGATAGTCAAATTCTAAATACTTTAGAAAACTTTGAATCCTCTTTGGAATACAAACATGAAAAATTTCAAGAAGAATCCAACATTGAGTTTTTGTCATCAAGACAGATTTTTCTTTATTCTATGGATAAATTTGGCAGCTCTATAATTGAGATATTTCCAGGAAAAACTTTAAACATAAACAAGAACCTAGAAAAATCTCAACAAGAAGAGCTAGTCAAGATCTTACAGAGACATTCTTCTGCATATGCATGGGAGTACAATGATATGAAAGGGATAAGCCCCAAGACTTGCACTCATCACATCTACATAGAGGAAAATTGTAAACCAATCAGACAACCTCAAAGACGGATGAATCCAAATCTTAGGGAGATTGTTAAAGAAGAATTGCAGAAATTGTTGAATGTCAATTTTATCTATCCTATTTCAGATAGTCGGTGGGTTTCTCCTTTGGTAATTGTGCCAAAGAAAAATGGTAAATGGAGGGTATGTATTGACTACCGAGAATTAAACAAAGCTACTCTTAAAGATCATTTTCCCCTACCTTTCATAGATCAGGTGTTAGATACCTTAGTTGGCAAAAAGTACTTCTCATTTCCAGATGGGTTTAGTGGTTATAATCAAATTCAAGTAGCACTTGAGGATCAAGACAAAACCACATTTACTTGTCCTTGGGGTACCTATGCTTACCGAGTATTGCCATTTGGATTATGCAATGCACCTGCAACATTTCAAAGGGCAGTATTAGGAATCTTTTCAGATCTAATACATGATTGTGTAGAGGTATATATGGATGATTTCACGGTTTATGGAAACACATTTGAAGAAGCCTTAGCAAACTTGGAAAAAGTTTTAAAAAGATGTAAAGAAGCAAATCTTTCACTTAGTCATGAGAAGTGTTTTATGATTTTTACTGAAGGAATTGTTTTAGGACATCACATTTCAGGGGATGGGATTAGAGTTGATGAGTCAAAAGTTGAAGTCATCTCTAACTTATCTATTCCAAGTTTTCAAAAAGATGTTAGGATTTTTCTAGGATTTACAGGCTATTATCGAAGATTTATAGAAAACTTCACCAAGATAGCATCTCCACTCTTCAAATTACTTACCAAAGATTGTGAATTCAAATGGAATTCTGATTACCAGTTAGCCTTTGAGACCCCGAAAACAAAAATTTCTGAAGCACCTATTTTAAGGGGACCTAACTAGAAGCTACCTTTTCATATTTCAACAGATGCCTCAGATACATATCTAGGAGCAATATTGGGACAAAAAGACCTGATTCCTTATGCCATCTACTATACCAGTAAAAATTTGACTCCTTCAGAGTTAAACTATACTGTAACTGAAAAAGAGTTTTTAGCTGTTGTTCATGCCATAAACAAATTTAGACACTATATAACAGGCTATGAAACTTTTGTTCACACAGATCACTCTGCAATTAGATACTTAATGAATAAATCAATTACTAATGGCAGAGTCATAAGGTGGTTATTGCTTTTAAAAGAATTCAACATTAACATTCTAGATAGGCCTGGAAAAAAAAACACAGTAGCTGATTTCCTATCTAGACTCCAAAACATCAAAGATGACACTCCAGTTGAAGATCAATTTCCTGATCAATATCTTTTTTCAATTTCTACCCAAACTCCTTGGTTTGATGACATTGCTAATTATTTAGTTTCAGGAAAATTTCCTTCAATAATGAATGCAAGAGATAAAAGAAAAATCATTTATGACAGTGAAAAATATTCATGGGTTGCTAATGAGTTGTACAAGACAGGTCCAAATTTTATCATTAGGAGATGTGTTTGGGAAGAAGAAATGTCTGAGATTCTCAAAGCATGTCATGATGAACCTTGTGGCGGACACTTTGCTGATAAGAGGAAATCTTATAAGGTCCTTCATTTAGGATATTATTGGCCATCCCTTTTTAAATATGCTAAAGAGTATGTCAAAAGATGTGACAGTTGCCAAAGGGTAGGGAAGCCTTCTCCTTCAGGTGAGATGCCATTGCAGCCTCAGGTACATATTGAACCTTTTGAAAAATGGGCTTTGGATTTTGTAGGACCTATTAGTCCTCCATAAAGACAAAAGAAATATATATTAGTTTGCATTGATTATGTTACTAAATGGGTAGAGGCCAAGCCATTACTTTTTGCTACTGAAGCATCTGTAGTTAATTTTCTTTTTGAGGATATTTTTACTCATTTTGGTGTCCCAAGGGAAATTGTTACAGATCAAGGAGCTCAATTCACATCAAGGCTGGTGGAACAAATGATGGAGAGGTACAAAATCAGACACAGAAAATCTACTCCCTATCATCCACAAGAAAATGGTCAAGTGGAATCTACTCATAAGGTCATTGAAGGGATCCTAACAAAGACTGTTCATTTACATAGAAGAGATTGGGCAGATAGGCTTCCTGAAGCCTTATGGGCCTATAGAACTACATGGAGAAGCACAACAGGTCATACTCCTTATGAACTTGTTTATGGAGAGCAAGTTTTGTTTCCCATAGAGTTCCAGATTCAAAATTTCAAAATGGCAGTTCAGCTAGGACTTGATCTAACAGAGGCACAAAAGCACAGATTGGAGCATATTAATGAATTAGATGAAATCAGACAAGATGTAGTTCAGAAAACAAGTATAGTCCAACAGCAAAGGACTAGATGGCATGATAAGTACATCAAAGAAAAGAATTTCAAATAAGGTGACTGGGCTCTCTTGTTTGATTCAAAGTTCAAAGATTTTCAAGGTAAATTCCAAACACATTGGCTTGGGCCATATGAAATTGTGAAATTTTTTGACAATGGAGCAATAAAAATTAGGACAATAGATGAAGAAGAGGTCACTTTTCTTGTGAATGGTCATAGATTGAAGCTATATCATAAGCCACTTTCAAGAGAAGAATTTGTCAAGAAGTTCCAGGAAAACAGTGATGTGAAGTTAATGAAGAAGAATATTTCTTCTTCATCAACTTAATTGAATTTTCTGAAGTCATTTTATTGAAAAAAAAAAGAAAAGAAAAGAAAAAAGTATAAACATGAAAACTAATCACTGATTAGCATGTTTATACAGAAGAGGTAGAGTGAAAATCAGAATCTTTCTGACACTTTAGCTTTTCAAATTTGTTTTTCTGCAAGCAGTTGTTACAAAATCATAAGTGCAGATCCATTTCACTTATGGTCTATTTCATTTCATTCATCCATACACCATTTCATTCATTCATCCACACTTCATTCATTTCACTCCATGGTCCACCTCATTTCCATTCCAGATTTTTAAAATTTTGATGTCTTTCTACAATTGAATAATACATATCATGAATTGCAGGCCACTTCTTATACTTCACTCCATTTCATAAGTTGTGATCCATTCCACTCCATTATTTACTTCAGTCATATTCCATTACACCATATTTCATTATCCATCTTCACTCATTCCATACAACATTCCACTCATGCTCCAAACCATTCCATTTCATGTTTCAAGTTCTCTACAGGTACATTCTGCAATCAATCAGACATTCTGCAGCCAGTCAGACATTTTGCAGCCAGACAGACATTCTGTAGCCAGAGATCCTGAAGGCACTGTCTAGTAATCACCTGATCTGCAATAAAATGATCCTGCATATCCATGAAAACAAGCAAAATCAAGAAGGTTATGAAGACTCAAAAATTAATGATTTTCAGGAGAGAAAAAAGCATATGAAGAACAAAAAAAAAAAAAAAAAAAAATCAGAGCAAAGGCAAAGGTAAAAGTTTTGATTATAATGACATATCATGAAAGATTTTAGTATAGTTAAGTTATGAATAATTCAAAAAGTTGTTTTAATTAATTTTGTTGATCATGCCTAACAAACCTCCCGCAAAAACCTTGGATAAAACTCCTTCTTTTCCAACAT
Source organism: Pinus albicaulis (assembly GCA_034641835.2). Lineage (NCBI taxonomy): Eukaryota > Viridiplantae > Streptophyta > Pinopsida > Pinales > Pinaceae > Pinus > Pinus albicaulis. The sequence continues at coordinate 100,412,522 of CM076571.1, forward strand.
TTTAAATCCCATATCCGATCATCATTTAAAAAAAATCTAAATGGTTAAAGTGCTAAAGTGATTGGATTAGTCACGTCACTAGGCCAAAGCATTTAATGATGATTTTGAATTCGTTACAAAATATCTCCGCAATATTTTCTTCTATCTTTCAACTCATATACATCATCCTCACCTCATTATATTCATTCTGCAATCACTCCATATCATTCTTTCCCGTAGCCAACTCTTAACCATTTCAGTCTGTAAAACAGAGGAAACGTTTGTGGGGCAAACAACCATTGTCACCGTGAACAGAGGAGCAACAATTTAAAAGTTGGAAATAGAAGTGATGGGTCTTATAGTGAGGACTGAAACGGTTGGCACTAAATACTTGGAAGGTTATCCCCAAGTCAGAGAAATGTTGCAACAAGCAGGGTGGTTGCAATTCTTTGAAAAATTCATTGGGTTTCACAAAGAGGTGACCAAAACATTTGCAAGATCCTTCAATGGAGCTGAGGTCAAGATAGGAGATATCAAATTCACCATTACTAAAGCCTTCATTGCAGAAGCAACGGAATTGCCCAGACAAGGAGAAAGGTGGTTCAAGAATAGAGAATTTCATAATGAAGCATGGAAGCAGATACTCAAGTCACCAGGTATGGATGTTACCATTTTTAAAAAGGGTATCCCTAGCTCTGCACTAAAGAACAAATGGAGGAACATGTTGCTTATCTTGCAAAAATTCATCACTTGTAAAGGAAGATATGGTACTTTCTATGTCTATCATATTTGGTTGATAATGCATTTCCTAGAAGAAGAACTCAATTTTCCCTTTTTCTTTCTTCATAGTTTAAAGAAAATGGCCTCAAGTGTTCAAAAGAGAATTCAATTTTTGGAAACAACCTTATACCACCATGGTTTAGTCAAAATTTTGATTGAACATCATTTGAGAAAAATGGGAGATAATTGGGAAGATTTCTTAGTGAGAAATCACTTTGAAGAACCCAAGGAACCTCCACCTGAAGACAAACCTACAAAAAGAAGCAGAAAATGGAAAACCTCCAAAACTGAAACTGATAAAACAATACAAGAAAGCACTGAAGAAATGATTTCTGAGAAATTGACTCAGATTAAGAAGCAGCTTAAGAAAGAGAGGATAATAAGAAAATTTTCCAGAGAGAAAGGGGAAGGGCCATCTCAACCGAGAAGGAGCCACAGACTTAGAGGGATACTAAAGAAAACAAAGGTTAAAAAAACTGGAGTCATAAACATACAGGACGAAGAAACACCTACTGAGGAGGATTTTGATGAAGGGGCTCCTAAAATAGACCCTGCATAGCAAGGAATTTACAACTATGTTGAAACATTAGAGAAAAGAGCTTCAGAAGGAAGAGACAAAACTCCTAGTCCACCAAAATCTGCAGTTGATATCCTAAGGAGGGATAAATATGAGTTAGAAATACTCAACAGACATATCAATATTGAGAATGAAATTCTGAGAGAGTAAGTTAAACTGAAAACTGATATGAATTCAACTCTGTCTTTACAAATGCAAAAGTTACACAAGGCCAGTGAAAAATTGAAGAAGAGAAATAAAAAGTTAACCAGGGCACTCACAAATTTGAGATTCAAGTTAGTCATAAGGAAGCCCAGAAGGCCTTTGATTGCCGGGAAAAGCAGAAGAAGAGGGTTGGATGTCCTTGTATAGGTCTCAGAGTTCATGGAATAGTTGCATGAGGACATGCAAGAATCTAGCAGTGGGGGTATGTTGAGCTCCAAAGATGTTCTTTCTTCCACCACATTCCACTCCATTTCCTTTGTCCATTATTAATCACAGGCTCAAATGATCAGTAGAATTAGTTAAAATTGCTTTAAGAATGAATATCATGACTAACTTTCTATGTTTTTATGATTTTGTCATTGTAGTAATTTTTGAACTAGATCTAGCTACATAATGCAGACATTTTGTAGCTAGTTGCCGATTCTACAGCTGTCTTCATGTCTACGCAGGTTCCAGGTGTCATCTCAAAGGAAAACACATATGGTTGTATTCCACATCATCCCCTCATCATTTGTTGCTCTCCACGAAGTTTGAACGGAATTCTGTAGGCGGTTATGTACGTGGGAACTCAAACTAGGAGAGAGACTCCTAATAGGACAAGGACAGTCCATATGTCTTTAATTATATTACGTGACCACCATCAGAGTCCTAGTTTGGTTTTTATTTGGAAAGACAATTATCCCTAGGTTATCTCAAGACAGTTATGTAATTTTGTTACAAATATGGCTCGGGAAACCGAGGGACAAGGTTAGATTTTGTGGTTGATTTCTAGATTTTAGAAGTCCGAAAACACTCTGTTTTTGAAGTAATTTCTCTTTAATGAAAGAAGAATTATTTCCTTGAAAGCGTTGAGTCAATTTTGAAGTATATTTCGTGCTACTCCAGTGGTAGAGGGCCCCTGCTACCTGAGCAGCCTTGTTTATACGATTTAGATAAGTATTTTAGTCTCGTTTTTTTCATTTCTAGCTTAAGCAGGTTTCTGAAGTTTATGTTTCATGCTTGTTTACATTAATCATCACAGCTAGACTTACTCTTATAAACTCTTCCAAAATATCATCACGATGAATAAGGCATAGCTGTGGTGTTGTAGGTTTTAGTTTCATTTCCTTTCAAATTTTATGATTTATGCTTGTTTACACTAAGTGTCACAGCCGGTCTTACTCTTACAAACTCTTCCAAAACATCATTAACAATGAATAAGAAACAACTGTGGTGTCTTAGATTCTAGTTGTATTTTCTTTCAATGATCCGGATTTATGCAGGAACGCAACAGAATACAGAAATAACCATAAACATAGATATGCAGCAGAAATAATGTGTCATTTCATTAATATCAAATAACAGAAATATGCTTACAGACATAATGGAAACACAATAGCTAGGGTGCTGGTAGCAAATCTCTGAGAAGAGATGTGGTGGCTACAGACCTCTCCACTGTGTTACAATGAGGCTCGAGGGCCCATTTATTGTTGAGAAACAATGTAGAATTTGAAACGTCCAAAAACCTAACCGTAGGAGATGAGGTGTCAAAATTGTGGGCGCCCGTTTGGGTAAATTGGTGGTTCAACTTCCCGGGGGCATAACTTTGGCATACTATCTCCGTTTGATGCACATGATACATCATTAGAAAGCTCTATCCGAGGACTACAGCTGTCGGGACGAATTTGATCAGCAAATTCGCTGGCGCTTTCCTACCCAAAAAACGTCGTTTAGGGCCTCAAAATGGCTCCGGAAGTTCAGGACCCGAAAAACTGCTAAAAATAGTAAGTTTTGTTGCAACTTGGAAATTGAAAGAACTGAAGATGGGGGTTCAAATGGAATAGGTGGGTGGCCACCAATATCCACTGGATCCATTCCTCCCTCCTTAGGAAGCAATGGTCCCCATTGCATTGAGATCCTCCATGAGATGAGGCAAATTCGCAGGCGGTATTAGATGTGTAGAAGATGTCATGGTTGGGGTGGACATGTTTGCATGAATTTAATGGTGGTTTCTTTATCAGCCTCATACAGTACATGTTTGGATTCTGTATGTGTAGTTGCAGGATGTATGGCAACATCAAGTGGTGGTGCATTGGGAGTCAGATCAATGGAGTGCTTATCCTGACAGTGTAGAGGAACCTCTATGAGTGAGGAGAAATTGTCATCATATTCCTCCATGACTTTGTCCATCTGCTGCAGCCGTGAAAGGGAGCCCTGTTTCGAGGTTGTGGCCACAATATTCTTCTTTCCCTGTGAGTGAGTCGTAAGGAAAATGAATTTCTTGGTCTGGGAAACAATCTTACTGCGTTGTTTTGCAGTAGTCAAAGAGATGGCAGGAGGCGGTACTACCTCCGGTATCCTGTACAAGTTATTTCCCAAAGTAATAATAACAGCACGAGGCCTAGACTCATACACAGCATGTCGCCTCCACAAGTATGGTTGGCCCAATAATACATCAGCTACATCAAGAGGAGCAACATCACACAATACTTCATCAGTGAATGGCTTGATACTGTATGGAAGTCGGCACTGCTGGCAGATGCGGAGATCTCTCCCTGGGTGGAGCCACCCGATGGTATATGGTTGCGGGTGTGCTATGGTTGGTAGGCCGAGCCTCTTCACGACGTCTGCTAAAATGAGGTTCTTTTGGCTTCCGCTATCGACAAGAAACTGCAGCGGAGAACCCTTCACCCACATCTGCGATTGGAAGAGGCGCTCCCCCTCCTCTGGATCCTCTGGACCCTCCTTCTGGATCTTGGTGGTGGCAACAATGGCACTGGGATCCGCATCAATGATCTGCTTCCCTTTGTCATTGCCTTTGTCTGGTTCTAACTCGGGATCAGAAAATGCATCTGATTCGGGTGCCTTTAGTTCAGCCACCAAAGACTGTTTGGCCCGACACTCGTTTGTGCTGTGAGTGGGGATGTTATGAAATTCACACCACTTCCCTGTGTCCTTCTTTGGATTTGTGGTGTTGTTCTGAGTCGCATTGCTTTGGCCTTGCCCCTTGTTCTTCGATTCGGGGGCACCTTTCGGATTTGCAGATCCAAAGTCTCGCTTCTTCTGCTTAAATTTCTGCTCGATCTTGGCGGCATAGCGATATGCCGTGCCAAGCGATGTAATGTCGAGGAACTCCATTTCCTCCTGAATGTGTTTGTGCAAACAGCCGCGGTACTTGAGCACCAAATGTCTCTCTGAATCTTTAATACCTAACTTTGTGCGCAGGGTATGGAACAGATTCGTCAGTTCGTGCACATCTTGATCCTTTTGTTGCCGCAGCGTGGTCCATTGGATGTATTTGTCCTCATAGCTCCCCACGGGGTAATATTGTTCCTTGATGCCGTCTCAGAATGAATTCCAAGTGGGTGTGGTCGAGAACAGAGAGGGTTCCCCTTCGCCCTCTTGCTCACGGTAGGTTTCCCACCAGTCTTTGACATGGGGGGCGGCTTTGAGGAGTGCAAAAATAATATTTTCTCGGTCAGAGAAGTCATGGACCGAGAAATACCCTTCTAACAAATTTAACCATCTGTCTACAGCGTCTGCATCTATTTTTCCTTCAAATATAGGAATGTCAAAGTTTACATGTACCTTGAAGGGAGTGGCGCCTCCAGAGTGGCTGTTTGATGCAGATGCGCCATATGTGGGCAGTCGTTGAAGGATTTGAGCAAAGTTATCCATCATCACGTTCCTTTGTTTCTCGAGGGCCTCCTCGAGCAGTATTTTGATAGGATCTCCTGCTCCCTCGTCTTTCTTTTCTTCTGCCATGGGAGGTCGTCGGGGTTTGCGAGGCTGATCTTGCAAGGGTTCAACCAGATCGAGCCTTAACTCCTTATACCCTGACCACGTTGGGGACATGCAAAGAAAAACAAAGAAAGAGCAGACCCGCTCTGATACCATATTTTAATCCCGGTTATCTTAAGAACGCAACGAATACATAAGCCAACCATAAACATAGATACGGCGGAAATAATGTGTCATTTTCATTAATATCAAATAACGAGAAATAACTGAGACATAATGGAAACACAATAGCTAGGGTCTTACAGAAGCAAATATCGAGAAGAGATGTTGTGGCTACGGACCTCTCCTTTGTGTTACAATGAGGCTCGAGGGCCCATTTATTGTTGAGAAACAATGTAGAATCTGAAACGTCCAAAAACCTAACCGTAGGAGATGAGGCGCCAAAACTGTGGGCGCCTGTTTGGGTAAATTGGTGGTTCAACTTCCCAGGGGCGTAACTTTGGCACACGATCTTCGTTTGATGTGCTCAGTAGCTCGTTAGAAAGATCTATCCGAGGAGTAAAACTTTTGAACGAGCAACATTGGTCCATGAACCCTTGTTGCTCTCCGTTTTCCCAAAAAACGTCGTTTAGGGCCTCAAAATGGCTCCGGAAGTTCAGGACCCAAAAAACTGCTAAAAATAGTAAGTTTTGTTGCAACTTGAAAATTGAAAGAACTGATGGTGGGGGTTCAAATGGAATAGGTGGGTGGCCACCAATATCCACCTGGATCATTCAATCTTATATTTATGTTCAATTGCATTGAATAATACAGCCATAATTGTTTTACAAACTCTTCCAAAATATCATTCCTATTGAACGAGATGGGCTGTAGAATTCCATAGATTAGTTGCATGTTAATTTAGTTATAGCACTCCGGAGGTTGATTGCATTTAGTTCAGCTCTGTCACTACATTCCTAGTTTGATAATGGAATTTTAGTTTAACTCTGTTCACTATACTTTAATTAGATTAGAAGCACTCTAGTTTAGTCTCAATTCATTTTGTTTCAAGAAAATATTAATGGCATTCTAGTTTAAGTTGTAGTCACTGTCTTTTAAGATTGATAGACCGCTTTCTAGCCTAGGTTATCCATTGTATTTCAAGTAGTATTAGTTTTCAAAATTAGTCTCTCGGCCTTCATTATTCTGCAAACACTTTTGTTCTGAATTTATATTGATACATCATCACATGAACAGGGGTCAGTAATATCAGTTTAAGGCTTTGATCACTCTGCAAATATTTTACAAACTCACTTATAGCCTTTTTCCCAAGCATCATTTTAGAAAATCTCAAAAACTTATGAATAAGGCCTAAAAGTGATAAGTCAAGTTGCAGAATAGGGTAACTTCAATATCATAGGTTAATATAGAATAAAAACCTTACTGTGTTACAAATAATCATTTTGTAATATTGTGAGTTGATTGTTTATTTAGGAGAACTTCATTTACACTTAACTTGTCCATTTCTCAAGCTCTTCCAACACACCTTTAATGAATGAATTGGATAAGTTCAAGCTCATGTTGTGATTTATTTTCTTGCAATGAATTCATTATCAAGCTTTGCATTTGTTGTTGTCATCCATAGTTTAGGCTTTGTTCTGTTTTAAATAACCAATAGCTTCTTTTCACCAGCATTTAGTTCTTTCCATTTTCAAACATAAAACCATAAAACCAAAAACATAATAAAACACTAAACACAACGTAGTGAGAAACAAATACCTAGGCACATATAGTGCACCACACTTCAGCAGTTTACCAACCCTGGTTGACAATTAATGAACTCAATTTAGGAACACTAGGTTGAGCACAAACAGATATATTTCATAAAATATAAATCCGAAGCATTTGAATGTTTTAAAAATCTTAAGGCTCTCATTGAGACTGAGAAATATTCTAAGATTAAATGTCTTAGAATGGATAGACGAGGATAATTCACCTCAAAAGAGTTCGATAAATTCTGTAAAGAGCATGGAATCGAAAGAGAACTCTCTACTGCTAGGACACCATAGCAAAATGGAGTAGTTGAAATAAGGAACCAAACCATTCAAGAAATGGCAAGGACAATGCTACTAGCAGCTGATTTTCAACCAAAATTTTGGAGAAAAGCAGTTGGCACCACAGTTTACACCTTAAATCGAACTCAACTAAGACCAAATAATGAAAAGACTCCTTATGAATTATGGAAAGGAAGAATTGCTTCAGTAAAATATTTCAGGGTTTTTGGAAGAAAGTGTTTCATAAAAATAAATGATGACTCACCAGGTAAATTTGATTCAAGAGTTGACGAAGGAATATTTCTTGGATACTCCACTAGGAGCAAAGCTTACAAATGTTACAACTATCGTCTATGAAGAATAATGGAAAGCATTGATGTAAATATTGATGAAGGGCTTCCAGAAAAAAGAATTGAAGATCATGAAGTTGAGCCTTTCTTTGAACAAAGTGAAGAAAAAGAACATGAAAAAGAAGAGGATAATGAAGAACCTCAAAGAGAACCTCAAAATGAATCTTCACAAACTCCCTCGAAGATCAAGTTTGTTCAAAGATATCATCCAGAAGAACAGGTCATCGGAAATATAGATGAAGGAATCCAAACTCGAAGAAGGATGATAAGCACCCCTAGAAAAGATGATGTGGCTCTATTATCTTTAATATAACTTGAAATTTTTTCTCAAGCAAGAAAAGATCCTCATTGGATAAAGGCCATGGAAGAAGAAATGTCTCAAATCGAGAAAAAAATGAGACTTGGGAATTTGTACCTTGCCCAAAAGATACAAATATAATTGGAAAAAAATGGGTATTCAAAAACAAGATGAATGAAGATGGACAAATCATCATAAATAAAGCCAGACTTGTCTACAAAGGATAGCAAATCGAAGGAATTGACTTCGTAGAAACCTTTGCACCAGTAGCTCGAATGGAAGCCATAAGAGTGTTTCTAGCATTTACTTGCTCAAAAGGATTCAAGGTTTATCAAATGGTTGTAAAATCAGCATTCCTGAATGGATATCGCAAGGAAGAAGTTTACATGGAGCAACAAGAAGGATTCGATCTTGGTGAAGGAAAATACCTTGTATGCAAACTAAAAAAGGCCTTGTATGGATTAAAACAAGCCCCTAGAGCATGGTATGCAAAGTTGGATCACTATCTGCAACAAGAAGGTTTCAAAAAGGGAGTGGCTGGTAGCAATCTCTACATGAAGATGGACAAGGAAAGTCTTCTGATCACTCTTGTTTACGTCAATGATCTAATATTTGCTAGCAATGATGAAGAAATGAGCCATGAATTTGCTCTAAATATTTCCAAAAAATTCGAGATGTCCATGATTGGTGAGCTGTCTTACTTTCTTGGGCTACAAATATGTCAAACCTCTGCAGGCATGTTTTTATCTCAAGAAAAATATATTAAAGACATGCTTAAAATATATGGGATGGAAGATTGTGCACCTATGAGCACACCAATGACCATAGATTATAAATTAAGCAAATATGACGATACCCCCCAAATAGATGCAACTCTTTATAGGTCAATAATTGGAGCTCTCCTATACTTAACTGCTACAAGACCAGATATTATGCAAGCAGTAGGAATGATAGCGAGATTTCATTCAAGTCCTAAACAATCCCACCTAGCAGTTGTGAAAAGAATTCTCAGATATCTAAAAGGAATGACTGATTTCAGTCTTTGGTATCCTAAGAGTTTAACTCTTATTGTGACAACTTATTCTGATGTTGATTGGGCCGGAAGTGTGGATGATCGAAAAAGTACCAGTGGAAATGCATTATTTATGGGAGATTGTCTTGTATCTTGGCTCAACAAAAAGCAATCATCTATATCCCTTTCTACAGCTGAAGTCGAGTATATAGCTGTTTTTTATTGTTGTACACAAATTCTATGGATGAAGGAAGCCTTGAAGGATGTCAAAATAGAAACTAAGCAACCAATTACTATTTTTTGTGACAATACTAGTGCCATCAGTCTTTCAAAGAATCCGGTGATGCACTCAAGAACCAAACATATTCCAATCAAATACCACTTTCTCCGTGAACAAGTTTCTGAACAAAGTATCAGGTTGGAATACGTCAATACAAAAGAGAAAATTGCGGATATATTTACAAAACCCTTTCCATGAGAAGCATTTGAGTATCTTCGCCAAAAGATGGGGGTCATTGCTGTTGCATTAAAAAATCACGTAGCATGTCAGGGGTACAGTATATTAGCGGGAGCAACATAACAGGGGGAGTACTTGGGCACCCCATTTGCCATTGATGTCAAAGGGGGAAAAATTCTATAATATTTCCATCAATGACAAAGGGGAAGATTTTTGGTCAATAATTGTCATTGATGGAATATAAGCTCTCTTAATGGAATATTGATAGATGCTGCACTATGACATATGGAAACATGGAAGACACACCATGATGAAGAAGCTCTAATGATATCTTACTGTCCCAATCAACTTCTGCACCAATATTTTATGAACATTCACAAAGAAAAATAAATTTAGACACCTTGGAGGCATCCTTTCACAATGAATCCTAGACCATATTAAAGAGGATTTTTCCCTCTTTCCAAAAAGCTCTTACTTGCCCCGAAATCCCATTAGTTTGTGAGAAACTGAATTTTTAAGATAAAAAAAATATATTTATAGTCAAGCTGACCTATGCAGTCATATAATGTCAGCCCTTCTTCCAATGGATGTGTCTCTTCATAGGGACAAACTACTATATATATAAATCTGCGTTCATCCATTTCAGAGTTAGAAATTCAGTGAAGATCATCACAGGAAGACAGAAAGGTGTTCACAACTCGTGAACCAAGGAGGCCAAGGAATATTTTATTGATTGGGCTATCCTTCTCAAGCTCAGACAACAGATTTTGGACTGCCTCTTGTGGAAGGAATTATGATCTCGGACTGTTGGAGAATAGTCTTGAAGTGCATATCTCAGACAACTCCTTGTAGACATATAAAACTTTGGAATAATGGACAAGACCTGCAAAACAAGTGTCTAGGCTCGGTGTATTAAACAATCACTTATTGGGCACTTAGACCTGTGTTTGTGGAGCTCGGATCTGTGTTTGTGGAGCTCAGATGACACTACAGTACCTCAGTCTTGTGCTCAAAATATTCGAACCTTTGATAATCTCTGTGGTAGGTAAAATCTATTGTAAATCTGTGGGAGGCTAGACAATCACCTGAATTGGCTTGGATAGACTTGAAAAAATCCCTTTCAAGCTCGAAACTACAACAATTTGGAAAGATTCAAGTTCAGATCTAGTGCACCCACCTATGGAGGACAAATTTGTGGAGATCTGAAACTCAGAATCACTAGCCTCAAAACTGTGGAATACCAAAACTATGGAGTACAATGAAGAAATAACAGTGAAGAATCTTGATGATGACAATCAAGTAAGCACATCACACATTTTCTATTAAAAATAAGACCGAGGGATTGGTGTCCCTGGGGTAGGTGCCCCTAAACACAAGGTTGGTGCCTTGAGAAGATAGGGTCAAATCCCTATAGGTAGGAGCCTCATAGAAGTCCAAGTTGGTGCTTGGAAAACATGTTGGTGCATGTTTCATTAAAAGGGTTGGTGCCCTTCTCTTATCTATTATATACTATTATTCAAAAGGGATTGAAGTTATCTTTAATTATTAGTATCATTATTATATATATATCTCTTTGTCTTTAATTGTGAAGAATCTAACTGGAAATAATTAACAATTTAAAAGAAATACCGATTCAATCCCCTCTCAGTATTTCCAACACGTTCTCCCCAACGTTTAATAAAAGAGATCGATGTCCCACCCATACTGAATTTTGTTGATTCAAGGAAGGATATGGCCGATGTCGATCCATCGCTTGCTGATTCTCGACAAGGGGATCCTGAAGTTCAAACTAAAGAATGGAATTTTGCAGAAGAACTGGAGCAGAGAATGGCCAATAAAGGCACTGTCCAAGTGACGGAAAGTCCTGGATTTAGAAAAAGGAGAAGAGGAGAGTGCTCCCAAAGAAAGGAAACCGAGTAAAGAAGACCTAGTAAGGAAGCTAGTTGATGCCGCTAATAGTATCCCACCACCTTCTGAACCTATTGCAGGGCCGTGAGACGAATTTACGATTAAAAAAGAGTGGATAGAACAATGTGAAAATAGGATACCACCTCTCAAAGAAAGGTAGCAGCTTCAGTTTAACGAGACCATGCGGCTGAATAAAGAAGTTCGAAAGCTGAGAAAGAAAGTATCTCGGTTAAAGAAAAAAGTAAAAGAATATAAATGGAAGGCGGTGAAACCCAAGGTCGAAGTTTCGTCATAATTCGTACAAATGGAAGATGTTCCTATAACCTCTGCTACCACATAGAATGAGCCTATTAAACATCTGTTTGAGGCTCGAGAATTCTTCCTGGTTGCTGAAATTCAGAAATGGTAATCTGTCGCGAATGAACATAAGAAGGAGACAAAGAGGGTTTAGGAGCAGACCGTTGGGATTGTTACTAGGTATATAGATCAGTTGGACAGAGCAAGTCGAAGGCAAGAGAAACAACAGGGTAAGATGGAGGACTTAGAGGAGCAGGTAAAAGTGTTGAAGGCAGATAAAGAGAAAATGTTTACCTTGGTGCAATAGATAATGGCTTGTAGATCTCCCGACCATAGTTATGCTTTATTTCTGCAAGAAAAATTCTTTTTCTTCTGCCTCGAAATTATTTTCAAGGAAATTAGCCATGAGATTGAGGACCCAATACAGTTCCTTCGTATTTTGAAAATCCATGATATTATGGACCAGCACTTGATGTGCGAACTTTACATGCACAATTATTTCTTGAAGGATGATCAAACCTTCAATCCTGTTCCATTTGTGGGGGACATTCACCTAAGACCTTTCACCTCCTATACTATCAAAGAGGTTAAATGTAAGAAGGCCTTTGATACTTTTGAAGAAAACCAAGCTACAAGACCACTAATGATAAGGAGGGAGCATGGCCAGTTAGTGAATATTTATAACAAGCACTCTACCTTTTTTCAGATTGAGGGACATAAAGAACATATGTTTATAACACAAAAGTGGTGTATTGACATCTGTGTCAGAAAGGTAGTTGCTTTTCAGGATGAAGCTCTTGATAGTTGTCAGAGGAGATGGATATTGTCGTCATCACCTGTCAGAAACTAGGAACCTTTTGGGGCACCCAATTTTGCACGGGCATTAAAAAAAGTGCCACATTTTGTTTCATGCATTAACTAAAAGTTGAACCTTTAGTTAAACTGAGAGGGGGGGGGGGGTGAATCAGTTTAACCACATTCCTGATCTTTTAACACTTTTCATTAAACTTATTTACACCTTCATTTCATATCTAATTTAATGTGTGAGTAATCTTAGAATGTGAGCAGCAAGTATTAGTATAATATAACAGTAGACTTAATATGAGAGCAGCAGGTATTAAGCTGATGATACATATCAGATCAATACATAAATATCATGCACAGAGACACCAGATATAAGTTGAAACCCATAAAGGGAGAAAACCACATCTTATTATTGTTGTGATGCAAAGGCAAGCTCCAACTCCCTCTCACCACTGTTTTTCTGCAGGCACCAACCTACAGGAGGCTCCAACCTCAATTCTGCAAGCTACAACTTGTAAGGAAGCACCAACTCCCTTCAATTTTCTGCAGGCACCAACCTACAGGAGGCTCCAACCTCATTCAGCTACAACTGACAGCTATCAAGCTGCAACTTGATAGGGAAGCTCCAACTTCCTCAATTTATCAAATTGAATGTTTGCTGATTTACTTCAGATATCAGCTCTGTTTTGTAGCTTCTCTTTCTGCTCTTCTTCTCTTAATCTTCTCTGCTTTATTCTTCTATACTCTGCATTCTCTATATTTGCTCTCTCTCTCACACCACACACTTTTTGCATATCAAGTTGATATTACTTATAGAAATTTCTTGATGACTGTTTGTTTTCCTCTAGGAATTCGAAATGGATGGTCATACCCCTTGGTCTTCTGCCTCCTCATTTCTTTATCCAACTCAATTTAAAATCATAAAAATATGTACAAAATTTCCATGCTACAGTGGGATTTTGTCTTTTCCTTAGGATACTTGCCTTTTCATCACACACAATAAAAATAATTACAACATTTACATTCACATTTTTAATTACACATTTCAATTTCACTCCGCTCCTTTTCTGGATTTTGTCTTTATTGGATTTGTCTTTTTCTGCTGCTGTTAAGAACCTATTCTGCATACACTTTGTTCACTGTCATCTGCATATTCCCTATTTTATGTGCTTATTCTCCTGTCCAACTCATTCATGTACATGTTCTTGTCAAACCTGTAATCTCTGTGTATCTCTGCATGCTCTCCTCTTCTTTTTCTTTTTCATAATTGCATTCAAGTTTTATGCCCAATCATTTCCCAATCCGGGCAATCTCACACTTCTCTTTAATTCCACACTGGCAATTTATATAAACAAGTCTATGTTATTTTAATATCTCAATTCAGAGAATTGCTATATTAATTCAATACTCCTCTATAGTTATAACCCGACAATCTCTTATGTGTACATATGCGCTAATTCTGAATTTACAACCATTCTACGCAACATAATAATTGACCCTCGGCGTATTAAACCATATTCACAAAATCCATGTTTCGTCACTTCACATATACAGTCATTATACATAATATATCCACACATATATTACGCTTTCTTTAATATTGGAACCATTACAACGGAGTCCAAGGATAATCGGCAATCTTTTATTAATTAGAAACCTTAGTCTTCTACCATATGTTAATAACTCGTCAAACTTTAATAAACATCATTAATATAGACCAAATTCATTGTATATATATCTCCTCCCCGGGCCCACAGTACAATTGTGAATGCATAAACCGTACCTTTGTTTACTCACGCGCCCATCCAACGACTTTCATTGCATTGCCCGATCCAACAGATATCGCACGGGAAACTTGCGCGAAAGATAACGCACGATGGCACGTCACATCTGAACTATCGTTCGTGCACCTTGGTTAAACTCCGGGCAAGTCCGACGCACGATCACCATCCGATGGCCCTCTTCCAGATAAACGGCTCGTGTCAATTTCGCTCGGCGTCTCTGGTCTATAGTTAATGCGTGATGGCACAAGTTAAACGGTGGTTTTACTGTTCATCCAGAGACACGCGTCGATCAATCAATGCTTCTGGTCAGGAGAAATACCTTCTAGGCCTTAATAGTGATGAAGAATACCACAGTTCCTTCATCGCAGTTATTGATGTTCTGACTCTGGTTCCCTTCTGCTATGCTCCGAGTTCGGTCCATTCATGATTATGGTTCTTATACATGGGTTAGTGAGATTCGATTTCTTTGACGCAGAGCTCACTACAATGTACAATTTAAAACACAACATCGACCAGAAGTCGAGTTCTTCAACTAAATAAAGAGCATTTGAATATAAAGTCCGGAAATTAATTTATATTATGTGTAATGCCCGGCTGTATAAAAGATTCTCGGAATTTATATATATATATATATATATATATATACATATTCTTGGAATAACCGCGGTTTCTCTGCAATAACAGTTGTGGCTCTGCCTCTGCCGCTTCTATCACTCTGCCTCTGCTTCTACTGCTGTGATAACGGCTCTGTCTCTGTATTTGCTTCCTTCGCCTTTGCCTTTCTCCTTTATATTCATTTCCTCTTTGCTGCCTCCATTGTCTGTCTTTGTCTCCTTGTAACTGTTCCTGTTTCTACATCTGCTACCTCCTTTGCCATCAATGACAACATTTCCAACAGTCTCCCTCTTTGGCATTGATGGCAATACATTTTCTCTGTTTGCCTGCTCTTTCTCCTGTTGCTTTCTCTTCCTCCCCCTTTGACATCAATGGCAAAGGGTTGCTTTTTGCATTTCCTCTCTCTGAGTTATGTTTAGGCCCTCTTTTGCTGACTTTGTACCATGCTGCTCCATAGTGATGTATAAGACTTGTTGAGAGAACACTTTGAGGATTATCGAATTTGAATATACACTGTAAATTGATACAATTCTTTCACTTGTATAGAGCTAAAAGTGAGAATAATGATACTTCATAGAATACATTGTATCAGCTTTATCTAGTCAGAGATGTATAATCACTACTCGTATTTTATGTTTCAGATTCTTAATATAATGTTTCAGAGCACAATACTGATCCTTTTGCTTTGTAATTGACCTTTTGATGCTTGAATAATGCAGATAAATTTAGGATAATAACTTGTTGTTCTTTTGCCTTAATCCTTTGATCCTGAGGACCTGATTCATGCTTTCCTTGCTGGCTGTTCTCCCCCTGAAATGATATTTTCGTTTTTGTTCTCCCCCTGAAATTGTGCTTTCTCTTTTTATCAGAGAGTAGCATCTGCAGATACTACTCCTAGTTTATCTCTCAAATATTGAAATGATTCTCTAGCAAGAGGTTTGGTAAATATATTTGTTGTCTGTTCTTTTGTTGGTACATATTCCAGCTTTACTATCTTCTGAGCCACTTGTTCTCGGAGGAAATGATAAACCAGATTAGATATGTTAGTTATAAGAATAATCCAGGATTTTTAGATATACTTATAACACTCGTATTATCACATTTGATTGAGATAGGTTCATCAATACTTACCTTCATTTCTTAGAGATTTTGCTTCATCCACATGACTTGTGTACAACATGATGTAATTACTTATAATGCCTTCAGTGGCAGGCAGAGAGAGATGGATGTTTTCTTGCTTAAACACATTACGAACTTTATATATAGATGGAAAACCTTACTTATGTACTCACAACATCATCAACATTATTTTAATGCGTAATAAATATATGTTTCATTAAATGCAGCTTACCTTTAGAATACAGGTATCCCTCTTGTCTTATTACTTGTGATATCACAGTATTATTCTTTTCTTGGAAAGATGGTTTGTTTGAATGCCTTGATATCTTGCTACTAGTCCTACTGCTAGCATGATGTTTGGTCTAGATGCTGTCAAATACAACAGGCTTCCTATCATGGATCTGTAGAGTTTTTGATCTACATCTGCAGTCCCATCATCAGCACACAGCTTGCATCCCGTGATCATGGGTGTTGTCACAGGTTTGAAGTCCTCCATTTTGAATTTTTTCAGCATTTCTTTTAAGTATTTTTCTTGAGAGATGAAGGTGCCTGTGTTCTTTTGTTGAATTTGCAGTCCCAAGTAGAAACTGAGCTCTCCAATCATAGAAATTTCAAACTCTGTTTTCATCTCAACAACAAACCCTTTTGCTAGTTCATCTTTGTTGCTTCCAAACATAATGTCATCAACATACACTACAACAATCAGGAGTTCATTTTCATGGGCTTTTATGTATAGATTGTTGTCTACTCCACCTCTCTTAAAACCATGTTTTTGCAAATATTTATCCAGTCTTGAGTACCAAGCACGAGGAGCCTGTTTCAGTCCATATAGGGCCTTCTTCAGTCTGCATACATAGTATTCTTTGTCTATCAATGAGAAGCCTTCTGTTTGTTCCATGTACACTTCTTCTTCTAGATCTCCATTAAGAAAAACAGACTTTACATCCATTTGATATACCTTGAAGTCTTGGTAGCATGAAAATGCCAGGAACATTCTGATAGCTTCCATTCTAGCTACAGGGGCAAATGTTTCTTCATAATCAAGTCCTTCAATTTGTGAGTATCCTTTGCAAACCAGCCTAGCTTTATTCCTAATTACTTTTCCTTGCTCATTCATTTTGTTTTTGAATACCCATTTTGAACCAATGATATTCTTCTCAATTGGTCTAGGAACTAGTTCCCAGGTATTGTTCTTCTCAATTTGGTCCAATTCTTCATTCATTGCTTTTACCCAATACTTGTCCTTGTTGGCTTCTTCAAACTTCTTTGGCTCTATTTGTGATAACATTGCTATGTATACTTCTTCTGTCTGTTCAGCTAGCTGCCTTCTTGTTTGTACTCCTACACTCTTGTCTCCTATGATTTGATCTTCTGGATGGTTCTTTTGAGTGTATCTTGAGGGGGTTTTTGAGTTCAGTTCAACATTTTCTGATGTTTTTCTTGTTTCTTCATCACCTTGGTCCTCTTCTTCATGATTTTCAGGATGCCTGCTGCAGTCTATATCTCTTGTCTTGTTTGGAAGTTCTTCATCAAATCTTACATCAATACTTTCTACAATTTTTCGAAGAGTCTTGTTGTAGCATCTGTATCCTTTACTCTTGGATGCATATCCTAAGAGTATTCATTCATCTTCTCTTGCATCAAAATTCCCCATATTTTCATCATTATTCTTTATCTAACTTGCTGCCAAAGACTCTAAAGTGCTTGATTGGTGCAGGTTTACCATGCCATAGCTCATAAGGTGTCTTATCACTGTTAGGTCTTAAATGAGCTTTGTTTAGAATATGTACTGCTGTGTGTACAGCTTCTGCCCAAAAGGTTTGAGTGATGTTACTCTCTTGCATCATAGATCTGGCCATTTGTTGTACAGACCTGTTTTGTCTCTCTACTACTCCATTCTGCTAAGGTGTCCCTGCAATGGTAAATTGTTGCTTTATTCCATGTTCATTACATAGGTCTGCAAAGTCATAATCTGTGAATTCTCCTCATCTATCTGATCTGATACATTTTAGCTTGCATCCAGTTTGATTTTCTACTAATGCTTTGAATGTCTTAAACTTTTCTAGTGCTTCTGATTTGTTCTTGAGAAAAGCAACCCATGTCATTATGGAGAAATCATCTATTATCAGCATGAAGTAGGATTCTCCACTTGGTGTCTTAGTTCTAGCAGGTCCACATAGGTCCATGTGCACAAGCTGGAGTGGTATTCTTGTTGATAGCTCATCTTTAGATCTAAAGGATGTGCGAGTCTGTTTTTGACAAGATTTGCATATGGTATTTGAAGGCATTTTTATTTATGGCATATCTCTGACAGCTTTCTTCTTGCTCAGTCTGATGATATGGTCGAAGCTGAGATGTCCCAATCTCCTATGCCATAACCATGACTCCTCAAGTTTGCTAAGATGGCAGGCTTCATCCTCCTCTTTTACTATGTAAACATTACTCTCTGTTCGAACACCTTTGAGCAGAGTTTTTCCTGTTGTGCTTGATATTACTTCACAATATTGTGCTCTAAAGAGAACTTCACAACCTTTGTCACACATCTGACTGACCCTCAGTAAATTTACTTTCAGCCCATCTACAAATAGTACATCTTGGGCCTTTCCTCTTCCATTATCTATGTTGAATGAGCCTTTTCCCTTGATCTTACCTGATTTATCATTGCCAAAAGTAACATTTCCAGATTTCTTTTCATCAAGAGTTATAAACTTTCTTTTGTCTCCAGTCATATGTTTTGAGCAGCCACTATCCAGGTACCACTGGCTTTTCAGGTCTTGAGCAGTTAGGGCTAGGTCACATTTATTCTCCTTCTTTATCCACTGGAAGCACCCTTTTGTTTGGTATCTTTTGTGGGATGATGGACTACATTTTCTTAGAGGACATTTGGAAGGTGTATGTCCAACTTGATTGCATACACAACATTTGATCATAATTTTTGCAGAGTTATGAGTATGAACAAAATTTCTTTGAATCATAAACCTTCTTGAGGTGTTAAACATCAATCTTTGTCCATACTTTCTACACTCAATGATTTTATGACCAAATTCCTTACAATAAAAGCAGTAACCATAGAAGCTATTTGCATACCTGATGTAAGGTTGTCTCTTCCATTTGTTTGCTTCAGGCAGTCTCTTCAATGTTTGCATCTTTTGCTGGTTTGAATTACTCCTTCTTGCATGACAATATGTAGCAATGTGTCCCAACTTGTGGCAGACATAACATGTGGCATTCTTCATTGGAGGGAAGAATATTCTTTGATGGTTTCCAAATTTTACATATTCAGGGGTCTTAGTATTTATTACATTCTTTGCTACTAGTGGTTTCTTCTGATCTCTGTCTTCCTTATTGCAGATTTATTCTTTTGTAGGAATTTTTTGAGCTACTTCATCATTCTTCTTTGCTTTTACAAAACTAATCTCTCCGTCAACCTTTTCTTTTCCTTTACTTGATTCTTCTTCATAGCCTATTCCAGTCTTTATCATAGGGGATCTTTGAGCAACCAAAATTTCATCCAACTTACCAGAGATTGCTGTCTGAGAAGAGTTTATATACACTTTCTTTTGAGCATTTTCTAATTTCTTTCTGAGACATACTACTTCTTCTTCTAAATTTTCTTGTTCTTGAGTTTTTTCTTTGATTTGCTTAAGTAACATGTCCTCTATATTCTTGGCTTCTTCAAGCTCTATTTTTAGCTGCTTAAGGACTTCTGAATTCTGTTCTTCTCGTACATATTTGAGGAGAATGTCCTTTTGTTTTCTGCATTTCAGTTTGAGTCTATCAATCTCTTCTAGAGCACTCCTTAGCTCCCCCTCAAGGTCGACTTCCCCTTCTTCTTCTTCATCTTCTAGCAGGAGTCCTTCAAGTTATTCTATGGCCATCAATAAGAATTCGGAGGTTCCTTCTTCACTTGAGGGTTCATCTGAATCTTCAGATGTATTGCTGTCTTGTTGAGCGTAGAAGGATTTTCTGCTGAACTTCTTTCCTTTCTGCCAGTTCTTTGATTTATTTCTTTCTGACTCTTGAGGCTGATTCCTTACTTTCTTGTGAGGACACTTAGCAGCATAGTGTCCAACTTTTCCACAGTTGAAGCATTTAAAAGGAAGTTTACCTTTGTATTTATCTGATCCTCTATCCAATTTCTTGACAAATCTTGCCTCTTCTTCATCTGAGCAAGAGCATATGTCTCCCTCTTCTTCTTTATTGTTTTCTGATTTAAAAGCTGCCTCCCTCGTACTTGTCTTCTTCTGTGGGAGCCTCATTTCATAGGCTGTTAGATTTCCAAGTAGCTGGTTCATGGTCAAGGTCTCCCAATCAGCTGTTTCTTCTATTGCAGACACCTTTGGATTAAACCTGGATGGAAGAGATCTTAGAATCTTTTGCACAATTATACTTTCTGGCATTTTTTCTCCAAGAGCTTTTATATTGTTAATAATTTCTGCAGCTTTTAGAAAGAAATTGGCAATGTCTTCATCATCATTAATTTTTAAGTTCTCAAACTGGGCTCTATAGACTTGAAGTTTGGTGGTATTTACTTTCTTGTCTCCCTCATGTATGTTCTCAAGAGTATCCCATATATCTTTGGCAGTGTCTTTGTGCATTACTTTAATAAACTCTGCTTCACACAATCCATTCAAGATGGCATTCATGGCTTTTGCATTAGCCACAAAATCTTGTTTTGTTTCTTTCTCTGTGTCAGTTGCCTTTGGGGCATATCCTAATTCCACAGCAACCCAGACTTCTATTCCTAGAGACATTATGTATGTCCTCATTCTGATTTTCCAGAAAGCATAATTTTCACCAGTGAAGAAAGGGGCTTTATTGGTTGAGCATCCTTCTTTACTAGCCATCTTAGGAACCTAAGATCTCCTTTCAGTTGTTAAACTTGAACAAAGGAACCTTGCTCTGATACCAATTGTTGAACCTTTAATTAAACTAAGAGGGGGGGGGGGGGTGAATCAGTTTAACACATTCTTGATCTTTTAAAATGTTTCATTAAACTTATTTACACCTTCATTTCATATCCAATTTAATGTGTGAGTAATCTTAGAATGTAAGCAGCAAGTATTAGTATAATATAGCAGTAGACTTAATATGAGAGTAGCAGGTATTAAGCAGATGATACATATCAGATCAATACATAAATATCATGCAAAGAGACACCAGATATAAGTGGAAACCCATAAAGGGAGAAAACCACATCTTATTATTGTTGTGATGCAAAGGCAAGCTCCAACTCCCTCTCACCACTGTTTTCTGCAGGCACCAACCTACAGGAGGCTCCAACCTCAATTCTGCAAGCGACAACTTGCAAGGAAGCACCAACTCCCTTCAATTTTCTGTAGACACCAACCTACAGGAGGCTTCAACCTCAGTCAGCTACAACTGACAGCTATGAAGCTGCAACTTGATAGGGAAGCTCCAACTTCCTCAGTTTATCAAACTGAATGTTTGCTGATTTACTTCAGATATCAGCTCTGTTCTGTAGCTTCTCTTTCTGCTCTTCTTCTCTTAATCTTCTCTGCTTTATTCTTCTATACTCTGCATTCTCTATATTTTCTCTCTCTCTCACACCTCTATTTTTTGCATATCAAGTTGATATTACTTATAGAAATTTCTTGATGACTGTTTGTTTTCCTCTAGGAATTCGAAATGGATGGTCATACCCCTTGGTCTTCTGCCTCCTCATTTCTTTATCCAACTCAATTTAAAATCATAATAATATGTACAAAATTTCATGCTATAGTGGGATTTTGTCTTTTCCTTAGGATACTTGCCTTTGCATCACAAACAATAAAAAAATTAATTACAACATTTACATTCACATTTTTAATTACATATTTCAATTTTACTCAGCTCCTTTTCTGGATTTTGGCTTTACTGGATTTGTCTTTTCCTGCTGCTGTTAAGAACCTATTCTGCATACTCTTTGTTCACTGTCATCTGCATATTCCCTGTTTTCTGTGCTTATTCTCCTGTCCAACTCATTCCTGTACATATTCCTGTCAAACCTGTAATCTCTGTGTATCTCTGCATGCTCTCCTCTTCTTTTTCCTTTTCCATAATTGCATTCAAGTTTTATGCTCAATCATTTCCCAATCCAGGCAATCTCACACTTCTCTTTAATTCCATGCTGGCAATTTATATAAACAAGTCTGGGTTATTTTAATATCTCAATTCAGAGAATTGCAATATTAATTCAATACTCCTCTATAGTTATAACCCGACAATCTCTTATGTGTACTTATGCGCTAATTCTGCATTTACAACCATTCTACGCAACATAATAATTGACCCTCGACGTATTAAACCATATTCACAAATTCCATGTTTCGCCACTTCACATATACAGTCATTACACATAATATATCCACACATATATTACGCTTTCTTTAATATTGGAACCATTACAACGGAGTCCAAAGATAATCGGCAATCTTTTATTAATTAGAAACCTTAGTCTTCCACCGTATGTTAATAACTCGTCAAACTTTAATAAACATCATTAATATAAACCAAATTCATTGTATATATCTCTGCCCCGGGCCCACAGTACAATCGTGAATGCATAGACCATACCTTTTTTAACTCACACGCCCATCCGACGGTTGTCATTGCATTTCCCGATCCAACGGATATCGCACGGGAAACTTGCGCGAAAGATAATGCGCGATGGCACATCACATCTGGACTATCATTCGCGCACCTTGGTTAAACTCCGGGCAAGTCCGACGCACGATCACCGTCCGATGGCCCTCTTCCAGATCAATGGCTCGTGTCAATTTCGCTCGGCGTCTCTGGTCGATAGTTAATGTGCGACGACGCAAGTTAAACAGTGGTTTTACTGTTCATCCAGGGACACGCATCGATCAATCAATGGAATCGCTGCGAAACTCCAAAATACCGCCTTCCGTATAATAGTGGTGCGAAGAATACCACCGTTCACTTTAAAGTCATTACTATTCATTTAGCTCTTGGTTCCACTTCTCCCTATGCCCCAGGTTCCGGTCCCATTGATGATTATGGTTCTTATACATGGGTTAGTGAGATTTGATTTCTTTGACGTAGAGCTCACTACAATGTACAATTTAAAACACAGCATCGACCAGAAGTCGAGTTCTTCAACTAAATACAGATCATTTGAATATAAAGTCCGAAAATTAATTTATATTATGTGTAACGCCTGGCTGTATAAAAAATTCTCGGAATTTATATATATATATACATATTCTTGGAATAACAGCGGTTTCTCTGCAATAACAACTGTGGCTCTGCCTCTGCCGCTTCTGTCACTCTGCCTCTGCTTCTACTACTGTGATAATGGCTCTGTCTCCGTATTTGCTTCCTCTACCTCTGCCTTTCTCCTTTATATTCATTTCCTCTTTGATGCCTCCATTGTCTGTCTTTGTGTCCTTGTAATTGTTCCTCTCTCTGCATCTGCTACCTCCTTTGCCATCAATGACAACATTTCCAATGCGGTGGATGGGGCTGAGGTTTCAGTTCCCCCTCATTTGGTTGCCAGCAGATCAGTATACTCCAACATTCAACATGAGCGAATATTGGTGGAAGGATATCCTCCTGATAGAAGGATATAAACTCCTTGGAAGAGAGATGGCTGTAGAATACGACCTCTCTTAGTTTCATGCTAACCACAGCCGGTCCAACCCAGACCTGAAGATACGACGAGCTGCATGAGGACATGTATAAAGACCAGTTTGGGGGAGATGTTGGGTAACAAATCTGTATACTTTCCCCCTCCATTTTCACCTACTCTTTCACTTCTTTACATCATTAATATTCATTAAATTCTCTAACACACAAGGTAAAACCCATTCCATTGTCTTATCTGGAATGTTTAATTAATGAAATAATAATCATGGGGATTTTTCCTACGCGAGTTACTAATTATGTCATTTCCACAGATCCGGTGCTCAAAGGGTCATATCAGCAGATCACAGGAGCAACTTCGAGTTTACAACACTATTTTGATATCGCTATAACAACATACCATATTCCAGACCAATTTCAAAACTTTCTTGTTTTCTCTCGGCAACTGTTTTTGCAGTTGTAACAATTTTATATGTATGGACATTAGTTGTTAGATTTGAGAAATGAGGTTTTCTGAAAAATTGTATATAAAGGGTTCCAAGGCTGTGAATCGGGTTAGCTGTGCAAGAGATAAAGTTTGTAACAAAAGATTGTTAATTAATTGAATGCAAGCTATTTTGTTGTTCTATCTATAAGTTGTGAATTCATCGCAGCCTTGGTCAGAGAGTTGGGCCTAGTCTTCTGACCAGGTGCTGTGTTATTTCTGTGTGTTGTTCTCTCATATCTATTTGTACATTTTAATTGCTGTTATGGTACTTTTATTTAAATTTCCGTGGATGCTTTTATATACACTTTATCTTTAGTTAATATTACAATGTTTTTTTTTTTTTTTTTTTTTTTTTTTTTTTTTTTTTTTTTTTTTTTTTTTTTTTTCAGTTGTTAATCTGTGATTAACGTTGGATTATGCCATTTCCCCTGCATGCACCTTGCGCATTACATTGAAATAATGTACGCACCTAGATTGATAAATTAATGTGGAAAAGGGTTGAATATATTATTCACACCCAGACACTAATAATATGGTTCACTCCTTTCTTGGCTTGAATGCTCCAATGCTACCTCCCATCTCTATAATTAGAACCTGCAAAATTAGGCAACACAAGCCAACAATCTACAATATATATGTAGCATAATATATATACTTCACACAATGGATCAACATGGCATCGAAATGCATGAAATAATAACATCACATATAGGAAAACAAAGAACTCTTTACATTGATATAAATGGAAGGAGTTACAACCAAAAATAGGAGTTTGACCTTGTAGAAGAGATCCTCCAAGTTGACTTGTTCCTTATTTCCTACAAAGTGCACCTCTAATCACCCTAATGCATGGAATGTGAACTCTTCACAACAACAACATTAGGGTAGAATTCTATCTCCAAAATCCAACCCCTAGCTTGTGGATGACCACAAATATATAGAATATGAGGGTAAGTTCGGAGTTCTTATCCATTTACCAATATAGGCTTTGAGATCTACTCTTGATGGCAGGATGGGATCAAAGGATATGGGATGGAAAATCCAAGGAGAGAAGTGATTTCTCCTGGAAGCTTATAGAAATGGAGGCTTCAAGATTCCCTTTCTTTTTATTGAATTTCTAGAACCAACGCACGCCCACATGGAGCAACCTATAGCTAATCAACCCTGTCCATCATGGAGAAACCTGTTGGTGAACATAGGTCCATATGCATACAGACTTTATTGATGCTTAAAGAGGTTGATTTAAGGCTATTTCAGGCATAAACTCTGGGTTGATAGAGAGCCATGCTTAGGGCTTTGTGCAATGATGATGTTAAGGGGTAAAAGGATGTTGACTGATACAGTTTACAAGACAACTGACCAGATGTGACAAAATAGCCTATAACAGATTGCCCCCTAAAGTTCAAAGTCAGAACTGGCGATTGATGACTGAAGTGCTTTACTTTGTGAGAAGTCAGGATTAAGAACAACCGGTGAGATCATCTTCTATTACAATACATTTATATCATGACATCTTTGTTGAGGGATACATACCCATACTCATCACATAAGAAAACATTACATGTACATTGATCAAAAGACGCATTGTTATGGCATACTAATTGCCAATGCAGACAAAGTCAATCTTCCTCGGTTCAATGACCGACCCTAGTAACAAACAAACATGCAATCAAATCTTTCCCTGCGTTTATCTATACTGAAATCATAAACTAGAATCCTAAGAGATGGGATCCATACCTTTTGTGAAATGACTGATGAAGATCATGTTATGGCTATATGTAGACATATAAACCACAAGAGATCAAAAGAATATGAAAAATAAATTATTTAATCCAACTCATACTATTAATAAGGAAGACTAGTACCTAATATCATTTCGACGGATAAATAGAAGAAAAAAAACCATTTATCGAATCCATTAGACAATATAGTGGGAAGAAAAACTCATTTGTATTATCTCAGAAGTAGAGGAGTTACACAACCTTAGCCTTAATGGAGTGAGGCTCCTCCAAATGATCAACAATTTCCCCATTGGATGATAAACTCTCTAAACTTATTTGAGCAACACAAGTCTACCTTAAGTTATCCTCCCAAACCCTCTAGCCTGTGGTTGATTTATAGGCCAAGAGGAGGAAGTTTCAGATCCTTATCTCAAGGATGAGATCCACTAAAGGTGGGATTAGGGTTCCTTGAAGAATGAGAATTAGCTCCATGATCAGAGGGGTTAGGCTCGAATAAGCATGAACTCAAAGATTTTATTTGGGATATATTCAACCAAAAAATCTTCTAGATTTCACTTTTTTATTTTTACTATTTGTTAAGCCATGTGCACAGTATATAGTGGAAGGAAGAGTGCACTTCTACGCGGGTTTTAATGGTAAGAGTTGCGCATGTACAAAAAATGACTAGGAAACTGCATAGGTGACCAAAAGTAGGTTTTGGGACCTTGTTACCCAGAATTCTCACTTTCTTCATGATGTTTAAGTTTAAGACTTGTAAGGGAATGATTTGTAACACATTGATGGATATCGAAAGATCCACTTTGATGGTCATTTTCCATGGTGAAAAAATGGCGTGTAACAGATTTCCCCCTAAATTGTAAAGTCATAAAGGATGTTTGAGGACTTAAGTGCTTTATCATGCCAAAGATCGGATCAGAGACCAAGGTTGGAGACCTGTAAGAATTAGTCCAAGGTTACAACGAAATATATATAATCATCATTAAGGTAGGCATTCCCATACTCAGAGTAAACATAACTCGATGAACCAATAAGGAAATAGACAAATATGCACATCAATAATAGACATAGTATGGACACAACCACCAAAAAATGGATCTATCTGTACAATCATGAATACAAAGCTCCATGCAACATGGATGAATGAAACTAGATCTAGGGTCTTGATCTTTGTCTCTCGATCCATAGTACGAATCTAACCATGCGAGTGAATGTATTGAAGTCGAACATGGTAGAGGCCACTTTATTACCATTCAATAATGTGAACCATTAAGAAGTGTGAGAGAAACCTCCAATAATGACAATGGTCTTCAAGGTAAATCAAGTATAATCTATGAAGTGTGAAAAGATGTTTTAAAGTATAACACTCATAGAATCATTCAATCAAAGGTCAATGATGAGAACTTGTCATCGAAGGAAAGAAACCTGCCATTAGGGCATGTAAGCTCCAAGGTACTGAAGAAGGTTTCTAGATAAAATTCCTAGATAGTGAGCCGAAGTTGATAGGAAGTGACCCGTCATAGGGAACTATGACACGAAAATCATGTCAAGTGTTGAAGAACAACATTTGGAGTGATTCATGACTAACTCAGGGTTTACCAACATGATTAAAGGCTACAAATTGCAAGGTAATTTTGATTGAGGTTAGACTTATCTTAAACATATCGACGACACGATACTTTGAATTGGTAGCATTTGACTCAACGATAATAGCCAAAACCAACTGAATACTTTCAAATGAGGTTCGATTAACTATGAGACAAAGGATTTCACAACCCAGAAATAGGTGATGGAGTGTCATGTTCAAGAGTGACATATTACCTTTAATGAGATACAAAAAATGAATGTTTCTTCCCAATTCCCCTCAACCATTGTTGGCAAGTACCACTTTATTTTTGTCAAGCTCGAGGAGGATAACATTTGCTTGCCCTATAAGCTCATCCTTCAGATGAGTCCTTCTAAGTATTTTTAATGAAACATAGGAAGGAGTGGTTTGGTTCGATCATGATGGATGATTCCTACATTGTTTATGTTTAAAAAGTCTAGTGAAGGGATAATTGTTGTTGTTTTCATGTTTAAAGATTTTGAAAAGACATAGAAAGAAAACTCATTCAACTCTTTAAACGTAAAATTTTAACGAGCCCAGAGAAAGTAAAGCTTGAAATTTTTCAATTTTAGGGAGTTGGGATAAAAACATAAGTAAAATCCACGATGTCCTTTTTCATAAATTTCATCTCTCAAGCCCAAAAAAGGGTAAAATAATACAGGAGAGAACTCTATTGACCATGATTGGTCAATGTATATGTTTTTTGTAAATAGTCTAGTTCAATACGAAAAAGGGGTAAACTTATATTGAATAGACAACTGTTCATTTTATTTTTAGAGTTCGAAGAGTTAAGTACTCAACAATATTTTGATGTTTAGAGAATCTAAAAAGCACTTAAAAGAGGACTCCAGGGTTTCATTTTTTTGTAATTTTAAAGAGCCCAAAAAAGTGATAAAATTTTGCTCATTGCCAAAATTATTCTTTTTTGTGATTTAACCTGTGTTCTGCACATTAAACTCAAAAATTCATGATAACTGCTCTGAAAACATAGTAAAACATAGGAAATTTGAATTTTGAAAGGTCAAAAGGTATAGAATAGTAATGTAATGAGCTAAAATTCTTATAAAAGTCTAAAATGTAAAAAAAAATTCACCATTTTAAGTTTTAAGCATTTGAGAACAATTTAGAGGGTGTTTTTACCAAAAACTTCAAAGGTGGATTCCGAGAAAACCGGTGGACGAAATCACTATGGTATTCTCCAAGTAATAAATCTTTCCGTTATCTTCGTTTTCATGATTTTTATTTTACATTTGATCGTAATTTTTGGCATTTTTGGGACTTTTTTTTTAAATTTAAAATGCACCCTCTCGGGTGCACAATTACCCTTGATCGAGATATCGTACCTTGACTCTTTTTGACACAGAGAAAATCACAATGTACGCGAATTTTATTCCGAGAAACCATGCAAATTTGCTATGTTTCTCAAAGACAAATGCGCACAATGCAGAGGGGTTTGAGAAATCAATTAAAACGCCCAAATATTTAAAAAAAATCACCACATGGTTTCCTAATCCTCCTCTACTCCTATTTTCAATGTTTTTAATTTTCCAGATGAAGTGGAGGGAAATAGAACATGAGAAACAAGATGTAGAAGATCTCAATGATATGACAACCTTACATGCAAGACTGTGGCCTATACAAATTTTGTATTATCCCGAGCATGAAGGCTCAACTAGATCTTTTGACATGGATGGTGAGAGATTGGGATGTTCATGATAAATTATTTGTGATAGGAGATCAATGACTCACCGTAGATGCATATGAAATCTATTTCTTAACTGGGATTTTCCACAGAAGGATAAAAATTTCATTGTATGGGCACATGCCAGGTGGAGAAACAACTACAACCTATCTAAGGCAACATTGTATTGCAGGGGCTCAACTGAAGGATGACGGAATTGACATAAAAACCATAGAGAGGCTTCCCTTGAGAAATATTTCCTTTACATTTGCACGTTTGTGTGGGAGTGCAACACTTCACTTGCTGAATAAGGCTCAAATGTAGATCTTCGTGGAGTGTGCAAAACCTACCTTATTCAATTGGTGTGAAGGGGTAATTTTCAATATGAAATAATAACTAACTAGAGAAAAAATTGAAAAAATCAAAAACTTTGGGTATGGTGCCATTCTGATATCTTTTGGTCTAGAGAGGATTTCCCTTCTTGCCCCACAGTAGGTTCTGGTAGATGCAAGAGGACCTTGGTATCCTCATATGCTTTTGTGGGTTTCATTGATGACATGCCATGGAGCTGATGGTCTAGTAGTGAAATATACTCCTGAGGTTTTTGGGTGGTTGGAACATCTAATCATCATGATCGAATAATTTTCATATGCAGACATGGAATATATAGGTGACCTAGATATCCAACTTCCAACAGGGATGTATTGGGGTGACTTAGGTAAAAAATTTCACATTTGTTTGTTTTTTTGTTTTCATTTAAAAAAAAAATATTTTAGCATCCAAAACTAACTATTTGAAATGGTCATGCAGATGTGGGCCTAGTCAAACCAACATGATTACGAAATTTTGACAGATAGGGTGATCATCCAACAACTCTTGTGGTACCTAAACCTGATGTGGCAAAGGCTTTGACTGATTCAGAGCACAACCTCGAGAGGAAAACTCTAGAAATCCCAAAGACTGGGATTGATTATTTTTCTCTTTGGTATTAGAGGGACTTCGTGGGAGTTCCTGGGCTGATCAGTCGCTTGCTATGATGAGTAGCTCACACCATTGTTTGCTACAATGATCACCACCATGCTTAGTGGCTAGTCCTAGGGCTAGATTTTGACTTTGTCATATTTACATGTTTGGATAATAAAAGCTACGAGACCTCATATGTTTTGGATGACATTTTGTAAAGCCATACTTTTTTACAGACATTTGGATTAATGAAAAATACTAATATTATCTCAATTTATCTTGTTCAATATGTGGATGAATATTGTTTCCTTTTTACAGCTGTTACAAATGTCGATTTATTACATAGTTAGCTAATACATTAACCAATTTATTTAAATGTCTTGGAATGTCTCTCAAAGAGACGAACCTGCAAAAAATTTCTTAACATTGTTGGACTTGTAACTGAATAGACATTGTTTAAATGTAATACTATGAGTTGAGAATATAACTTAATGATCAATCGACGAATGCTAAATGAAATTACGTCAGAGAATAGTTCAATTACTGCACTATACTCTACGATGTTATTCATTGTTCGACCAAGGCATATCCCATGAATAGAAACTAGCTCATCAGTGGGAGAATAAATGGCCCAGGCTATGGAATAAAAATTCTGAGTACTATGACTAGCGCCATCGGCAAAGACAATGAAAGTTTGTGGGAGCATCGACATTTTCAAATATAGTGTAACACAAGATAAGCAGGAGAAGTAGTAAGAAATCGTTAAAAAAATGCTAAATTTATTGCACACACTCATAAAAATATGATACAATTACTGTGCAAAATATTCATGAAATGAATCACGCGTAATATTTCTTCAGGTAAATACCATTCTTGGGCTTTCCCAAAGAAATGTCGTCATAATAAAATAGCTCATAGGCCCCTTTAGCTAGTAGATGTTTTACAATGTAAGGAACATGCCACATGGGCTCGAATTTACCAACACTTAGTTTATCATGCCCTTTATCATAGATCAAGGCTAGGTCACCTTAAAAAAATGAATGAGGATTCACATTTCAGTCAAAATGTGCGTTAAATTGTTTCTTATGAGCCTCACTAGCCATTGCATCATCACGACAAGTCTCATCTAGTTGTGTTAAGTATAAAAAACGTTCCTCCTCTATAAAGGTAGCTGGTAATAACTTGATCCCCAGTTTCAAAGACGAAATTAATTAGGGAATTTTGAGGCCTAAAATGGGCTTCCTAAGGAAATTTTAAAATAATATTGGAAATAGGAAAATAATATTAGATTACATCATCAAATTTTAGAGGGAAAAAGGAAAAAACTACTTTTTCAACTCATATTTTCAACTTATCTCCCTACGAGTTTACTCAAATTTCGAGTGGGAACAGTCATTGGATGCAAAATTTGATTCTTCATCCAAGGAGTACTCATGTTGCATACTTTCGATGGGCCCTGCTACATTAAAAATGAGAAATACATGAAAAACGTGATTGCAATTGTCTGTTTTCATGTATTTCTTATGTTTCGTATAGAAGGGTCCATCAAAAGTATGAAACATGGGTAATCCTTGGATGAGGAATTAAATTTTGCATCCAACGAGTACTCCTGCTCGAAATTTGAGTAAAATCTTAGTGGTATAAGTTGAAAATACAAGTTGAAAAAGTAGTTTTATTATTTTATTAATTTTTAATCTTTTTTTTTTTTTACTCCAAAAATGGTGAATCATCCTCCATGGTTGGCATCATCATCTTGAATCCTATCGGTTCTTATAAAGTTTATTTTGGTTGTACATTTTTCTTAGGAGTCCCATTTTAGACCTAAAAATTTCTCTAATGCCATATTCAATTGGAAAAACTACCTGCAAACCATAAACAAATTGGAAGGGAGTAAATCCAGTTGATGTTTTTGTTGAGGTATAACATGCCCACAAGGCTGGAAAAAAAATAGTATGCCAATTCTGTTTATGAATACAGACGATCCATTTTATCATTGTGGTCAAAATCTTGTTAACAACTTCTACTTGGCCATTCGCTTGAGAATAATATGGGGTAGAACTATCTGTTGAGATTCAACAAGATGATGAGCTTAGTGAAAAGTAAGCACCTTCACTAAGTGGGTCCTGCAAGCTATTTTTAGGTGTATGTCTATTTTTAGACATGGTGAGCATATTCTATAAGTTGAAGGATGCTATTGGTATAAGGTTGTTCAAATGTGGAAAATAGATGAAATTATATTTTTAGAATATTGGGAAAATTCTATTTATAGATTGTCGATCTAAAAATAGGTGCATGTCGAATATTGTTAACCCTTAATAATAATCCGACAATAAACATCAACTTATTCTCTTGGAGCACTTTATTTTAGTGAACACATTTGGAAAATCAGTGGGCTGAAGGAATTACGCAATTCCTAGGGTTATTGGTGGCTCATGCATGGTGACTTAGTTAGAACTGAAGTGGAAAAGTTATGACAGAGTTGGAAGAGTAGTTACAGGATTTGTTATTTAGTTTAACTAAGTTAAGTGAGTTAAACTCAGTTGAGCTAGTTGTATCTAGTTTAACTGAAAGATACACTAGTGAGAGTTTAATGAATTAATTAGTTAATTAATTCTTAACTAATAACTCACTAAAAACTGAAAAAATATAGCAGTTAACTACAGTGCATGTCAGTTCCAGTGGAGACCCAGTGGAGAGATAGGTGAAAGGGTGAGATGGACTATCGATTGTGACTATAGTGATGCATTCAATGCATCTGATACACATTGGAGTTTCCAATGAGGATTGCGCAGTCAAGGAAAGGCCAATTAGAATTCATTCAGGGGTCTTCTTCAGCAGGGATTGCGTAGTGGAGGTAGGCTGTCAGGAGGCAAGAAATTGGTGCATAGAGATGCAAATTTCTACATGACAGTGTGTAATGAATCTCTGATGTCTTGATACTTGATGTACTAAGCTTTGTATGAGATTATTACATGATTCCATTGATATACATAATATATGATAGTTGGGGTTTTTAGCTTTAAGCTTTCCCGTTAAACAACTGTGTTATGTGTGGTTGAATTTATTCACATGTGTTTGCAATTGAGTTTTAAATTTCCGCAAGTTTAACAGTGGAAGGATTCTGTATTTAGAAAGAGGATCAATATTGTTAGATCAGAAGAATCCAGTAATACATCAGTATTAATAAATTTATACGTGGTATTAGAGCAATATTGATCATTGGAGATTGCAATTGTGAATAAGTGCTGAGTTTTGTGTTGGTGGACAATTCGAATTTGCTGCAGAAATTTCTTGGTGCGACAGTTGAGTATTCATTGAAATTTCTTTCAATGGGTTGATATTGGAGTATTCCCTTGAGGGTAGCTCAAATTACATAGCCTAGAAAGATAGGATGGAGGCAATGCTTGAAGGTAATGGATTGAAGGATTTCATCGATAGCGATGTTCCTAAGCTTGCTTCTAGCGATGCTGCAAGACTTGCCATATGGAAAAAGAAGGTAGCAAAGACAAGAAGAATTCTATTGAAAGGTGTGAAGGACCATATTGTGTTAAGCCTTCATGGGAAAGCCACTCCATTTGCAATGTGGAAGGCTTTTAAAGATCTTTTCCAAAGCAGCAGCGACCAGAGGAAGTTGGTGCTGAAAGATAAGCTCAGAAAAATAAAAATGGAGAAGGGCGACAATATTCCAAAATATCTCATGAATTTTATCTGTTGTAGGGATGAACTAAGAAGTGTGGGGATTACTGTTGATGATGATGACTTGGTGAGATTGGCTCTCCTTGGGCTTCCGAAGAGTTGGCATAGCTATGAAGACTTTGTCAATGGATGGGAGAAATTGCCAGGTTGGGAGTGACTTTGGTCGGATCCTGTGTAGGAGGAGATAAGGCGAAGTAACATGGATGGCTCTTCATCGAAGAATGATGATAAAGAGAATTGTGCTTTAGCTCCCAAAGAAAGGAAAGGAAAGGGGAAGAAATCCCATCCAAAATCCGAGGCTAAAGCCAAGAAGCTAGATTTTTCCAAAGTGAAGTGTATTCATTGTCACAAACATGGGCATCTCGCCACTAATTTCCCATAGAAAAAGAAGAACAAGAAGGCTGCTGGAGTTGCAGCTGGAGAGACCTTAGCCTTGCAATTTTAACTTGATTTCTCTTTGATCTCATGCTTGGTTTCAAGCTCAATGGGATCGGTGTGGTATCTTGATAGTGGCGTGTCTTTCCATATGACGGGAGACAAGGAGTTGTTTAGTGACTTGGAGGAGAAGGATCTCCAAATGCATATAGATATGGGCAACGATGGCAGATACAGTGCGACCGGAAATGGAACCATTTCTGTTGAAAGATGTTATGTATGTTCCAGGTCTAAAGAAGAACTTGGTCTCGGTCGCAATGTTGGAAGACAGAGGTTATGACGTTGTTTTCAGTGAGGGAAAGCTTTCCTGCGACATAAAACAAAGAGTCAAACCAAGAGGATAGAGATTCGAGTTAAGAATATCTACAAGTTGGAGGTAAATGGATGTGCTGCAATTATGGGCAAATAAGAAGAAGTGGTGAGCTGGGATGAGGGAGAATTATGGCACAGGAGATTGGGCCATCTTCACCATGGCACCTTGAATATTTTGCAGCAGATTTATACTGGACTTCCCAAGGGTACTCTTGCATAGTCAGATCAGTGCAAGGGATGTACTATGGGTAAGTTTGTGAATACCACCTTTCATGAGAAGGAGAACCGTGCTTCGGTGATCCTAGAGAGAATTCACACAGATGTGTGTGGACCTTTCTCAATTGATTCAAAAATAGCCTTCAAGAAGATAATGCTGAATTGAAAGTGATTCTACGAGAGGAGAAATAGGATAATAAAAGAGTGCAACTTTAGTTGCAAGCCATAGAGGCAGCCTTGGAAGAACTAAAGCGCAATGACCAGAGCCTTCAAGCAAAGGATGCTAAATTAAGGAGGCTTCTACAAGAAGAGAAAGAGGATAAGAAGAGACTATAGCTTCAACTATGAGTCGCGGAAGAGACCTTGGACGAGTTGAAGTGCAACAAATGCTTAAAGAAGCCATCATCACTTGTTTTTGAATCGACATCTGAGGTAAATAATGTTAATTTTTCTTCAGTTTCATCTTCACATGCTATCATTTCTATGGGAAATGTGGAGATACCCATTACAGGAACTGGCATAAGACTCCTCACCAAGATGGGATACAAAGGGGAAGGACTTGATGTTAATGGCCAAGGCATAACTCAACCATTGGAAGTTTTGCAGAGACCTTGATTCACAAGTTTTGGATACACTAAGGAAAGTGCTTGAAGGTGTCAGAAGCTTCCAATACATGGTTGAAACTATTGGGGAAAGAGAATGATGGGAACACTTCACCATCATCTTATGACAGCACACATTGCAGAGAAAAAGTTGAGGCAAGCTCTTGTCACCATGATTGCACTAGAGACCAACAAGAAAGATATAACAAGTCTCGATATTCTAATGTTAATTTTTATTATAAACATGTCGCTAACAATGAGCAAATATCATGGTGTCGAAAAACATGTAGTTTTTGTGGATTACAAAACAATGTATTTGTTAAGTGTTGGAAAATACTAGCAACACAAAAGAGGATGAGGCGTGCAAGGCCTTCTCCACCGCAGAAAAAGAAGAAGGTAAAGAAGGTTTTGACGAAGAAGACTCATTGCAGTCATTGTGATAGAAGTGGCCGTCAAAGAGCCATGTGTTGGAGGCTCCATCCAGAGAAGCGCCTTAAGGAAAAAGCATTAGTGTAGGAACCGATTGAAATAATTGTTCGAGATGACCCACAGAGAGATGACCCATTCACTTTGATAAGTG
The DNA here is from genome assembly GCA_034641835.2 of Pinus albicaulis. NCBI lineage: Eukaryota > Viridiplantae > Streptophyta > Pinopsida > Pinales > Pinaceae > Pinus > Pinus albicaulis. Next base: position 100,448,381 of record CM076571.1, read on the forward strand.
AGAGATAGTTTTTCTAGGTGTGGTAGAGTGTCATGGCCTTAATTTTTAAATCATTTGTTGCAATTTAAAATGTAAAAGTGATGATGTGTTTCCCATCAATTATGAAGTAACAATGATATTTTGGCGTTGTATAGATAGCTGGGGTATTGATTAAAATTGATGTAAGCTTGACCACAGAGTATGGTTATAAACTCATGGCAAGTGTGGGGAATGCTTGGGTCATAAGTTGGTCACATATTTAAGCATGTAATTTCCAAAATATTTTACTACAGGTTTGCAGAGGCTGCAGGTGTCGAGTCATCGCTTATGGTTTCGAAGGACAAAGGTGTAGGATAATGAAGGGTGACCTTTCATAACACTTGTGGTGCAAACAAGGTACAAAGTAGTTGTAGAGTATGTTAATGATTTTGGTGGACCAAAATATCCTCAGTTGGGAGGATTAATCCAGGTGGCTCCAAAAAACCCTAGGAGATCAAGAGGGCTTAGAAATAGTCAAAATTCAAAGTGCTCATATTTCTCTCAAACTAGGTTCAATTTTAGGTACTTGTCACCCTAATTTCGACGGTGCGAACTAATCTCCAATCCGAGCCTGTATAGAGCATTTAGAGCAAGTCAAAGTTTTGGTCAAAGTTGGGCAGTGGGCCAAGTTGAAGTGTCCCACAAATTTACCGTCAACTGGCAGGGAACGTAGCTCCCGAAAATGGGCGAAATTGTGGCCTTATTTATTTTCCCAATAACCCTTATTTTTGTTAAAGTAAAAAAAAACCAATTTTGTTTAAATAACGAAAAAAATATAAAAATATGGGTGGTGGGCCTTAATCCCTGCCACCCCCAACGGACCTTTTAAAACAAAAATCAAACTTGGGTTGGTGGGTCACCACCCCAGTCGAGTCCTGTAACTATATAACAATATACATAAACATGGAGGGGTCGAGGTCTGATTGACCGGGAACCCCGCCCTGTGGCCCATAGCACAATAAATGCACCGAAACGTGGAGATAAGGGTTTTGGCGGGGGTCAAACCCGCCCGGCCCATGTGGCTGACCCCTAAGCGGGCAACCCCATAAAAGATATGCGAACCAAAACAAATATTACATAACTGCCAACACATAATGGTCCAAAAAAAAGTTAAATTCCGCAGTTTAAAAATATATATGTATGCACCAATATTGGTTGGGGCGGGGTTCTACCTTCGAACCTCCACCCACCAGATATGGCCCTCCACCAATGTGCCAATTGCACCAACGTTGGAATATCCACCCACTCAAACATATAAAAGCCTCTCCATTTCAATCGAAGGGGGCAGCAAGGCAGACCAGCAGAACAAGCCAGCATGAAGTTCGAGAAATATTATTTTTTTATTGCAGGAGGGTAGTACCACGAGCCATGGGGACGGTGGAACTATGCTCTAGGGAATCTTGAGGGCATTAAAAATATTCCTTCAGGCCATAAATTTGCAGGAGTCTAAATTCGAGAAACTTTATGTCAATTTTACACCTCTCGGCAATAGGAACCCGATGGCAATTTTCGTTTTGGCAGCAGAGCTTCCCATTTTTTGGCCATTTTCTATACTGGAGTGACAATGTCTGATTCTCAAGTGTGGACAATCAACTCTATGTCCCTCGACACCATGAATTCGATGCTACAACCAGATTCAACATCTGATCATCTGCTTCTTTAGCCAACTTTAGGGGTTGAGGTATATGCAATTTGATAATGTGCCTCTTTTTACTGTGAGATTTCTTATGATTTCTAGATCCTTGCTTGATGCATGTTGTAGGATCTTGTGTTTTCTTCATGTGAGATTATGTCATGCTGATAAGAGGTCCATTGTGAGTGAGAGTTCCTGGAGCGAAACATCTCGTGGAGACACAAGCCACTCATGTTGAGGTTACATCTCCTTGAATGACAGAGAACACCATCCATTTACATCTCACCTTTTCCAGCACTATATGAAGTGACCTACCTCATTTTGATAGCGTGCCCAGAGACGTAGCCCACACTGGGTGAAATTCGTTATCAATGTCTCGTGTTCTTTTTTTGCTGATGGTTTTCTTGTTTCCACTTCTTTACAACATGCATATGTATTCTTTTATTCTCTTTTAAATGAAATTATAACAACATCACAGAAGTAAAATATCATGGGTAAATTTGGTAGCTAATTGATGCAGATCAGGTTTGTCCTCCAAGTAGCAAGTATAAGTAGGTGATGCTAGGTTTTTTTTGGTGAGTTTTTGTTTATGAATTTTGTTACATGACATCACAATTGGAATGAAAACATATAACCATCAGTCAACACCAGCAATTGTTGAAGGAGTTCACCCCTACTGGGTTACATCTCCTTGGATCAACTCTATGGCTTGATCCCTTCTCATTTAGCTCAACGAATGAAATAAAAAGTACATAAAATGTTGAACAAGGGAAGGATACGTTTCTCCTACAAAAAAACATACTACTGCAAGTACATCTATCCATAAGCATGCTAACCTTCAGTAAAGCATGTGCCAATCAACACATTAGGCATGTTACACCAAGATTCCTAATGTCAAGAATTTTATGTACTCCTTATTTCATTAATTAAGCTTAAGGATAGGGGATCAAGCCGTAGAGTTGATTCAAGGAGATGTATTTCTTAACCAGTGAAGTGGTGTGCAGTTGTTATTAGAGCACATGGTTTTCTTTTTGTAGGAAGGTTTTGTTTATTGTGCAAGTGGTATGTTTTGAAGCTCAAGTGAGGAGAAAATATTTTGGAAAGGAGAGTAAGTCTCTATAACCACCAGTTCAACCTCAAAGGTCCAACTTTAGGCTTCAAAAAAATTATGTTTCAAGGAGGATAGTCCACCAAGATGTCGGAAGATGTAAAATCTTACAGAAAGGTTTTTATATACATGGTAGATATGGTGAAGGTCCTCTATGAAGAGAGGCACACCAAGTTGCATGGTGAAAACTTGACACCACCTCCAGGTGAAGAATGTTCTTCAAGGGAAGAAAGAGACAAGGATTGTGTAAAGCAACCATCCTCTCAATAAAATCATTGTTTTTATACAATTTTCATGCAAGATGCGTGTGTAGAAAGTCCTTAAGAAAAAAATTATGGAAAATTTTGTACCTTTTGTCCACATGATGTGGAGGATGAGGTTAAATCAGTGCCTAAGTTTGGGAAGTTGAAGGAAGAGAACCAAAGAGTCCAAGTGGAAACCTCCAAGATCAAAAGGGAGTTTGCAACCATATCTTTCCCTCAAGCAAAAGATGGAACCCTTGGTAAGCAATTGCATACTGCTTCTTTTCATAAAAGTGTTGAAGATAGTTATTTTAATAATGTATAACTTAACTTCCTGGTCATAGCATTATTGTAGGTTTTGTCACTATATAAAAATTATCTACAAACGAATCTAAAAAATGGAATATAAATAATAGCAATAGAATAAAACATAAAACATATATACACAGAGATTTTCTCGTGGACCCCAAATCGAGACTACTAGCTTGATTTTTCATTATATTCCTTTTAGTGTTACAACACATATATACATGCCGAAGCATTCATAAACCCCAATACATTAACCCTGGATTATAAAATAACCATAGTTCCCTTGGTCGGATCTACAAAATACCAGGGGCCAAAAACCATCATGCCCCAAAACCATGTGCAAACCCATGCACAAAACCATGGACGGATCTGCCTACCGAAAAAATAAGCTCCAAAAAAAAATTCTCGGGCCACTGCCTCGGAACCCAAATAGGGGGGATTGGTACTCCTCCTGTGACCCCCCTGTTGTTCCCAGCGCAACAGACAGGGAGGCCTATCGCCCCCTCATGTGTGCGACTAATCGTAGAAGGAATATAACACATACCCAACAATTATATCATTGAGATGTTCTTTTTTGTAACACTTCACATCCTATTCATAGAATTACTAATATTCCCATTCAGATAAATAAGTAATGCTATTATTACTTAATAACTTGTTATAGTATTATTTATTATTAATCCACTAATAGGAATTTTAATAATCCAATGATGAAGGGAGAATTACTTAACTAACTGGAGTTAAGTGTTTTTGGCGAATTTTTGTTTATGAGTTCTGTTACATGACATAAAACATGGAATGAAAACATATAACCATCAGTCAACAACAAATTTTTTTGAAGGAGTTCACCCCTCCTAGGCTACATATCCTTGGATCAGCTCTATGGCTTGATCCCTTCTCATTAAGCTCAATGAACGAAACAAGGAGTACATCAAATGTTGAACAAGGGAATGATAGGTTTCTACTACAAAGAAAAATACTACTACAAGTGCACCATTCCATAAGCATGTTAACCTGCATTCAAGCATGTACCAATCAACACACTAGGCATCTTACACCAACATCTTAACCTCCAGCTTCAAAGAGCTACAATTTCACTACAATACACAGTGTAGCACTTGAATAAAACTCTTCCTCAATAACATAAATAAGAAAGAAGTATAGGAAGTTCAGAAACCTAATGTTCTGACTGTTACATGCTTGAATGAAGGTTAGAATTCTTATGGAATGATGTACTTGTTATATGTTGTTACTCCTTGTTTCATTCATTGAGCTTAATAATAAGGAATGAAGCCATAGAACTGATCCAAGGAGATTTAGCCCAGAAGGGGTGAACTCTTTCAAAAATTGCTAATGTTGACTAATGGTTATATGTTTTCATTCGATGTTTGATGTCATGTAACATAATTCATAAACAAAAATTCCCCAAAAACACTAAACACCGCCTACTTCTACTTGCTATTTGGAGGAAAAACCTTAGACACAAATTTTTATATTCTGAACAAGATCTTAGCATAACATTACTAATATTCCCATTTATATCAGTTGGTATCACAGCACATGGTTTTCTTTGTGTAAAAAGGTTTTTTTTTGTTTTGCAAGTGGTGTGTTTTGAAGCTCAAGTGAGGAGAAAGTTTTTGGAAAGGAGATAAAGTATCTACCACCAGTTCTACCTTAGAGTTCCAGCTTGAGGCTTCAAAAAAAGTATGTTTCAATGAGGAGAGTCTACCAAGATGTTGGTAGATGTAAAAGCTTACAGAAAGGCTTTTATAGACATGGTAGATATGGTGAAGGTCCTCTATGAAGAGAGGCACACCAAGTTGCATGGTGAAAACTCTATACCACCTCCAGGTGAAGATTTTCCTTGAAGGGAAGAAGGAGATAAGAATGGTGTAAAGAGAACATCCTCTCCACAAAATCCATGTTTTTTTACAACTTTCATGCAAGATGCATCTGCAGAAATTCCTTTAGAAAAAAATGATCGACAAGTTTGTACCTTTTGTCCACATGATTTGGAGGATGAGGTTCAATCAGTGCCTAAGTTTGGGAAGCTGAAGGAAGAGAGCTAGGGAGCCCAAGTGGACACCTCCAACATCAAAAGGGAGTTTGCAAGCATATTTTTCCCTCAAGAAAAATATGGAACCATTGGTAAGAAATTGCATACTGCTTATTTTCATAAAAGTATTGAAGATAGTCCTTTCGCAGCTTTTGAAAAGTATGGTAATGGAATTGGGTCCAAGCTCTTGTACCTGATGGGTTACAAGGGAGGAGGTCTTGGTGCGAACCAACAAGGCATCAGGAACACAATTGAAGCCAAAGAGATATCTAAGTATGAAGGCTTGGGTTATGCTGCAGCAGAAGAATGGTATTATGATGATAGATATTGTGTATCATGTACCTTTTGTCACAAAAGAGGACATGAGGAGGCAAGGTGTTGGAATTTGCATCCGGAACTAATACCCGCTTGGTTCTTAACATACAAGAAAGATTTGAGGATATCTCCAGAGAGAGATGGGAAAGATGAAGAAGATAAGAAATTAATTTCTTCTCACCATGAAAGTCCTACTCGCAATGCAAGTTCTTCATGCAAGAAGAGCAAGTCCAAGAACAAGAAAAAGAGGTATAATCATCCCGTTGTATGAAATGTTTTCCAAGATGAGAAGAAAAATGAAAATTTGAACAAATTATTGAAGAATGTAGCTCCATGTACTTTTTCCTCTTCATCTAACCATAGTGTAGATAAGTGCGAAAACAAGGAAGCAATTATAAAAAGGAAGTACATGTTTATTGGAAACAAACCCAAGAAGGGAAAAGCTACTCCAAATTTAGTGGCATGTGAGCCAATATGATATCAAAGAAAATTTTGCACTCATTGTAAAATCAATGGGAATTGGGTTGCAAAATGTTGGAAATCGCATCCGCATCTTCATCCTGGCAAGGGAAAGCAAGTTGTGCATGTACTTGAAGAGGAAGCAACCATGGAAAAAGTGGTGCAAGATGCAGCCATACCTGATGCACCTCTAGAGAAAGATGATGAGAAAATAGATGGTTCACTTACCTGATTGGGTAAGAAGTGAGCAGACTATTTGTCCAATTGAAGTTGTAAATTTTGTTTTGCACTAGTTTCATGTCCCATATTTGGACTATTGTAAAAGGCGATATGCATAAATAAATCACTTTAAATGCAATAGTGTTTTGTTTAGAGCATTTCCATGCTAAGTTTGGCATGTGAATAGTCATTTTTAATGGGAAAATTTGGATTTCAAGTTATTTCCATGTTGTAAAAATGCATTTCTAATTATGTTCTTGGAAAGCATTTTCAAACCATTGTATGAGTAGTAGCAACACATGTAGTAGGACACTAATGTGTCAGGCACTCATTTACTCAAGTATTCACTATGTGGAACTTGTTTGGGTTATCCTCTAGAGTCTTTTTGGATTTTATCCTTGGTAAAGATTTTGTAGCAAGAATGTTTTCTTATGACATTGGCATACATCAGACGCAAAACAAAATGCAAAGGAAAAAGTGGTTCAACAATGGAATCACACGACAATCTCTTCTGCCATAGATTGCACCTATGGTTATGGTGACCAAAAGGAATGGAAAGCATTGTATAGGTCAATGCATGGCAAGCGTCAATTTGATTAGGGTTGGAAGAATGGAGGAACTGAACCTTTAGAAGCTGAATTACTGAAAGTGAGCTTTTGGGGTCCAAAATATTCTCAGTGGGGAAGAGTGATCAAGAGCTAAATTTTGCTAAAAATAAAAGCTTTTGGATCAGTGTGGAACCTGAGTGACCACGTAGTTCTCGTCATCCTAAATTTGGCCAATGTGTTTCATGTGAAACCAACACTGTATGCTCCTAGAAATGCATTGTGTTTGTTTTTCTAAACATGAAATTAAAAAAAAATGTATAGTCAGGGATAACAGTCAGAAGTCTGTACTAGTAACATGGCATGCTGATTGTGCAGGTTAATGGGCAGGTCAAATTTTGGTCAATGCATTCCTCTGGCTAATGAGAGACTGCCAAGTGGAAGTTGTTGATTAGTTCAAATATTATGTTGTGGTGGGGATTTTTAATTGGCTATAGATTGCTTCGATGAGGAGGAGGCACGTGGCTGAGATTGAGGTCGCCACGTGTACCCCTCATGGTGGAGTGAATTTTTTTTCAAAGGATTAGAAGGATCGACGTGGGTCGAACACAAGACCTCCGCCTCGCCAACAACACGCACCACCATCATTGCTACCACTTGTTCCTTAACCTTATAGTGCATTGTTTGTATTTAAACTTTAACGTTTTCGTTGACGGGGGAGAGGGTGCCAACCCCCAATACACATGACTTGGACTTAGAGACCATGATGGAGCACCTGACGGGCTTACCCTAAGCGTGGGGGTCGAGCCTTAATCCACATTTATTAACCACTAATCCCATTTAATTAAATTCATGCGTATTTTTAATGGAGTGTCGGTTAATGCTAATCCTGAATTAACTAACAGTTAAGTGGGGTTAATTAAAAACTAATTCGACGATTAAGTTGGCAGGTCCACAAAATCTGGAATAAATGATATTTTTTGATGCCAACTAGTCTGAGTTAGCTCCAGTTAGCTAAATTTTGGCAGGATATTATGGACAAACTTGGAGAAGTCACAACTTCTTGAGTGTTCGACCAAATTGGATGCAAAAAGAGGCTAAGGTACCATTTTTGAGTATTCTAGAATCAATGGAATATGTCTCAGGAGCCATAGAGCACTCTAGATAGGCGTTTTTGCATTTTGAAGCCAAAGGGTGCCATTATCAACCATGGTGTTGAATAACCTCATGGAGGTGTTTGATGTTGAGGATGACCTTGTAGGGGTTGGCTGCTCTCTATTTTCTTTCTGAAATAGTAGCTTCATCAATGTTGTAAATTCCCATACTTCGTCTTTATGTTATTGAAGAATATTTTTATTCATGTACTACATGGTGTATTATAGTGCAATTGTAGCTCTTGAAGCCAGAGTTTAGGATCTTGGTGTAATATTCCTAGTGATTGTTGATTGTTACATGCTTGACTGAAGGTTGGCATGCTTATGGATTGATGTACTTGCAATAGTATGTTTCTTTGTAGGAGAAACTTATCATTCCCTTGTTCAGCAATTGATGTACTCCTTGTTTCACTCATTGAGCTTAATGAGAAGGGATCAAGCCATAGAGATGATCCAAGGAGATGTAGCCCAGGAGGGGTGAACTCCTTCAAACATTGCTAGTGTTGACTAATGGTTATATCTTTTCATTCCATGTGTGATGTCATGTAACATAATTCATAAACAAAAATAAGTGAGGAGAAACTATTTTGGAAATAAATAATTAGTAATGTTATAACCTGGTCTCAGCATTACTAATATATTAGAATAGTTAGTCCAATATAGCTTCATCGATGGATTAGTAACCACTTTACTAATGCATTCCTAAAGTGAAGTGTTACACCTCATATCTACTTAATTGAACCCTATTATTTCTCACTAGATGTGACTAAGCATATTAGAAAATTAAATATGTTATTTATCATGATGAACCCAAAGTTTGGTTATCTTTGTACTTATGTATTTTATTGATCCATGCTTAGATGATATATGTTACAATGTGGGACTTAATTGGTATCTAGAGATATCTTTGTGGTCTATAATGGTCCATCATTTTTGTACACATTTTAAGGTAGTCCTTTCTCTTGTGGTTTATGCTAACTTCCCTTTGGTGGCATTAAGTTAGATCCATGTTGACAATTCATGACCTAGCTCAATATGCCAGGGTCTTGGGATGGATCTACTAAGAGACATAATCTAGTAAAGCTTCTAGGATCTATCACTTATTTCTATGAATGTAAAAGTGTTACTCGTGTTGTAAAGGATTGCATACTTATTGGAAGCACATTAGTATTATGCCTAAACATAAACTCACATCTTATGTATCGTCACACTTTAGTTGTGGACTCTTGGAGATGATTCTGCAACTAATCACACATTTTCACATTTCCTAAGGTAATTTCATAGAGCTCAAGGTAGTTCATATATCCCAAGGCATTGGTCACATTGTCCAAGAAAATTTGGTCTATTTATACATGCATGTGTCTCTTCTTGACATGCCACATTGAATATCCTCAATCTTTGACTCATTCCATCACTTTTTTGAGCTACTGATTGTCTAATATGATGGATACATGTGGATGTCATATTAGCCATTGGAGGGTTTCATGGACTATTCTTAACTTGGGATGGTCACTATCCACCCTTTGTGGAGGTTCCATGCTTGATATATGGACACGATATTATGTTGGAAACTTCATTATAGGACTTTTGATATGATTAAACAAGTCATCCAATTATTGGGGTTTTTTTTCTCTCCACCTAAAGGAATACTAGAACATGATTTGAGGTTTATACTATGTATTTGAAGGGAATATTGAGCTTATTCACGAATTCAAATTCATTAATTGGTATGAAATTCTCTTCTAGAGTGTTTTGGGTGCATTTGGCATGTTTTTCTTTTCGCTTAACTTAGTCTCCTTCATATTTTGGATTACAAGTCACCTTTTGTAATTTTCCTAGGCTAAATTTAGGGAGATCAGAAAATAATAAATAACAAGAAGCATGTAGAAGCCTCATCTATAAATATAGACACTCCACTCTTTCCAAATGGTTGTTTTAGTTGGATATAAATTCACACTCTACTCATTCCAGATGGTTGTTCTTGTTGGAATATAATTCGTTGAAGATCCACCTATTGGAGTTTTTGATAAAAGTTCTTGGTGCTCCTTGGTGCTCTTTATTTCTTGGAGAATTAAGGAATATATTTTATAGTTTCATTTATTCCTTCTTCATTTGTTAGTTTGATAAGTTCCTAACTCAGCTGCCACCTTCAACCCCTCCCATGAGATTTGAACTTATGACTTGATGGCTACTAAACCCCATACAAACCAACTAATCTAGACCTTGAATCCCATACAAAATAACTCATCTACACCTTATATATATATATATATATATATATATATATATTAATGAGAAATCTAAAATAATTACGTCAGATTTAATTTTCACAAATTGCATTAAATACCTATTGACCAATAGCTATATTAAGGGGAAATTACATTGTCACATTTTTTTAATACCAATTCATTAATAGCTATATAAAAAGAAAACTATTAAACACCACATAGTAAATTAATGATTGAGGTATTGTTTTCTTGTTTTGTTTATTGAATAACAATATATCCACATTTAATGGATAATATAAAAAGTTAGTAAATTAATCATTAATTCATTGCATACTACTTAATATTTATCATATCAAAATTATCTAATGTGTGAATGTTAAATTTAAATGGCCTTGAACTTAAAAAAAATTAAGATCAAGCGAGTCAGAAACACTTAGAAACACACTAAACACTAAATATTAAGAAATGAAATTATAACCAGTATAGATACATCTTAACTCTATATCTACCAAGCATCGACACTACTCAAGAAGTTGGTGCCCAAATAATGAAAACCAAAAAACAACAAAATTTTACAAAAAATAAATAAATAAGGGCCTAAGAAACAGAGCTCAGTCACCCTTTTCTCCCTTTTTTATTTTCTACTTTTCACCATCCTCCTTTGTTAGGAGTGGTAGTAAAAATAGTTAGCTGATTATCTTTTGTCTTCCTTAGATGTTTTGAGTTAGAGCTCTCAGATGTATAAGGACATTTGAAGCCTCATATCTCCTTATCCTTCGAAATTTCTTGTTTGAAGCCTCCTATCTCCTTCTCCTTCAACATTTCTTGGTCTGTGTGTCCTTATTCTCTTGGATTTTGCGAAACTGATACCACTTTTCCTTCCTGGTTTAAATATTCATTCAATGGGGATGCCTGTGGATTTGAATTGTCCTAAGTGGTGGGTGGTCCCAAGCCCTCCTCTTCCTCTTCACCTTCAAGTTTTGTTGTTGGGAATTTCCATCCCTTGGGCTTTTTGACTGGTTTCTTTTTCTTCCCAGAATATTTCTTTGCCAAAGGACATGTGGTTTGTACATTCCTAGTTTGAATACATAGAGGACACCGAAATTTTGTGTTCTCACTCTAAGAACCGAGTCCAACACTAGTTTTTGTGTGTTAAGAGGGTACTGTCAAGTAGTCCTTTACTATGATCTATCTCAACACATATCCTAGCAAAAGTATAAATTTATTCTCGAGTTCTTTTCGTATCCATCTTAATTTATCTCCCAAATGTATTCCAAATTCCTTCCAAAGCGTTTGGATGCCATAAATGAAGGGGTAAGTTATAAAATCTTACCCAGGGCGATATTTTGGAGATCGTCATTGAATTAGCATCAAAATCTAGGAACCGTGATATTATAAATAGTCTTGCATTTCCATTAAAATGTTTAGATTGCATTACATTAATATTTTAATTTTATTATTATTTTTATGAAATTTGACTTAGTCAAAAGGTTAAACATTACATTAGAACATCTCTACCAAACTTAGACGCAATAACAAATTTCATAGATATGATGAAAAAATAGTAAATTAATCATTAATTTAGTATATAATACAAATATTTATTATATTAAAACCATATCATTTGTGAATTTTAAATTTAAACTCCCCTTAACAAAAAACAACCCAATTAAGATCACTCATCGGAAACGCTTATAATATGTTGTTTCCAATTAGAGGAAATTTTAGCCTACAAGCACCCATGAAAATTTCACTTAATTTCCATTTCATAATATGTAAACCAATCAAATTGCTTTAAATTTAAAAAGAAGTACATGTAAATATTTTGGAGGGAAAACAATATATATATATATTTTTAAAATTGTATTTTTGGCTTATCTCCTTATAGGTTTACTCAAATTTCAAGTGTAGACACTCGTTGGACGCGCAATTAAAGTTCACACCGAATGAGTATCCATCATGCATACTTTTGAGAAGACCCACATTGATAAAAATTGAAGTTACATTTAAAAAGTGTGTTGATCATGTTTTTTTATAAATGCGGGTCTTCTCAAAAGTATGCATGATGGGTACACATTGGATGAAAATTTTAATTTCACATCCAATAAGTGTGTACACTTGCAATTTGAGAAAACTTAGTAGGAGATAAGCCAAAATTACAATTAATAAAAAATAGTTTTTTTATTTTCCCTCCAAAATTCATAATATTTATTTGATCATTTTAACTGTTATTTTATTATTTTTCCTTAGGAAACCACTTTTAAGGTGAAATTTCCTCTAATTGAAAGGAAAAAAACATTGGTATGTATTAGGAAAATAGAATCGAGTACATCTATGAGAAATTGTTCCAAAATAGATGTGAGCAAAAGGGAGTGCCCATCACATTCCCATCCAATTGTCTCAAAAAACTAAATTCCCCTACTGCCCAGAAAATTTCATGCAAACAATTGCATTATATCGTATATAGACTTGTCTATATTATGCATTATTAGACTAAAAACTTAACCTATCGGAGCGAAATCCAACCCACTTATTTAATTATAATATCTTCCAAGTACTTGAAATTCAAAACCCCAACAACATCATCTATACCCTCTTTTGATAGCTTATCTACAACCACGTTTGAGTCAGGGAAGATGTGGTGGAAATATATAATTTGAAAGGATAACTTAAGTGATCTCATCCGATTCAACCAACAACAAAGGTTTGGAGGAGAAAATTAGAGTGCCCCAAAACAACATCAATGAGAGACTTAGAATCTCCATATATATGGATACAATCTAGAGACCTACTCTTGACGAACAAGAGCAATCCCCATAGGGCTAATATCTCCACTCTTGTATTTGTACCACTCCCACTGTGCTAAGTTAATTTGTAGTGTGTCATGTTGCAAATCTTGATCCATCCCCCGCAGCCACATAAATCTCTTTGTGCATCTCCTACAAAAAATACTGCAGGAAACTAAATATGCAGAGAAGTATTACGATAATGTAAATATTTGATGGTCGAAGTGCTGCCCACCTTAGTGTCCGTCCATATTCCTATGTTGTAGCAGATTTTGTGAAAACTTATAGGAATACCTTCAAATATGCAAAATTTCATTGCGCACTAGATCTCCTGAAATAAAAAAAATGGGATTCACTTATGCTGACCCTCTCCCCATCCAACAACAAAGGCATAGTTCTAGCGAGTGAAATTGTCTAAATGGAATATGATAAAATTGGAGAACCCGTTCCCATACCTGTACAGTAGTCATGCACTCTAAGAAAATATGTAGAGCTATTTCTATTGACCCTCGTAATAGAGAGCACCAAGACCATGGAATCCCCTCTTGCAGAGGTTTTCAGAGTTTTTCCCATGTCAGTATTTTATTATGCCAAACCAACCAAGTGAACAGTATTAGTATTATCTTAAGAGGAACACTCCACTTCCAAACTTTCAAAATCAAAACGAATTATTTAATAAAAAATTTGACCACATAATCACCAAACGTTTACTTTCTTTGTCAACAACAACATTTTTACTTTCTTTGTCAAAACAACATTTTTATGCAACCACTATTTGACTGTTTTGTCAAAAAGTATAAATTTAGTGATCATTGATAAACCACGTACTTCAATCTCTGTGTTTCATATTGATATCACAGTGCATGTCAGATGATATATTGATCCGAATGTGACAGGTGAAAAAGAATACCCATTGATCCATGATACCTCTGTACGTTAGATTCTGCAGGCTGATGATTGATGATTTTATTGGACATTAATATTTGTGTAAAAGATTGAAAGCTCGGGATAAAATTATCATTCATATCCTGGCATATGATATTCAGGGATGGGGCCATCACATACATTTAAAATTTTTCAGAACTGTAAAATTATTAAAATGGTGAAAACGAAAAAAAAAAACGTGAAAACCTTCAAATTTGATAAATAAATATGTTTTGAAATTCCAATCATAATGATATCTGCAAAATCGCTTTGGCAAAGTGTGTAAGGCTTTTATAAACTATTTCATTAATCCATGTGTTTTGTCGACAATATGTGTAAACCTTTTATATCTGCCAAACGACAAAGAGGTCATTTATATGTATATTGGATTATGCACAGTGATGTCCATAAATAAACTATTTTATTCATATTTTTTTCTAGAAAGTGTGGATTTTTTTTTTTTTACATCAGCAGTGTATGAGATTGATGATAATAACCTATTTGTATTGGTTTACCCTCTTTTGACTCACTTTACATTATCTTAGGCACTTCATCATCTTATTTTCCAGATTGTTTTCAAGATTATTTTTCAAACCAACCACTGTAATTCAATGGTTAAAGTGAACTCACGTACGATTTAATACAGGCATCCCGTACCGGTCCCATTTGTTGATACATTTAACACATTGGGTAGACTTTCATTTCTATTATAGTTTATGAAAATAAATTACAGTAAAATGGTTAATGATTTAAGGTTTAAATCACAGGGCTGCAGTGAATAAATTAGAAACAATTTTACACTCATACTTCAAATAACATCTGCCTTAGGAAGTTAATATAAATATGTTTTAAGCTCGAGTTTTTAATCTTTTAATCAGGAAATCAGTTTTATGGAAAGGGTAACTTTGAGTTATCAAATATTTTAATATTTTTATGATTATAAATTTGTTTATATATTTATAGATATATTTATAAATAATTTAAATTAAGTAATTCATTAAAATTAATTTTAAAAAATTATTAAATTTGAATAATAAAATATATATAAATAGATTTTTGATGATGATGAAGAAGATAATGAAGATGGTTAACTTTCATTAAGACCAAACTTTGGTCCATCGAACCTAAATTTAAATTTATGTTAAATCAAAATTTACTAAATATTAAGAAGAATTTGTTTTCAATTTGAACTTACCCTATTAAAAATTAAATCTATACTTGAGATGAATCTAGATCTAAATTAATACTCATACATATTTATACCTAAGATGAATCTAGATCTAAGTTATTACTCATACATTCATACAAAATTTCCTTCATCATAACAAATACCAAATGTTTGGTGGATCCACCATTTTGATTTTGACAGCCTAGTAGAATTATAATTTGAATTTTTTTATTCCAGGGTGTTTGTGAAAATATGTTTATGTTAAGTATCTAACGATGTTGTAAAATGTAATGTATTAATATTCATCCACACTCACTGATCAGAATCCAACGTATAGAGATATCATGTATCAAAGGATAATCTTTCTCACCTGTCATATTCGGCACTTTGTCGCCCGTCAGCTCCCTCCGCGTGATTCCAATGGTAAGTGTTTACAGCTATACTTCATAATGTTAAATCCATATTCTGTGTACGTTGTCTGGTTTGGAAGGCCTCACAACGGGAACAAGGGGAGGACAAAAGTATGTATCATTCGGTTTACAATGTAATAAAAGTATTAAAAAAAGAATGATTGACGTACATGAGTTGTCACAAATTAAAATTGTTTTTGTTGACAAAGAAATTAAAAGTCCGGTGATTCTTCTTAATGTTTATTGTGAATGTAAGTTTTTCTATAATCGATCCTTCCTCTTGTTCGGGGTCTTCAAACTTCGACACTGACAGATCATATGTATATTTAGTATGTGAAAATTGGCATTATTGCAGAGTACAACGAAAAATGAAATTTAAATATTATGAAAGCCCCTGCGTCCCTTCTGTGTATATATACCTTGTCTGACTTTTATATAAATATATACATAAAAAAAACTGAGGCATAATAGTGTACAATTAAAATCAGTCAAAAATAAAACTATAAAATAAACCAATTCTTAATGGAGTGTGACATTATATTTATAAAATAAAATCAACTTTTCTGAGTTGTATTTATCAGAATTTGGATTTAAATCCTTTGTATATGGAGCTTGTATCTTCAATATTGATTTGAAAATTAACAATTATATTATGAATAATCATTGTTTAATGATTTTATAATTAAAATAATATAAAAAATGTAATATGTAAAGTTTGATGTTTAGTATAAAATTATATTTGAGTAAATTGTGTTGATGCTTTTTGAATCAGCCAATGTGGTTCATTATTAAGACAAGATGAGAAATCTGATCTAGGACTCAGCTTAAAGAGATAAGAAAGTGCCAACTAATCATTGTAGAATAAAGGTTAGTTGGACTGTAAAAAGAAGAAAAATTAATAAATAAATAAATAAATAAAAATAAAAATATATATTATTTGAATATAATTTAATACATATGATGATGATGATGGTTAACGTCCACTACTGAGACCAATCTTTGGTCTCTCGGACCTAAAGAAAAGAGTTATTTAGTTTGATTTAAGATTTTATTCCTATGCTCAAAAATCTTGGAGAGAAGCCTCCCGAGCTCATTATAACTTTGACATCTTAAAAGGCTATGAAGGTCAGTATTGCAACAAAGATTATGAAATTGAGCTCTAATGCGGTTGTACACGGGGCACCCTAAGAGGAAGTAATTTTCATCCTCGATGTTCATATTCTCACAGAGATGGCAGATCCTTTCCATCCATGGTGTTTTAGGACTTGTCCAATGACCTGTTTCACTATGGAGCTCAGGAGAGTTCGTTCTAATCTTGGCTATATTAATTTTCTTCTTTGAGCTAGTTAAAATAGAGAGATACTTTTGATCTTCTACGGTGGGGTTGATGACCTCATTATAATACCTTAATTTTCTTTTAGTTGCTAGATATTTCTCACACCACATTTTTTCTTTGAACTTAGAAGTAACAATTTTTTTAATGTTATTGATGTTTTGCAATGCAACATTCTCGTCGATCTCCCAATGGTTTAACCAGACCTTGGTGTCTTTATACCAATCTCGTTTAAGCCTTAGGTGGTTTTGGCTGGAATTTAAAGCTAGCTTAGGAAGTCTATGGTCTCCTATGCTATTGAGCTTGTGCTTGTACAATAGAAGCCTAGTCATAGCTAGGCTCTCGATAGGGAAAGACCCACTTCTTTAAGGAGAATAGGGTAGGGTGTATTGCTTTTAATTTTAAGGTTATACATTATAAAACACTTCTGGATTTGCTCAATCTTTCTCCAGGATTCTCTAGAGATGCTGCAACCCCAAACCTCACATCCATATAAGATAACAAGAGTGATTAAAGTTTCAAAGAGGAACTTCTTTCTATCTCACATTACGAGGTTTGCCATTTTACAATTATTTTCAAGACCAAAATAAGATTTCCACCCCCCATTAATCCTTTTTTGAATTCTATATTTCTAGTTGAGCTTGTGATGAATATCAATTCCTAGGTACTTGTAAGAAGACACTTCCTCCAAGTTACTATTGTCATACATAAAATTTGCGTAAGTGTCCTTCTTGGATTTGATAATCATAACTTTTGTTTTGTCAGTGTTAACAGACATACCCATGGTAGAGCAAAAATCCTTAAGAAGTCTAAGTTGCTTATCAAGATCAGACGGGCACCTTGCGAGAAGAACAATATCATCAGCATAGAGAAGAAGGATGATGACTATCCCAGCTAAGATCGTGCCAGCACATCCTGCTTCCTCTAAACAACCTTCTAGCTTGTCGATGAAATTCCAAATAGGGTAGGGGAGAGGGGGAAACATTGTTTAACTCCGATATTACAGTTAATATATTTCAACCACTCGTCATTTCTATTTAACTTGGCAATTACATTCTCGTATAACCTTATAGCGGCCACTCTTAGCTCGAAAGGAACATTTAGTTCTTCTAATCTATTCCATAGGTTATTTTTAGGAACCGTATTGAAAGCCTTTCTAAAGTCCACAAAGCAACATAAGAGATTGGATTTATCATTGCGGCATTCCTCCACAATGATCCTAAGTGTAACAAGGTGGTCCGTTGTTGAGTGCTGCTTTCTAAAACCTGCTTGGCCTTTAGCCCACTTACCTTCACTTTCAAGCCAAATGCTCAACTTCTTTTCCAAAATAATACCATATAACTTGGCTAAGAGAGGGCTAATCATAATTGTTCGATAATTAGAGGGGTTATTTGTATCCCCACTTTTAAAAATAGAGATAATGAGGCTCTGAGTCCAAGGTTTAGGGAACCCTTGCTTGACCGCTTGGTTGAAAAGCTTGTGGATGTGGGGGATGAGGAAAGGACCTCCAATTTTTAATATTTCTGCCTGGTAACCTTCAATGTCTTTAGCTTTCCCATTTGCGAGGCGCTTAACCCCAAAATCAATGTCTTCTAGTGAGAAAACTTATTTTGTTGTGAGCAGGGTTTCAAAATCCCTGGCATTTGGAGATTCATAAATCTTCTTAAGATAGGAAATCCAGTCATGTAAAGAAATTTTATTATTATCTTTAGTTTTCCTAGTTAAAATCTGCCTCCAGAATTTCTTAAGAGCCACCTTAGAGAGGTGTAAGAGATTCTCTTGTTTTTTACGAATATATTGCCTTTTTTTCCTTTTTGTTAGGGCTTTGTAAATTTTTATCTTGTTAATATTGAGAGATTCATCAAAAACTTCCTTAATTGCTCTCCTCGCACTTTTACAATCTTTGTGATACTATGGGTTGGTTTTTCTATTTCTTTTATTACTTGATACTTCAATTGAGAACTTGTTAATAGAATATGAGAAGGTTGTAGTAAAATTATGATAGAGGTCATCTATGTTGTCTATACTAGATAAAGGAAGAAAATTATTTTTTAATTCATTTAGAAAGAGATCGTTTTTATTTCTATCAAAGATTAATTTCTTTTGACTATAAGGATTATCTTCTATGGGATCTCTATGCATGACAATATTGAGAGTTATGAGTGAAGGCCTATGATTAGAGTCTGGCTTGTGGTCGTCTAAGATGTCAAAATTTATTATTTCATTGTATAAAGGGAGATTAGAAATAACATAGTCTACCATGCTCCTGCCAAGCCCATGGATGCAGGTCATCTTGCTATAATTGGGCCACTTCTTTAGACCGTTCCAATTTATGAGATCCTAAGCACATCAGAGCTTGACTAGCTCTGACCCAAATAAATTGTCCCCGAGGTCTTTAGAGCTCCTTTTGTACTGGCTAGCCAAAGTAAGGTCTTCGTCTAACCAAAGAGGATTGGGGTTGGAATGATTTCTTAGAAGAATAACTTGGTTGCTTGAAGTTCGAGCATTGAAGTCACCCATTAAAAGGATATTACCTTCATTCCTTAGGCTAGAAATATCATTCTCTAAACCATTGTAAGCACTATTTTTATCTAGATTCTTTTTCTTATAGAATTTAGAATTAATGGGGGAAAAATAACAAATTGCTATGTAGGTCTTTTTATCATTAATGTTAGTAATCTCAATCCAACTCTATTGGTTGTTAGGGTCGTTTTTATAAATCCTAGCATGGGGGGAGATGTTCTTCTTAATGTAGCAAGCTATGCCCCCAATGCCTCTACTAGAGGATCACTTGTTCCAGGTAGACCATATTGCAAAGCCATCTATGTTAGGGACCTTAGATTCTTCGTGCTCCCAAGTTTCAACAAGCAATATAATATCAACATCATTTGAGATCCAACTTAGCTTGGGGCCTTTCTTCCATGAAAAGCCCCGACAGTTCCAAGAAATAATTTGGAGCATGTTGAATATATATTTATTACTATCTTCTTGGTTTCTATCTCGAATAACGGCTTTTATATTTCTAATTATTTCCCATTTTCCTTCCTTCCTAGCTTCTTTTACCTTTTGAACCTCCTTTCCTAATTCTGCTTGATCTTCTGGAATGAGATCTTTGTTTATAAATATTCCTGTTGCTTTTAGACTTGAGGTTTAATAAGTATGTCATACTTATGGTCAATAGAGCTCACCTTTATTTCGGATCAACCTTCCTTTATTCTCAGTTAATTTCCCTAACCTTGTTGCTTCTGTGAGACACATGGTTTCAATTTGTAATCTATTATGTAATTTTGTCTGCGCTATGGCTAAAATATCCTCATCTACCTCCTCTTTCAAACCGAAGATTATAAGGTTCAAGGCCCTTTTATTACGCTCATGGTATAATTCGATCAATTTTTTCATTTCATCTTTAATTGGTTTGATATCTAAAAATTAAATTAATTAATTAATTAATTAAATAAATAAAATATAAATAAATAGTGATAACAAAAATAAATAATAATAATAATAATAATAATGATAAATAAATAAATAGATAAATAATAATAATAAATAATAATAAATAAAATGAATAATAAGTGAATAAATAAAAAATAAAAAAATAATAAAGATATTATAAAGAAACATGGGACCAAAGGAGAGGAAAATACCCTAGGGAGAATGGAAGGGAAGAAACCCAATAAATAAGAATGAAGGGCAGTGATCCAGCATCTGCTAACACTCCACTCATCATCTCTGTTAAGGTTGACCAACCTTTTGTCGATTTCTAAGGCCTTCCTCAACTTTTGGTGGTAGAAATGGTCAACCCTCACATTAACCTTAGAATATTCAATGAAAATGTGATGCTTTGTCTTTTTAGCATGCTCTGCTAAGGCAGAGGAGAGAGATATATTATGCTTTAGGTCAGTGGCATTTTCATGAATTCTTTGACTGATGGATCGACCAGTTTCACCAATGTAAGGTGTCCCATAGGAGCATAGAATCAAGTAAACACCCTTACCATCCTTAGGTCAAATCAGGTCCTTAACAGATCTAAGTGAACTCTGAATGGTGCACAGGGGCTTGAAGGTTTAAGATACATTCTGTCTCCTTAGAAATCCTAAGATTCATAAGGATGGAGCTCCCCTTTGATCCATTGTCAACTCCATAGGTGGTCCGACTTATCTGCTCACTAAATTTTTAGCTAGTAAGCTTAAGCCTCTCGTGGGGCATACCAATTCCTTTGTCAAAGACTCATCCTCTTTTATTAATGAATTGAAAGACATGAAATTGGGCCCCGATGATAGGTTTTTCAGTTTTGATTTTGTCTTGTTATATACTTGCATTCCCATTATGGAAGCTATTGATGTCATTTCTCGGGTCAGAGATCCTGATACTGCTCAACTAGTTGAGATCTATCTAACCTCGACCTTCTTCAATTTTGAGGGTGAATTCTTTGAACAAACTTATGGTGTGGCCATGGGTTCCCCTTTATCCCCGGTGGTGGCTAATATTTTCATGGAAGACTTTGAGTCAAGGGCCCTCTCCACCTCCCTTTTTCAATCTAGGCTTTGGAAAATGTTTTTTGATGACACATGTGTGGCATAGCCACATGGAAAAGAGAAATTAGACCTTTTGTTTCGTCATCTCAATTATCAGTCTGACTCCATTATGTTTACCATGGAATTCGAAGTGGAGGGTAGCCTTCCCTTTCTTGATGTCCTTATTTTTAGAAATGAAGAAGGTTTTTTCTCATCAAGTCTTTAGAAATAAGACGCACACTGAGCAATATTTACATGCGGGTTCTCATCATTTCCCTACTCAAAAGTTAGGGGTTCTCAGTACCTTAGCCACTAGGGCCTTTAGAATTGCTGATGAACACCACCTTGAAGGTGAGAAATCTCATCTCCTTAGTGTTTTCCTTAGAAATGGTTATAGCAAGGTTCAATCTCTTAGAGATTTTCAAAAAGCTGAAAAAGGTCACAGGGTTAAAAACGATCATTGTGATAGGTCATCTCAAGTTCACCTTCCTTTTATCCAATGAATGACTGATAAAATAAATAGGATCCTAAGGAGACATAATGTATCTTCAACCTTCAAGCCCCTCTGCACCATTCGGAGTTTGCTTAGATCGGTTAAGGACTTGATTTTCCCTAAGGATGGTAACAGTGTTTACTTGATTCTGTGCTACTGTAGGACACCTTACATTGGTGAAACTAGTCAATCCATAAGTCAAAGAATTGATGAACATGCCACTGACCTAAAGAATAATAGATCTCGCTCCTCTGCCTTAGCAGGGCATGCTGAAAAGACAAAGCATTACATTTGCATTGAAGATGCTCAGTTTATTGCGAGGGTTGACCATTTCCACCACCGAAAGTTGATGGAGGCCTTAGAAATCGAAAAGAGTGTGGTCAACCTTAACAGGGATGATGGGTGGAGTGTTAACAGATGTTGGATCCTTGCCCTTCATTCTTAGTTATTGGGTTTCTTCCCTTTCGTTCTCCCCTTAGTCTTTTCCTCTCCTCTATTTCTTTTTCCCTTTTTATTCTTTATAATATCTTTATTATTTATTATTATTTATTCAATTATTATGAATTTTATTTATTTATTATTATTTATCTATTTATTTATTCATTCATTATTTATTTATTTATTTATATTTTAATTCATTAATTAATTTATATATTTAATTTTTAGTTTTATATTTCTATTTTTATTTTTTCTATATATATTAAATTGTATTCAAATAATATATATATTTTAAATTTTATTTATTTATTTATATTTTTTTTAAGATTTGAATATAATAACTTAAATTAATAATAATAATAATAATAATAATAATAAGAATGTTTTTTTTTTTTTTTAACAGTCAAACTAGTTGTTATTCTACAACAGTTAGTTGGAACTTTTTTATCTATTTAAGTTGGGTCCTAGATCAGATTTCTCACCTTGTCCTGATGATGAACTACACTCGGTGGTTCGAAAAGCGTCGACACAATTTGCTTGAATATGATTTTCACTGAAAGATTTTATACATAATCTATGGATCACAGAAGCCAAATTCCTAAAAAAAAATAATTGTATATTTATAATTTTCTTGTCAAATAGGAAAAGACTTATTTCTATGAGAAAGATAAGATATGATGTGTTGTCTTTAATTTTTTTTAAATTATAGTTAGCTTTTTCCATAATTCTCTTGAAATGTTGAAATCCAAACTTCACAACTATATTAAATAGTTGGAGTAAAAAAAGTCTTAGCGAGGAGCTTCTTATACCAAAATTAAAAGTCTTCTAATTCATAATGTTTTTAAGTTAAGCAAAAAAATAATAAAAAAAAGTTTGACTAACAAAACCCTTTGAAAAACATTCCAAAAGAGATTTTTCCTTATAGAAATCCAAAATGAGCCATTCCAACCTAGATAAAATGAAAGAATAAATACAAAACTTAGTAATTATCTAAGTAAAGAACCCTCCTCTGCATGCAGTCAAAAATAAAATAAAATAAAATAATCTCATCAAAGCACTATGCATTATGCACAGCATGATCATGTGCCTAAGATAATGTAAAGTGAGTCAAAAGAGCGTAAACCAATAGGTTATAGGTTATTATTTACAAAGAAATAATTTCCACACTTATTAAAAAAAAATATTATCAAATAGTTTATTTATCGACATCACTGTGCAGAATCCAATGTACGTATAAATGACCTCTTTGTCGTTTGGTAGATATAAAAGCCTTACACAAATATGTGTAAAGCACAAATAGTTTATAAAATCCTTACACACTTTGCAGAAACGATTTTGCAGATAGATATCATTAGGATTGGAATTTCAAAGCAGATTTATCTATCAAAGTTGAGAGTTTTCATTACAGTTTTAAGTAAAGATTATCTACAAAGAAATATTTTTCACACTTCTTGAAAAATTATGAATCAAATAGTTTATTTATCAACATCACTATGCAGAATCCAATGTACGTATAATTGACCTCTTTGTCGTTTGGTAAATATAAAAACCTTACACATATTGTCGACCAATTAGTTTATAAAAGCCTTACACACTTTGCAGAAACGATTTTACAGATAGATATCATTATGATTGGACTTTCGAAACAGATTTATTTATCAATTTTGAGAGTTTTCACACTTCTCTTTGTCTGTTTTCACAGTTTTAACTAAAATTTTAGAAGTTTTGCAAAATTTTTTAGCTGTATGTGACGGCCCCATCCATGAATATCATATGCCAGGATATGGATGATCATTTTATCCGGAGCTTTCAAGATTTTACAAAGTCCGTATAAAGCTTTTACACAATTACTAATGTCCAATAAAATCATCAATCATTAGCTTGCAGAATTTAAAATCATCCTGGATCAATGGGTATTCTTTCTCACCTGTCATATTCGGCACTGTGTCGGCCGTAAGCTACCTCAAAACGATTTCAATGTTCACTGTTTACAGCTATACTTCGTAATGTTAAATCCATATTCTAGTTGAGAATAATTGAGAAATTATTTAATATTCTGTGTGTGGTTTGGAAGAGCCCGAACATGAAGAAGAAGACGACAAAGTATATCATCTGACATGCACTTTGATATCAATATGAAACAGATTTATTGAAGTACGCGGTTTATCAGTGGTTTTTCGTTGCGTAAAAATGTTGTTATCGACAAAGAAAGTAAATGTTCGGTGATTCCGGTTCTTCATTAACATTTTATCAAATCGTATGTTGGAAATCGAATGATATAATTTGTTATTATAGTTTCAATCCTTAACCTTAAGTGTGTTATGTTTTCAAATGGGTTAGTGTGTTATGTTTTGAAATGGCGATCACAGGAGGAGATAGTATGCCTGTGATAGTATTCATTGCAGGTATTGGATTCACATGTGGCTTACATTAGGAGGAGATTTACCCTTATACATGTAGTTTTACAAAATATTTCTGTATATTGGACTCATCTTTTTGCACTTCCTTCTTTCTCAATTATTCCCAAGATATGAAGTATCCTCTTTGGCTTTTTATGGTCCGACATAGGCCAGGCGTAGAAATATCATTTGATCAAATCGGAAAAGCTCACTCTACCGAAAGAATATGGGGTTGGGGCATCTTGGATACTAAGGCTTTCTATGGGCTATGTTGATTAAAGCTCTATGGAGGGTTCTATTTGGGGATGGTATATGGAGGGATATTATATTGGTGAAGTCCCTGAAAAGGAAGAGCTCCACTGATTGGTACAAAGAGGGTAACATAGGCATCGAAGTTAGATCACACAGTTGGTTGAGTTTTCACAAGGTAAAACTTTGGCTTTTAAAGAGGCTTAGATGATCTTTTGGAAATGGAACTTGCATTTTAATTGGGATGAATAGGTATTGGGTATCAATACAACTTCACATCTCTCAGAGAATATTATTGACATTCTACACACTAAGGGTTACATTTTCTTGGAAAAGGTCATTTGGCATTGGAGCAGACAATATACAATCCAGAAAGAAGCAACCAAAATTGGCCTGGAAGGACAAAGATAAATTGTTTGGAACTTCTTTGTACATGATCTTAAACATGAAAGTCTTTGCAGAGTTGGGGGGGGGACTTTCTCACCTAACATGGAAAAATTCACCCTAGTGTGTTAGAAAAATATATATTATGGAGCAATGCAACACATAAAATATGTAGAAAATGCAAGCACACAAAACACATAAAACCAGAGAGACATAGATATACGTGGTTCACCCAGTTTGGGCTACGTCCACCCCGAACAACCAATCCTTCCTTTCTATTATCCAGCAAAATGAAGAGACAAAACCTAAAACAGATCCGCTGTAATAATCTCTCTTCTCTCTCACAGTCTCCCTATATATTTCCTGCTCAGAGAATACACATATAATACACAGCCGCAATACAATACCCTCATACAAAGAGAGGGGTTTCCTTCTAGGGAAAAAAACCCTAAACTAAACATAACTTCTACCGTCAGATCATCTGCCTAATGAACTGCCCAGATTGACTAGAAATTACTATACTTTTACAAGGCAATTATACATCTGTTTTTAGCTTCAGGGGCGCTGCCCCTGAAACCCCCGCAGGGGGACCGCTGCCCCCCGGACGCCCCAGCCGGGGGTCAGCCCTCTCGGACCTCGCAGGGGAGCCAAGGCCCACCCGCACCCCCCCACTGCAAGGGTGTACAATGTTCCTGGGGTATACATCCAGCTAAAACAAGGATCTCTGAATCAGGATTAAAATCAGGCTCCACACCCAACAATCTCCCACTTGGAGACTGATTATAGCAACTCCACCGCTACTTCATTTGCTGGACAATGACTCCTCTTTGGACCTGGCTGTTTCTCATCTTCATCATCATCCTTGAAGATCAATTGAAACTGAGCACATTCTTAGTTTCTCCCTGGTTACAATTTTTGTTAGCATATCTGTAGGATTCTGGCTAGTATGTATCTTTTCCAGTTTCAACTCTCCATCTTCCAATACTAACTGTATGAAATGGTACTTGAGATGTATGTGTTTAGTCCTGGAATGAAATGCTGAGTTCTTTGCAAGATGAATGGCGATTTGGCTATCACTGTATAACGTGTCCATATCATGCTTCTTACCCAATTCACCCATAAACCTTTGTAACCAAATCATTTATTTACTAGCTTCTGTAGCAGCAACATACTCTGCTTCTGTTGTTGAAAGTGCAACAACACTTTGGCTTTTTGAAACCCAACTGACAGTTGTTCCACCTACAGTAAATACATAACCTATAGTGCTCCTCCTGTTATCTCTGTCACTTGCCATATCTGTATCAACATATCCCTATAGAGCAATGTTTGAACCACCAAAGCATAATGCTTGATTTGTGGTACCTCTCAAATATCTGAGAATCCATTTTACTGCCATCCAATGTTCTTTTCCTGGATTATTCATGTACCTTCTTACAACTCCCACTGCATGTGCAATATCAGGCCTTGTGCAGACCATTGCATACATTAAGCTTCCAACTGCAGATGCATATGGAACTTTAGACATATAATCCATGTCTTCTTGAGTCTTTGGGCACATCTCCTTACTAAGTTTGAAATGGCTAGCAAAAGGTGTACTAACTGGTTTTGCATTCTGCATATTAAATCTTTTCAACACCTTTTCTATGTACTCATTCTGAGATAGTGTTAATTTGCGATTTTTCCTGTCTCTAGTTATCCTCATACCAAGGATTTGTTTTACAGCTCCCAAATCCTTCATTGCAGATGAATTTGCCAATTTTCTTTTGAGCACATTTATTTCCTGCATGTTAGACCCTGCAACAAGCATGTCATCTACATACAATAACAATATAATATAGCTGCCATCATTTTGCCTTTTTAGATAAACATAATGATCAGAGTGACATCTAGTATAACCTTGTTGAGACATAAACTTGTCAAATTTTAGATACCACTGCCTTGTAGCCTGTTTTAAGCCATACAAGCTCTTCTTTAACCTGCACACCAATTTTTCTTTCCCTTTGACCTCATATCCTTCTGGTTGCTGCATGTATATCTCTTCCTCCAAATCTCCATGGAGAAATGTTGTCTTTACATCTAACTGTTCAAGATGTAAATCTTCCGCTACTACAAGACT
The DNA here is from genome assembly GCA_034641835.2 of Pinus albicaulis. Lineage (NCBI taxonomy): Eukaryota > Viridiplantae > Streptophyta > Pinopsida > Pinales > Pinaceae > Pinus > Pinus albicaulis. The sequence continues at coordinate 100,475,884 of CM076571.1, forward strand.
TAAGATAGTTCTGATTGAATTCATCTTAACAACAGGAGAAAATATTTCATCAAAATCAATACCTTTCTTTTGTGCAAACCCCTTCACCATAAGTCTAGCTTTGTACCTCTGTTTTCCTCCATCTTCTTCCTTCAGCCTGTAAACCCATTTATTCTGCAATGTAGTTTTACCTGCAGGCAACTTGACTAAGTCCCAAATCTGGTTATGCATTAAGGAGTCCATCTCTTCTTCCATGGCTAGCTCCCACTTCTTCCTACTTTCAACCTGCATTGCTTCTTCATAACATTCAGGTTCACCAGAATCAGTCAATAATAAATAATATAATGAAGGAGAGTATCGTTTGAGGTCTGTTATCACAGTGGTCACTTCTACTTTAATTTGATCATTTTGGAATCATATTGCTGTTGTGATGATTCTTTATAGCTGCTTTGTGATTTGTTGATTATTCTTATTTTCGAGCTTTATTTACTTTCGATTTATCTCATCAAGAACCATGTATTTCTTGCTTTCTTTTTCCTGTTTCTTTTCCTGCAACTGATTCTTATACAAGACCTTTTCATTGAATATTACATCTCTTCTCCTAATGATTTTGTGATTTTTATAATCATATACGCGATAACCAAAATCATTAACACCATATCCAATAAAGGTATATTTCTTTGATTTTTCCTCAAGCTTTGTTCTATTTTCTTTATTAATATGGACAAAGGCCTCACAACCAAAAGGCTTTAAAAAAGAGTAGTTTACCTTTTTACCTGTCCATGCTTCCTCTGGAATACCACCATCCAAGGAACTTGAAGGCCCTCTATTTATTAGATAAACAACAGTATCTACAACATCTGCCCAAAATTGTAAAGGAAATCTTGCATGCAATCTCATGCACCTTGCACGCTCCATGATTGTTCTGTTCATCCTTTCTGACACACCATTTTCTTGTGGTGTTCTTGGAACTGTCTTCTCTCTACGAATTCCATGCTCTGAACATTACCTATCAAACTCTTTGCTGCAATATTCACCTCCATTGTCTGATCTGAGACACTTCAACTTCTTTCCTGTCTCAATCTCAACCAAAGATTTTCATTTCTTGAAAGTATCAAATACATCAGATTTATTCTGAATACAATAAATCCATGTTTTTCTAGTTGCATCATCAATAAAAGTAACATAATAACGAGAGCCACCGAGAGATGATACCTGAGCAGGTCCCCATACATCTGTATGCACAAGCTCCAATTTTTCGCTCTTCTTTTCTTTCCCAACTCTGAGAAATCCGACTCTCTTTTGTTTTCCATAAATGCAATTCTCACAGAAATCCAAATCAACATTCTTCAAACCTGGCAACAAATTTCTTGAGTGAAGAATCTTCATTCCCTTCTCACTCATGTGTCCGAGCCTATGATGCCATAATGCTGCATCTGCTCCTTTGGAAGTTAAAGCATTAGCAGAGTTAGAAATACCATTGCATAAATACAATGTACCAACCTTTTCACCTTTTGCTATTACCAAGGCTCCTTTGGTGACCTTCCAAGTTTTTATTGAGGTTGTCCTAGCCTTCGCCTAATTATACATTTGAAATCAAATTTTCTTTCGATAAGACATACCTTGCTATTTAGTAGCCATTGGTTTCCATTCTGTTGTTTTACAAGAACTTTACCCATTCCAACAATTTTACAGGGTTTATCATCACCCCAACGAACTTGTCCAAAATCTCCTTGGACATAGTCATGAAAATATTTCTTATTAGGTGTGGCATGGAATGAGGCCCCACAGATACCACAGGAATCATTAACATTTTTCGAAAGAAAGAATCAAGCATCTTGTAACACATGTATGCATTTGCTTCATGATTGTTTTCTTGTTGCGCGTCTCCTTCTTTTCCCTTAAAGTCTGTTCTTTAGGTGTCCTTTCTTTCAGCATTTCTAGCACTGTATCACAATCTTGAACAGATCTTGCCTTTTCTTGATTCTGCTATATCACAAACTCTTTCCTTTTTACATTCTCCTTCCCCTAGACTCTGCACTCAAAGCATTACCTGATGTATCACCGGAGCTTTTCCGTCGCATTTCCTCACTAAGGATAGCACCGACAACATCATCAAACTTTAAAGTACTAGATCTAGAGACAGAGTTACTAATGGCCATTACTAAACCATTCCAACTCTCTGGAAATGAGCATAAGAATAACAAAGCTCTAACTTCATCATCAAAGTTTATGCCTACAGAACTTAACTGACTGGTAACTGTATTAAAATAATTTAAATGGTCTGCAACAGATCCACTTTCCGACATCTTCATATTAAATAGTCGTTTCATAAGAAATACCTTGTTTGAGGCTGAGGGTTTTTCATATAGTTTTGCCAACGTCTGCATCAACCCCTATGTTGTTGTTTCCTTCGAAATATTGAAGGCAACTGACGCCACAAGGCATAACTGTACTGTTCCGAGTGCCTTTCTATCGAGAATGTTCCATTTCGCGTATGTCATGGCCATCGACTTCTTTGTTTTTTCGCTCAATGGTAGGTACAGATCTTTCTGATACAGATAATATTCCATCTGCATCTTCCACAACATGAAGTTTTGGCCATTAAATTTCTCGACCCTAAACTTACCATCTTCCGCCATTGCTCCCACTCGAACCATGAACCCTTCTTTCCTGCGAGTTATCAGCCAAATATACCTTCGGCTTTGATAGTAGTTGTTAGAAAATTATATATTATGGAGCAATGCAACACATAAAATACGCGGAAAATACAAGCACACAAAACACATAAAACCATAGAGACACAAATATATGTGATTCACCCAGTTTGGGCTACGTCCACCCCGAACAGCCAGTCCTTCCTTTCTATTATCCAGCAAAATGAAGAGACAAAACCTACAACAGATCCACTGTAATAATCGTTGTTCTCTCTCACAGTCTCCCTATATATTTCCCGCTCAGAGAATACACATATAATACACAGTCGCAATACAATACCCTCATACAAAGAGAGGGCTTGCCTTCTAGGGAAAAAAACCTAAACTAAACATAACTTCTACCGTCAGATCATTCGCCTAATGAATGGCCCAGATTGACTAGAAATTACTATACTTTTACAAGGAAATTATACATATGTTTTTAGCTTCGAGGGCGCTACCCCCAAAACCCCTGCCAGGGGACCGCTGGCCCTCGGACACCCCAACTGGGGGGTCAGCCCCCCGGACCCCACAGGGGGGGACAAGTGTCCCCCGCACCCCCCCGCTGCAAGGGTGTACAATTTTACTGGGGTATACATCCAACTAAAACAATGATCTCTGAATCAGGATGAAAATCAGGCTCCACACCCAACATAGTGCAGTGGTGGTCAGGAACATATACAGGTACATTATGTCCTCAAATTTTTCATTAAATAATCCATTGTGGTTTCTGAAAGTTTGGAAGTGGAGAGTTCTCGTGAAGATAATACACTTCACTTGGTTGGTTTGGTGCAATAAAATACTGACTTAGGAAAACCTCTACAAGAGGGGATTCCATAGTCCTGGTTGGTGCCCGTTATGACGAGGGTTGATAGAAACATGTCTACATATTTTCTTAGAGTGCACGACTACTATAGAGGTATGGCAATGAGTTCTCCAACTTTATCATATTCCATTTAGACAATTTCACTCGCTAGAACTATGCCCTTTTTGGTGGATGGCGAGGGGGGGGGGGCAACATAAGTGACTCCTGTTGATTTTATTTTGGGAGATTTGGTGCGCATGGAAATTTTTCATATTTGAAGGTATTCCTATAAGTTTTCTCAAAATCTTCTACAACATAGGGATATGGATGGAAACTAAGGTGGAAAACACTTCGGTTATCAAATATTGATATTATCATAATACTTCTCTGCATATTTAGTTTCCTGCAATATTTTTTGATGGAGCTGCACAGAGATGTTTATGTGGCTGTGGGGGATGGATCAAGGTTTGAAACATGACACACTACAAATTAACTTGGCACAGTGGGAGCGGTACAAATACAAGAGCGAAGATATTGGCCCTATCAGGATTGCTCTAGTTTGCCAAGAGTAGGTCCCTAGATTGTATCCATATATATGGATATTCTAATTCTCTCATTGATGGCATTTTGGGGCACTCTAATTTTCTCCTTCAAACTTTTGTTTTCGGTTGGATTGTATCAGATCACTTAAGTTGTCCTTTCAAATTATATATTTCCAACACATCTTCCGTGAATCAAACATGGTTGTAGAAAAGCTATCAAAAGAAGGTATAAATAATGTTGTTGGGATTTTTAATTTCAGGTACTTGGAGGATAATATAACTAAAGAAGTGGGTTGGATTTTTCTCCCATAGGTTAAGTTTTTAGTCTAATAATGAAGAATATAGACAAGTTTATTTTGGTATTTTAATATGATATAATGTGATTATTTACATGAAATTTTCTGGGCAGTAGGAGAATTTAGTTTTTTGAGACAATTGAATTAGAATGTGATGGGCACTCCCTTTTGCTCCCATCTATTTTTGAACAATTTCTCATAGATGTACTATATTCTATTTTCATAATGCATACGAGTGTTTTCTTTCCCTTTCAATTAGAGGAAATTTCACCCTAAAAATGGCCTCCTAAGGAAAAATAATAAAATAATAGTTAAAATAATAAAATAAGAGTTATGAATTTGGAGGGAAAATAAGAATTTTTTTTTTTTTAAATTGTAATTTTGGCTTATCTCCTTCTAGGTTTTCTCAAATTTCAACTGTAGACACTCGTTGGATGTGAAATTTAATTTTGCATCCAACGTGTACTCATCATGCATACTTTTGAGAAGACCCACATTGATTAAAAAAATGAAAATACAAGCGTGTTCAACACGCTTTTTAAATGTATCTTCATTTTTTATCAATGCAGGTCTTATAAAAATTATGCATGATGGGTATTTGTTGGATGTGGAATTTAATTATGCATCCAACGAGTGTCTACACTTGAAATTCAAGTAACATATAAGGAAATAAGCCAAAATTACAATTAAAAAAATGTTTTTTCTTGTTTTTCCTCCATAATATTTGCATCTACTTATTTGTAAATTTAAAGTATTTTGATTGGTTTACATACAATGAAATCAAAATTGCGTGAAATTTTCATGGGCGGATTTAGGCTAAAATTTCCTCTAATTGGAAAAAAAAAATATAAACGTTTCTGACAAGTGATCTTAATTGGGTTGTTTTTGGTTAAGGTAAGTTTAAATTTAACATTCACAAATTATATGGTTTTAATATAATAAATATTGTCAAACCAGGAGGTAACTCTGCAAATCAAAATGTTTATTAGATGAGGAATGTGCATGTATTTATACATGGAGGTGAGGCTATTGGGATTCATCTCCCAATGACTCTTGGCCTTCCTTATTTCCTAATATTATTTATTATACAATACTACATATCCACACCCAACACATAGGATTAGGTGTCAACATTCCCCCCTTTAATCCAAAGGGATGTTGGTGAGCCTAAGCATCGATCTGAACTTTTCAAACTTTTCTCTGCCAAGTGCTTTGGTGAAGATATCAACAGTTTTCTCATTTGTGGAACAATGATGTAGATGGATGGTTTGCTTTTCAGAAGCGATGAATTAGATGGTACTTTGTATTGATGTGCTTTGTTCGATCATGGAACTTTGGGTTCTTGGCCAACTTTATTGCAGAAGTGTTGTCGATCATGAGTGGTGCGGAATACATTTGTTTCATCTGCAAATCTTCTAGGATTTTCCGGAGCCACACAATTTCCTTTGTTGCTTCAGCTACTACCACATATTCTGCCTCAGTCGTGGAATCTGCTGGAACTGACTATTTGCATGATCTCCATGAGACAGCTCCTGATCCAAGACTCATGGTGTAACTTGTAGTAGACACCCCTGTTTCTTTGTTGCCATCAAAGTCTAAATCGGATGAATCCGATCAAGGCGAAGTGGATGGAGCGCATATTTGGGTCAAAGTCTTGAGTCCCCTTCAAGTACCTTAACACTCTTTTTATGTGAGACCAATGTCCATCACAAGGTTTTTGCGTAGACCTTGAGGATTCAATAGCATATGAAATCAGGTCTGGTGGTGGTCGAGTAGATAAGAATTCCTACAAGCTGTCTATACTTAGTTTCATCCTCAAATTCCTTCCCGTCAATAGATGTGAGCTTCAAGTTTTGTTCCATTGGAGTGGTTAAGGGATTACATTCATCCATGCCAAACTTGTTCAAGAGATCTCCAATGTACTTCTTTTGAGAAAGAAATATAAATTTAGGATGTTGAATTACTTCAATACCTAGATAGTAATGAACATGACCCAAATCAGTCATTTTAAAACCTTTCTTCAATTATTTCTTCATGGATGCAATATAGCTCTCATTGTTCCCTGTTATCAAAATATCATCTACATATACCACAATATATACAACTATTTTTCCAACTTTCTTAACAAACAAAGTTGCATCATCAAGATCAAAATGTTTGAAGTCAAGTTTCAGAAGATGCTTGGTTAATTTTTCATACCAGGCTCGTGGTGCTTGCTTGAGCCCATACAAGGATTTTATAAGCTTGCAAAATTTTTGTTCTTGACCCTTTACAACAAATCCTTCTAGCTGGGACATATAAACTTTCTCCTTTAGATCTCCATTCAAAAAAGTTGTTTTTACATCCATATGATGGACTTTCCATCCATTCTTAGCTGCTAAGGCAAAGAGAGTCCGGATGGTGGTCCATTTTTCTATGGGAGCAAAAGTTTCTTCATAATCGATTCCTTCTTTTTGTGCAAAATCTTTTGGCACAAGCCTGGCCTTGTGCTTGTCAAGTGAGCCATCTGCTTTATACTTGTTCTTGTAGACTCACTTACAGCCAATTGGTTTTGTTCCCAAAGGCAGATCAACCAGCTTCCAAGTGCCATTCTTTATCAGTACATATACTCTTGCCATCGCTTCTTTCCATTCATCATGAGAAGCAGCTTCTTTGAAGGAAGTTGGTTCATGATCTGTAGACAAACTCAATTCACAGTTATAGCAATATCCATATCAACAAGAGAATCAGAATTATCTACATCACCTTCGATTTGTTTAGTGGAACTTCTTGTCCCTGTTTTTCCAACCTCATCAGGATGAACATTTTCCAGTGTCTTTGTCAGCCATTTGGGAGGACCTTTCTGAGATGGCCCAGGCTGATCATTTGACTGAGTTGGGATTGATTCAAGATTCAATATCCCAATTCTATCAATCACATCATTCAATGTATCATCCATGGTTGTTTCTTCATGTGGGGGAGAGAGTGCTTCAGGACATGATTCCACAGTTTGATTCAATATCATAATCCCCCCTTCAAGATGTGGAATATGATTATCAAATTCTTGGAAAGACTTTGCATGTGTGAATATATCTAGGCGATCAAGTTGCCGCTCAAAAACCTTGTCACTCTTGGTAGATTCAAGGAATATGACATCTCTTGCTATTACAAACTTCTTATTTGCTTCATCATAGAGAAGATATCCTTTGGAGGTATTGGAGTACCCCAAGAAGATACATTTTCGACTTCTAGCACCAAGTTTTTTCCTTTGACCCTTGGGTATCAAGGCATAACGGTGGACCCAAAGACTTACTGAAATGCTAGAAGGAATGTGGCCATGCCACATTTCAAAAGGAGTTTTTTTTCTAATTGAACTTGAAGGACACCTATTCTTTATGTAAACAACACATAGAACTGCATCAGCCCAAAACATCAATTTTACATTCTTGAAAAATAACATGGAGCGAACCATATTTAAAATAGTTCTGTTCATTCTTTCAGCTACACCATTATGTTGGGGATTATATGGCACAGTTGTTTGATGTTTGATTCCATGTTGACGAAGATAATTTTCAAATTCGTTTGAAGTGTATTCTTTTCCATTATCAGTATGTAGAGAGCCAATATGAGTTTGTGCATCATTTTCAATCCATGCATGAAAATTCTTGAATGCTTGAAAAGAATCAGACTTGTTCTTCAATAAGTAAATCCAACACATTCTGGTGTAGTCATCAATAAATGTCATCATGTATTTATTTCCATTTGCAGAAGCAATAGGCATAGGGCCACATAAATTTGAATGAACAAGCTCAAGTTTTCTATGTGCTCTGGAGTGTGAATCATGAAATGGTTGTTTGTTATGCTTTCCTAGAATACAAGCATCACATTCCTTAGGTTTTCTAGGAATTGTAGGTAGTCCATTAACACCATTTTTTTTCAACAAACGAAGGCTTTCATAGTTCAAGTGTCCAAATCTAGCATGCCATAAAAGACTTGATGGGAATGTACCTTCATCATGATGTGAACTGAATGCAAAGTTTTGAGCATGAGCAGATGAAACTTTCAGCTTCAAAAGTCTCCCTTCTTCTATTCCCTCCATGACAAGTGAGTGATCTAATGCTTTTCTGACCTCTGCCTTGCCATCAAAGAAGTGAATGGAGTGTCCTTGCTGGCGGATTTGGACCAGGGACAGTAAGTTTCTCCTCAACTCAGGGAGGTATAGAACCTCATGTAGGATATGATTTGGAAGACCAGGCAACTTAAGCCTGACTATGCCAAGCCCTGATGGCTTGAGTTTGGATTTATCTGTGAAATATACTGCTCCATCAACTTTGCTAGTGAATTCTTCAAAAAAATATTTTATAAATGTCATGTGACATGTTGCTCCTGAATCTAGCAACCAATCATCTGTCCATGAAGTAAATGAAACATCAAACAAGTCTTCAGTTACTCCATTGTTACAATGTGCTAGAACATAATGAGCGGATTCAGGTGCTTTACCTTTGTCTTTGTCATTATTTTTACCTTTTTCTTGATTTCTTTTTTGCTCAATTTTATCCCAAGGTGTCCTGCATTTGGATGCATCATGTCTACCTTTATTGCAACGTGTGCAATGAAGATTGGATTTGTTAGATTGTCTGCCCCCCCTTTCTGTGAAGTTTCTTCTTCCTCTGCCTCTTCTGCCACCTCTTCCTCTGGATGAATCTGGAGCATGACTATTTTCTCTATGTGCCAAGTATGCAGCCTCTTCAGAAGACGAAGGGACTGCCATCTTCCCGAAAGCTTTCTCTCTTTCTGAAAACTTTTTCTCAAGTGTATCAAAGGTGATATGCTCAAGGTTTCCACTTGCTTGCAAAGACTCAAGATACTGTGATTAAGTCGGATATAATGCCTTAACATATGCTATGAGAGGTATGTCAATTTTTACACCAGTGCTGTTAATATCATGCATGATAGATCTAACTTCTGAAGCTAAAGCAAGAGGATCATCATTCTTCATTTCAAGACTGAACAACTTAATCATCAATTGGACAATCTCTAGTTCTGAATGTGAGTCCTAGAGTTCTTTTAGCTTGCTCAAGGCTTCATAAGCATTTGAGAATGATGAAATATGGCAACTCACCTCTTCATTTACAGAAGCTACAATCAAGGCATAGGCCTTGCAGTTCTTGTTTTCCCAAATGGCGAGCTCCTTGTCTGAAGTGGGCTTTGCTGGTGGATTTCCTTCTTGTCCTTCACAGATCCCTTTCCAAAACTCATTAAAAATGAGAGTGTGATTGATTTTCTGCGACCATTCACGATAGTTCTCTTTGCCGGAGAGAACCACCCCAACAATAGATATGAGAGAATGCATTCTTTTGAAGGGAAAAAAATAATTACTTTGCTGGAAAAATTCTTTTGAGGAGGAATTTTTTTTGCTAGAACATCCTCAATTCTGGAAATATACTCAATTGAAGGGGACAAAAATACTTTGCTAAAAACACTGAATTCTGCACCAAATATATATATATATATATATATATATATATATATATATATATATTTGTGTTTGAAGAAAAAGACTTTATATGGATAATTGTATTGAAAGTATGGTGGGGGGGGGGGGGGTATTATGAGTGTGAATGGTATTAGAAAAGGAAGGAGGCATTATAATAAGCAGCGTGGAGGCGGTAATATGGAATGGTATGACAGGCGGACAGAACGTAATATGGAAAAATGATGTGGAACACGCGTGGACAACGTGTATTATAAACAGCGTGGAGGTGGTAATATGAATGGTATGACAGGCGGACAGAACATAATATGGAGTGAATGACAGGCGGAGTTATTAAATGGAAGAGGAAGGGCGGGGAGGGCCGAAAGGCCACGGGGAGAGGAACAACGTGCGGGAATATACCAGTTATATATGCAGCGTAGAGGAGCGTTATATACCAGTTATATATGCAGCGTGGAGGAGCGAGTGTATGCGGGGTTGTAATCACAGGAGCGAGTGTATGGAGGGATGAAGCCCGCGTGGGAGAAGAGCTGAGGGTGTGTGAGGGGGAGGGTAGTTTATGGGGCGAAGACTTCTGTAGAGTGGGGGTAGTGCAGTTTAGACAGGTAAGCGTAGGGACTGTGTGAGGGGTGTGGGCAGACAACGCGTGAGGGAAAAGTGAGGGGCGGGGGTAGGAGTTGGGGAGTGGGACTGTGTGTGGTGATATATGGAGAGGTCGAGAGGCTGTTTTAAAAAAAATCTGGAATGGCAGAGTTGCAGGTGCTGAGTTGCAGGAACTGCAGAAATTGCAGGAGATGCAAAATAATCAGATATTGTAGGAGCTGAACCTGCAGAAATCAGAGACTATAGAATTTGCAGAGATAGAAAAAGTGCAGAATTTCAGTATATAGCATCAATCTAATGGAGCAGCAAAACTATACATAAAAACTGACTGAGCAAAGGAATGAGGGAGTTACACCACAGGAAAAAATGCCAATGTGGGACTGGCTTTGATACCACGTCAAACGAGATTATGTACTAAATTAATGATCAATTTACTAATTTTTCATCATATCTAATAAATTTGTTGTGGCACCTGAGTTTAGCAGAGATGTTATAATGTAGTGTTTAACCTTTTGAATAAGTCCAATTACATAAAAATAAAAATGAAATAAAATTTAAAAAATAAAATTAAAAGATTAATGTAATGTAATGTAAACATTTTAATTTAAATGCGAGACTAATTATCATATAATGGCTCCCATATTTTGATGATAATTCAATGAAAGTCTCCAAAATACCGATCTCGATATGATTGTATAACTTACCCCTTCATTTATGGCATCCAAAATTTCTGGAAGGAATTGGTAATATGCTAGGGAGATACATTAAGATGGATACGAAAAGAACTTGTGAAGCAATTTATACTTTTTCCATGATATGTCTTGAGGTAGATCTTAGTAAAGGGCTACTTGACAATGCCCTCTTGACGCACCACAACTAGTGTTGGACCTAGTTCTTAGATTATGAGAACACAAAATTTTGGCATCATCTATGTATTCAAACTAGACATATACAAACCACATGTTCTTTGTAAAAGAAAGATCCAACGAATAAAAAGAAACCAGTCAAAAAGCCCAAGGGATGGCAATTTCCAACAACAAAACCTGAAGGTGAAGAGGAAGAGGAGGACTTGGGACCACCAACCACTAAGGACAATCCAAACCCACATACATCCCCAGTGAATGAATATTTAAACCAAGAATGAATATTGGTATTAGTTTCTCAAAATCAAAGAGAAGAAGGACACACAAGCTAAGAAATGTCGAAGGAGAAGGAGATATGAAGCTTCAAATGAGAAATGTTGAAGGAGAAGGAGATAGGAGGCTTCAAACATCCTTATACATCTCAGAGCTTTGACTCATAACATCTAAGGAAGACAAAAGATAATCAACTAAATATTTTTACTACCACTCCTAAACAAGGAGGATGGTGAAAATTAGAAAAGAAAAAAGGGAGAAAAGGGTAACTAAGCTCTATTTATTAGACCCTTATTTATTTTTTGTTTTGTAATTTTTTTTGTTTTTTGTTTTTTCATTATTTGGTCACCAACTTCTTAAGTAGTGTCATCTCAGACAGTAAAGGAATGCACAATGTGCATCTACATATTTAACTTTTTATAAATTAATATAAAGTTATGATTTTTCCTTGGAAAAAAAATGTAAACATTTTAACTTGGTCCAAAAAAATAAAAATAAAAATAACGAAATAAAATGATAATAAAAATAAAAATGGCTCATGGTATTGACCCATGTTATTCATGTGGAATGTAGTCCATTTAAATGGGGGAATTAAACCAACTTAGATCCATCTTAACTTCGGATCTACCAAGTGCCGAGATATATCAAATCTCTTCAGATGCAAACCTCTTTTAGAGTGAAAATAGATTTGATCCCTTTCAACGCTTGGTAGATACAAAATTAAGATGTATCTACATTGGTTATATTTTCATTTCTTAATAATTAGTGTTTAGTGTGTTTCTAAGTGTTTCTCACTATTCATCTTAATTTTTTCAAGTTCGGGGCCATTTAAATTTAACATTCACACATTAGATAATTTTGATATGATAAATATTAAGCAATATGCAATGAATTAATGATTAATTTACTAACTTTTTATCTTATCCATTAAACATGAAATTATTATTATTCAATAAACAAGGCAAGAAAACAATTCCTCAATCATTAATTTAGTATGTGGTGCTTAACAATTTTCTTTTTATATAGCTATTAATGAATTGGTATTAAAAAATGTGACAAATGTAATTTCCTTTTAATATAGCTATTGGTGAATTGGTATTTAATGAAATTTCTGAAAAGTAAATCTTACATAATTATTTTTATATTTCTCATTAATAATGAAGGATATATATATATATATATATATATATATTATATATATATATATATATATATATGAGTTTGTTTGTATGGGATTCAAGGTGTAGATTATTTGGTTTGTGTGGGGTTTAGTAGCCATTAAGTCATAAGTTAAAATCTCATGGGAGGGGTTGAAGGTGGAAGCTGAGTTGTTCACTTATCAAACTAAAAAAGGAAGAAGGAAGAAATGAAACTATAAAATGTCTTCCTTAATGCACCAAGAAATAAAGAGCACCAAGGAGCACCAAGAATTTTTATAAAAAACTCCAGTAGGTGGATCTTCAGCGAATTAAATTCCAACAAGAACAACCATTTGGAATGAGGGGAATGTGAATTGATATCCAAATAAAACAACGATTTGGAATGACTGGATTCACTATATTTATATATGAGGCTTCTACTTTCTCCTTGTTGTTTATTATTTTATGATCTCCCTAAATTTAGCCTAGGAAAATTAGAAAAAGTGATTCGTAATCCAAAATATGAAAAAGACTAAGTTAATCTATTAGAAAAACATGTCACATGCACCTAAAACACTCTAGAAGAGAAGGTCATACCAAATGAATGAAGTAAAATTTGTGAATAAGCTCAATATTCCCTTCAAATACACAATATAAACCTCAAATCATGTTGTAGAATTCCTTTAGGTGGAGAGAAGAAAAACCCCAATAAATGGACGACTTGTTTAATAATATCAAAATTCCTCTAATTAAGTTTCCAACATACGATCATGTCCATATATCAAGCAGAGAACCTCCACAAAGGGTGGATAGAAACCCTCCAAGTTAAAAATAGTCCATGAAACCCTCCAATGGCTAGTATGACATTCACATGTCTCCATCATATTATAGAATAAATAGCTCAAAAAAGTGATGGAATGAGTGAGAGTTCAAGGATATTTAATGTGGCATGTCAAGAAGAGACAAATGCATGTAGAAATAGCCCAAATTTCCTTGGACAATGTGACCAATGCCTTGGGATATGTGAACTACCTTGAGCTCTATGAAATTACCTTAGGAAATGAGAAAATGTGTGATTAGTTGCAGAATCATCTCCAAGAGTCCATGGCTAAAGTGTGACAATACATAAGATGGGGGTTTATGTTTAGGCATAAGATAAACGTGATTCCAATAAGTATGTAATCCTTTACAACATGAGCAGTAGTTTTACATTCATACAAAAAGTGATAGATCCTAGAAGATTTTTTAGATTATGTGTTCTAGTAAATCCATCCCAAGACCCTGGCATATTGAGCTAGGTCATAAATGGTCAACATGGCTCCAAATTGATGCCACCAAAGGGAAGTTATCATAAACCACAAGAGAAAGTACTACCTTAAAATGTGAGCTAAAAGGATGGACCATTACAGACCACAAAGAGATCTCGAGATACCAACTAAGTCCCACATTGTAACATATATCATCTAAGCATGGCCCATATAATACGTAAGTACAAAGGTAACCAAAATTTGGGTTCATCATGATAAAATAACATAGATAATTTTATAATATGCTTGATGACATCTAGTGAGAAATAATAGGGTTCACTTAAGTGGATATGAGGTGTAACACTTCACTTGACGAAAAGATGGATATCATGTTGAAGATATCTACAATATTCCATCGACATACAAATGGGAGACATAAGTAACTAATAAGACATTCGTTCAACTTTTGAGGGTTATAATTAGAAGCATAAAAAAGTATAATATGCAATTTTATGCTATATTAAACACTCTGGGTGGGTTGTGATTATAATAGTAAGTCCTCTTTTGAAATTTTCTTTGGCTGTTTTCTTCCTTCACCCTTGGATGTTGTATATGGAAAACAAGGAAAAGTGAGAGAAGACGTCACAGGAGGAACATTGGAGAAAGAAAAAAATGTTGAAATGATTAGATCCATTTGCAAGTACATGACGTGTTAAATAATTTACTAGAAATATACAATATTTGACATGATCAACACGTAATTGAGAAAACATTCAAGGTGCAAAATAAATTTTTGTTGTAGTTGAACAAGGAAAGGGTAGAAGGTAGTGGTAACAAAATCAAGGCTCTATTGTATAACCCCTTTGAATTATTGGAAATAGTGGGTGATAATGCCTACGTGACTCAGTTTACCCCTATATGAACATTATTTTCCATAAGGAATCAACAACTAAGTTGGGCTCATACTCGTGAGGCACGGGGTCAATTATGACTGCTAAAATAAACCTCTAGGTGAACCCATGCATGTGACCACACACATCTAAGAAGGATTCCAGGGGGTATTTGAACCTAAAACCACACGCTTCACAAAGAATTAATATCACAATGATCACCAATTGATTTCCCCCCCTAGGGGCCCCTATATATGCACATTTAATTAGATCGAATATTGGAAATTTGAAACTCTACTATCCTTGCATGTTGGATTAGGAAAATAAGGAGAAAGTATTACCTACCATATAATACTTAGCATTAGAAGCTTATGTAAGAGTGGAAAAAAGATACGATTTTTCATAAGAAGTCTAGAATTATCAAATAAGGGTAGCATGACCTCTAGTATATTGGGTTGAAGAAAAAACTTCTAAGAAAGGAAAAATGGTACTCCAAGGAGAACAGTAAAGGAAAAATTTCTTCATCTCATTTAATAAAATATTTTGGTTACAAAAATACTCACTAAATGGGGAGGTAAGATATAGAATGAGTTATTATATAATTTTTCATCTATATTTGTACTTAATGGGTAGAAAAAATAGGGGATTTGACTCGCAAGGCTGATTTCAATGGGAAGTCTTAGTTTGGGTATTTAGGGTTTTGAACCTTTTGGATCCATTTTGGGGCATAAAACAAAACTTTTTGGGATCAAAACATTGTGGCAATAGCTAACAATACCTTGATACTATTCTATAGATCAATAAATTTACATTGGTGCAAAACCACCTTCATTAGAGTTCGTATGTGGAAATTAATGCCTCTCACAAGTTGATCTACCTTGTTAACTAGCATGGTATTGAATGGATGTCATGCCAACCTCCTTTACTCACACATGTCGGGCTAGCCATGATTGGAATTTCAATAAGGGTCTAGAATGTTGAAAACCTAACGTTAATTGAGGGTTGAAGAATGGAAAAACCTAAACCCTAGATGTTTATCAAGCCATGTAAAATACTATTCCACTAGGAGGAGAGGGGTTTCAATCATTTATAATTGCACTTATTCCATAGTTGAGTGGAGTGTCTAGGAGTGGAATTTGAGAGCATAATAGAAGAGGAAGAAGATTTTGTTGTATCCATCATAGGCCACAATGTCATAGCAGAGTGAGTGCCCCTTTATTTGTATTTGCATTTTTCATAAATGAAGAAAATATATTAGAGCATAGCTCACATCTTAAAGTTATGTTTTCTCTTGTATTTGATTTCTTAGGATATATCTTGTGTTCATTTGTTGGATGGTGTGTTCATATCTTGTTCCTTTATTTTGATATTTCAATTACTATGATAAAATTGAGTAATAAGCTAACAATAATATATATGAGATATAAGGAAATGAAGTTGTATAATAGGAGATTTCAACACACTATAATATCTATTTTGATGAACTACTCCATTGAAATATCCATGGTTGTTTATATATCAGCTTCCTATTTCTTAAACATGACTAATCTAGGTGGTCGTCTAAAGCTGTCTAAAAATTGGTCCCAATATTGTTACTTTTAAGTCATGATTTTTTGAATTCATTTAAATTGTGGATTTCCCAATAGGAACATAATGGATTGAGAATTAAATGAAATAAAAAGTATTGCAAATAAAACATACCAATGCTACATTCAAGAAATGTTTTAGAAAGAAAACAAAATTCTATTATGTATGAAATCTTATAGTTTAAATATACATAAAAATACAACATTCAAACAAAACTGTTAAAAAGAAAATGAAATTATAATATGAATGAAATCATGGTTAAAAATACAATGTAGATAACAATACAAAATGGCTAGAATGGTGATTCTCTAAGGTCACATCCCATTTTCCACATAAACTCTATTATCGTTTGGGGAACTTAGTGGTTTTTATTTCAAAGTTTTAGTCATAATGATAAAATGTAGTTACATCCTCTTGTTATGGGATTTTTGTGAAGGAGTCTACAAGTTCCATATCTTTTTAGAGAAAAATTACCACTTTTTTATCTAGCACTATTTTTCACTATTGATTTATTAATAGAATTTAGTTTACATCATATTTTGTGTTCTTTTTATAATATTATTGTCGATTTTTGTATCTATGATAAGCACTTCTAAATAGGCTTTGTGTTTAGGTGTGCAGAAGTCACCCACATTCTCCTTAGAACACTTTCTCAAATGCGAGTAAGATTTTTTTCTAACTTAGAAATAACACATAAGTATTATTTTTCCTTATTGAGCTAAAAGAAACTTAAGAAAAGTAAAGTAATTTTAATTAATGAGTTTGTTTTAATATTAGTATTTAATATGAGGTGAGGCTAGATCTAATATTAGTCATTAATCACTTTGAGATTAGGGTTAGGGTTAGGGATTAATCTCAATGTAATGTTATAAAATAAAACCTAGTGGAAGGGTGAACACACACCATACAATGGAATTAGCCTCAGGAGGAGGAAGAGTGTGATACTCCAGGGTGCTCGGTCCGAGGAAGTACATGAGGAAGCCTGGAGATACAAATTTTCCAAGGAGATTGGGCACTGATCTAGAGCATATTTGCTAGATAAGATGCAAGGCATTTCCATTTTTCTATTTTCTCTGTTGGCCATTATCCTAGGATGGGATCCCAATTAGTTTATGAATCAGTGTTAATGATGAATTGATTTGATTGGGTAGAATTAGTTTGTTTCATTATGATTGAGATTGACATATTTTCTTCCAATAAATTTTATTTTGTTAGGAACCTAGTTGTTTATTTAAATCAAAAGAGAAATGATTCTTTTAGGAATTAAGTGTGAGGTGCTAGGTTTGCATAAATATAACAATTGTGTACTTTCATTTCATTCTCAAATTAATATGGATCATTCCACGTAGCTAGATGGTTGAGGTGAAAATAGATCCTAATAATGCAAGCATGTGGAAAATGAGGGAAATAGAGATAAGTCATAATATTATGCAAATGCAACAAAGAAATGACGTGTGGGAGAGAATAAGAGAATATCGTTAACAAAGACCTAAGAGGCCACTTAAATATATTTAATGAAAAATGAGTGTTTCAATTGAAGGTATTTTAGGGGAATTCACTCAATTACATTTTGTTGCACAACATGAGCACATCAAGCGATGGAAAAAATCAAATACAATTTTCCTACCAAAAAAAAATAGGGAAATATCGAGATGTAGGTACCTAGCTATGAGATCTCGGGCCACTTGGGCACCATGTGGCACAACATCTATCCACCCGACATGCCCACACATGGCCACCCGACTGCTGATAAATGTAGGAGCATGGTTCCCTTAATTACATTCCCCGCCAGCTTTTATGTGACGTCCTTCCGCTGCAGAGATTTACTGCCTCCCTTAATTACATTCCCTGCTAGCTTTTATGTGACGTCCTTCTACTGCAGATATTTAACGCCTCTTCGTCCTGCTACTATGGCTATTAGTTCGGCATGCCGTGCTCCTCAGGCATCCATTTGGCTCTCTATCCAACTCTCTGTGTTTGCTTCCTACATTTCCTTTCAGCCCTTGGCTCTCGGCCCTGCTCAGTCTTAGCGCAATTGTCCCTTTGCGAAGTCTTGTGGTGGGAGCTCCTCTCCTATTCTGAAGAGAGTTCCCTCCCTGTCTCGTGCTTCTGCCTCTTATTCGTCATGCCAAGGCGCCACAGAATGAGATGCTGACGTGCAGGTGGGCGAGGCCTCCCCTCTAGACCCCCTTTATTGTTGGCCATTAGCAGGGAAGTGAACCTCTCTGTGGGTTGGGAAGAGCCGAGCAGGCTCGACCCTATCAACCTCTCCACTCAATTGTCCCTTCATATCCCTGACTCCATGCTTGAATCCTCTAGAATTCAACCCAAGAAGCGGCTGCGTAAATCCACTCTTCAGTCTGAGCTGGTCTCCATTCCCCGCAAGATGAAAGCCCTGCCTGTGCAGAGTGCTTCCAGCAACAGTCATTGCTCCAGCAATGATAAGGGTGGCAAGGATGAAGGCACCACCGTACATGCAGCCACCTCCAACTCCCTAGAAGCTCAGGTGTTACTTCTGCCTCCGACTTCTGTCCACGCGCCGAACAAGGAGGATGACGAGTCTTTTTATGTTTGGAGGATCGTGGAATAAGCTCCCAACCCTCCTGAGAAGAATGATGACCTACCTTAAATCCAATTGATGGGTGCTCATCTCTTACTCCAGCTATCTCATGGCATTCTCTAGTTTGAATATGTTTTGGAACACTTCTTTGTTATGTTTTAGTTTCAGTTTCAAAACTAGACTTGTTGGTTTCCCATTCTGGGCAACTTTTAATTTTTGCTACTTATGAACTGGTTTCCCCATCTGGGGCAGTCCTTATTTTTCTATTAAGATCTTAACACTTCCCTCTAGATTTGGCTTGACAAATTCGGAGGATGAGCATTCTAATGTTTTTCCGTGTATAATATAACAAAAGTAGACTAAATTAGGGGGCAAAAATAGGGAAATAAATGTTTGACTAAGTAAACCCCATAAAAACAATTCCCAAGGAGATTTAGCCTTAAAGGAAACCCAAAATGGGTAATTTCTAACTAACTAAGATGAAAGCATCGGTACAAAGCCCAAGGCTTAACCTAGTAACCTAAAATATGTTAAAAAACAAGAATCCACTAACAAGTTCATCTAACAAAGGGTCAAGATGAAGAAGAGAAAGGGAAAAAATGATCTCGACAAAACATAATACATTACTTAAGACATACCAGTACGATGTGCCTAAGCTAATACAAAGTGACTTAAAAATAGGTAAACCAATGCAAATGTATTATCACACAAGAAATGAAAGACCCATATTATCATCAATAAGATGGTCACATACTTCTAATGCACAAGAAATATTTTCCACAATCACATATGAAAAAATATATACATAATAAAAGTGAAATGAAAAATCAGTACACTACAACCTCTATATTTATCCCAAATTATATATATATATATGAAAAAAATGATCTCAACAAAACACTATATATTACTTAAGACATACTAGTATGATGTGCCTAAGCTAATACAAAGTGACTTAAAAATTGGTAAACCAATGTAAATATATTATCACACAAGAAATGAAAGATCCTTACTATCATCAATACGCTGGCCACATACTTCTAATGCATAAGAAATATTTTCCACAATTAGATATGAAAAAATATATACATAAGAAAGTGAAATGAAAAATCAATACACTACAACCTTTATAATTATCCCAAATTATATGGGTGTGTGTGTGATGATACAAGTATCAGAGTGTATATATAAATATAAATGATGTTACATGTGAAGTATTGAAGTTTGTAAAATATGAAAATGTGTAATTCTGTAAATTAAATGGTTGTAAGATAATTATTTTTTCAGATGAATCTTAGTTTTTGATTTTTCAATATTACTAAAAATAATCTAAAATATTTAGTATAAATTCAATTTCTACTATCTATTTAATAATTAAATTAAAATTCTAGAAATTTTTTAAGATTATCTAACAATTATTAATAATTGAATTAAAATTCTAGAAATCATATTCCTATTGCATTTGCGTGTTATTAATAGAAACCTTTTGAAGAGCTACCCCAAAATTACAAGATAAATCTACTTGTGAAGGCTTACTTGTAAACCGTGTTTGCCCACAAAATTGTATGATGGATTGACTTGTGAAGACTTTCTTGTCAGGAAAAAAATAGGAAATGAAATCGAGGGCTCATAATATATTGAACCAATATTTTTTCCCTTCATTGCGATAAAGTAAGTACCAAAACTTTTGTGTATCTCCTCATTTTCCCCTCTCATTTAAATTCGTGTAATAAATCTATATTTTTATACATCTGAACCAAGTTAAAATTAGTCGAAAATATCATTTAGAATTGTTATTTTCAAAAATTTGAAAATAAATTTGTAATATTTTAATTTTCCGATTTTAGGATTCTGCGATTCATTTTGTTTTCCATATTAGTTTTTCGATTAATAACATAATTATTTTTTAGATTTTTCAAACTAGCCACTATAACTACACTGAAGGTGTTACTATGATGGATTTGGCTAAGTAGATTTGGCCAATAGAATTTGTGTATTTTCGCCCTCCTCCCTCCAAATATAAATTGGCAGGTGTCACTATCTTCCTATTACAGTAGTGTGGTTTCCTGAAAACTCCGCTGGGTCCTGCAATGCATGAAGTCCATCGGCAAAGACGCGAATACTGTGGGGTCAGAATAGAAGAAGGAAAGTGGCAGTGGTTGATTACGACATTTACTTTATCCTCGTAGCTTTTTGCATAACATGGAAAAGTGGAGGACCATTCACGAAGAGAATGAGAGCCATTGGTGTGTGTTGTTGTACCTCCATAGATAATTCTAGGTTAAGGAATTATGCCAAAGTATCTAAAATGTTTTGTTTGTTTTTAAATATTTGGACGACCAATGTTCTAAGAAAATTACAACAAGTGTTGAATCTTAATTAATCATGATATAATATTAGAGTTGTTACTTCACCTCTTAACATAAATTTGGTTTAAAATAGATGTGTAAGGCAGAAATCAAAGAGTATATGGTCTATCAAATATTCAAACAGAGTATTTAATTAACCATATGGAAAAGATGGATGTAAAATATGTTTATATCCCAACAAAAACATATTCAAATTGATGAATATTCACATAGTTTATCCCATATTTATTCATTAGGAGTAGAATAATTGATTAACATTCTATATGTTTCATCTACTTCGGTATATTTTTGGAAAGTGGGCTTGATTATAAACAGTTTTTTTTTTCATGCTTGATCATTAAGTCAAAGCTTAATCCTTCCATGAAATCTTTCCTTGTAATAGTTCCTTTTATGGTGGAAAATTTAGACTTATATGTTGCTATGACATATTATTTCTATTCATAATTTTGTAGTTCAATTAATTTGTCTCCAATCCCCTTTAACCTTGAAAATCCTTTCTGATGCAATATATTGAAATGTTTTTGGAATTTTTGAATGTTGGCCTCCATATTGTGACATTTATTCTCTAATTGTAAAAGTAAATTTATTTTAGTAAGAACTCTTCTTACTTCAATAATAGTTTTAATTTTTTTCTTCAATCTCTTTTCCCTCCGGTTCTTCTTTTGTCTTTGAATTTAGGATTCTTATCAAGGAAATAGCTTGTCCTGGTTTCTGTCCTAAATCCTTCTTTATGTCTTCTATGAACTTCTTTGACATTTTCTCTTACTATTCTTATTCAAAAATAATTTTGAATGAGGGCCATATTTCAGTCATGGATTCATTTATCTTTATTCAAATGTTCTCTTTTGCTTGTGTAATTGTTTGAGCCATAACAGATTCATTTTCCAAAGTATCTATTCTTTGAGTCAATTCGTGACTCTTTTGGATTTCTTCCACATATGCATTATCAATCTTAATTTTCTGTTCTTGGAAGGTGTGAAGCTATGCTTTCAAATTTTCAATTTCTTGTCCCTTTAATGACAGATCTCCCATGGCCTCGGCTAGATCAACTGTTGGATCTGTTGTAATGGTTGCTGAAGTAAATACCCATGTTGTTGATGTACCTGTGATTGGAACTATTGTTAGATGAATGATTGTTGATTGAGTTGATTGTTGCTCCTTCTCTTTAAGTAGTTTTTCTATTTTGGTCTCCATTTTCCAAATCTGTTTATTTTTTTCGATGATGATTTTGAGCACATCTTCTTTCTCCTTTTCTAATTCACTGAATTCATTTATTTGTGGATCTTCAGTAGATGGAAATTTGAGCTTCTTTCTTAAAGCTTCAATATCTACATTCTTTCTTCTGATTATCTCTTCAAAAACTTTTATATTAGTAGGACCATATCCTTAGTTTAATCACTAAATCCTCTAAACAGTTTATTTTAGTGTTTTCAGCCAAAGAAGATCTTTTTTATAATTTCAATTGAGACTGAATATTATTAACTGAAACATGGAGTCTGGATGTTCTCATTGCTGAATTTGTTAGAGTAGAATATAACATTTCACATATCTACTGAAGTAAATCCATTTGAATAGTGGGATGGATCTGATCAACATCAAAAGAAAAGATGGATTTTTTGTAGTCATCTCCAGTCTTAAGATAAGGAACTTCAGGTTTAAGGAAATCTATCTACATTTTTTCTTTCTCAGTGTCAAAATAAGAGAGGATCCTATGCTGTCATGATGTTGTTTATTTATAGAATTGAGAATTTGTTGTAGCCTTCAATATTTCATTCTTCCTTTTAATTTCCTTCTTCCTTTAAAATATACTTGGTTCAGGCGTTTCATGGGATAATTCCCCTATTTGATATGTTTCAAATGGCT
Source organism: Pinus albicaulis (assembly GCA_034641835.2). Taxonomy (NCBI): domain Eukaryota; kingdom Viridiplantae; phylum Streptophyta; class Pinopsida; order Pinales; family Pinaceae; genus Pinus; species Pinus albicaulis. Next base: position 100,499,069 of record CM076571.1, read on the forward strand.
ATTGAGAGGTTGAAGATGATGGTGATCCTACAAACATTCTTCATTTTGAGGGAAAGCAACAACACAGGGATATGTTAAAACTATGGTACTTTGTGTGTTTTCTTCCTTCATAGATTGTTCTATAGGATTGTTTTTCTACTTATTTTTATATATTTAAAATTATTTCATTGATATTTCTGTGACTAGAGGGGAACCACTTTCCCTTGGTCTTTTATCTTGTTTTTCCTATGGTACTGGTTTCTCTGATGTTGTAGAAGAAAGTATGCTCCTCTGCTTCTTGCGATGTATTTTCCTGACATTCATTTTGATTCATGTACTGCTCAATTTTAGGTCTAGGAGTGTGAGCATAAGGAGTAGTTTTCTTCTCTACCCTCAACTTTGATACAATTCCTAAAGGATCATATGACCATGCAAAACTGAGTTTGAATTTCATTTTCTTAAGGACAAAAAAATCATCCTTTGCTGTTGTTTTCGCATTATAAATGAATGGTCCAACCTGAGTTTTAATTTTAAACTGTGATTTCCTCTTAGTCGACACAAAGTGCAGTTCATCCATATTTATCATTGGCATAATATACTCTAGTGCAAAAATTATTATAGGAACAAATTTATGCAATTTGTATGGAGGAAATTCACATCCATACACTCAGATCTCTACGTAATTTTCATACAGGTACCAATCACCTGTTCTTTTCTGCTCACTAAGGTGTATAATTTTCTTAATATCAGGTCCAATTCTAGGTTCAACATTACCATTGAATAGGCAAGAAAATTTATACAAAAACTTAGCTACATAATCACTAAGTGTGAATTCATTAGTATTCTTCCTTACCAAGGAAGTCCAATGAATCACATATTGTGAATTCCTTATCATCTAGTTTTTGGAGTTGGAATTGAAATATTTCTTCTTGATAGAATAGAAACAAATAAACCAAGACTAAAGCATGCTTGAAGACTCCTTCCATGGAAAATTTAAGAATTTTTCCATGAATAACCTCTTCCAAGAATTCACTGTAATGAAATGTAAGTTAAGGCTTTTCATATGTTGTAAACATTGATAGAAAACCTATAATAGCTTCATCAGCCCATTGGTTGGTTTGATAGCCCAATAAACAAAAAACTATAGAAATGATCTATTTTTTCATCTCTGGAAACATTGAGGATGAGTAAGGTGGGTTTTTTTTTTTCGCAAAAGGACATCTTCAGGCAGAAATGTCTAAAAAAAATTAGCTCTTGGGGAAAATTCAAGTTTTTGTAGAATTTCATGAGGGAATCTATAAAGAAGAGGTACATAGGGGATGAATTTTGGATTTGAAGCATCTAGCAGATGGATTCAGGAGTAATGGTGAATAAAATGTCATTATTCTAGGAAACAATGTCTCTTTGACTAGGCACATACCTAAAATGGCACCATGACACAAATTCTAGAAAATGGTGGGTTTGTGGAAAAACGAATTGAGGTAGGAAGGAGTCCCACAAATTCAATACGTCATTGCAATCAATAAATTTCCGTTTTAACCAATTAGGAAGTTTGTAGAGATTGAAATCGCAATTAGTTTAAGAGATTTTATAATGTTGGTCTACTAGGGGCTATTGGTCTAGATCAATCACAAGGGGAAGCATTGGGTTTTCCACTGTGGTTTTAGTTTTACCTTTAGAAGACATCTTGAAAGAAAAAAAAGGGGAAAAGAGATTGTAATTATGCGGAAGTTGTTGATTACAATTGTTCAAAGAAGCTGGACAATGTTGGCTTGATCATTTAGTTGCAACAACGAACTGAAGTGTTGAGTTAGTAAAAACAATAGAGTAAAAAGGAAATAGATGAAAGGGGAACTTTTGTTTTATAAATGAAACTTACGTTTGAATGTTCCGTTAAGGGAGCAGGTTCATTGATTACAACAACAAATAATGTTCGAACGGTTTATTAATGGTAATTGAAAGTTGCAATAGGAGCGGTACACATGGTGAAAGGGAAGAAGGACACGTGGTAGACATTGAGTGGATGTGGAGGGAGCGGATATGGTGGTTTTAATTTTCATAGGAGCGAGGGAAAGTAGATTTCGGAGAGGGGGGGGGGGGGGTAGTCAGGTGAGGGGGGTCCGAAATATGTGAGAGGGTGACACGTATGTGAAATAGGATGGGTGGTAATCCTCTTTTCAGACCCCCCTCCCCCTGCCCCCCTTGATTAACTATCAGATGGGAAAGAGGGGTCCAAAACGGATATGAGCTGTCGATCTAGATGGAGTAAGATCTTGATCCTTTATGGTGGCACAATCGTTACAGAATATGACAAAGAGTCATATCAATAAAAACTTTATTACAATTTTATTTATTGTAAACAAAATTACAATTTAACTAGTTAACCTTAATTAATCTAATGTCTAATGTGACATTTGAATTAGCTCACATATTTTTGTTTTTTATAAAGGTTTTTAATCCTTTTTTTTTAAATATCTATTTTTTTATATTTTTATATGTTATATTTTTCTCTTATTTTCTGATACATTCATTCTTTTATATATATATATATATATATATATATATATATATATATATATATATATATATATATATATTTTATTTTTTTTCTTTTTTCTTTTTTTCTTTTTTTCTTTTAAAATTACATATAAAATGAAATGATGTGACAACATGTGTTACTCATAATCAGAGCTAAAATTCTTAGTTATTGCAAACTTGTAATTGAGGATATCAAATATGATCTAATATAGCAATTTAGAGAATATTGGATATAACGCATGATCGCAACGAGTTTTAAATTTAGTTTTGATTATTCACTTAATCATAACATTTTTAAAGTCATGTTGTTTTGGCACCTAAAAATCATGTTATTTGTAAAATAAATAAATAACATTTTAGTATTTTATGGCTATATGAAACATAAACTAAATCATATAATTGAATACATATTTTCTTAAATTTAATCATAATGATGTTACTAGAATATTTCATATATTTAATATATAAATTTTTCATATATGGTTTTGTTGATGAACCACATTAGATGGTTCGAAATGTAGACCTAATCCTAGCAATGTGATTAATCTGAAAGTCATTTATCTATAATTTATTTTCATTTAAAAGTTTTATATAATAATTTTTTTAGCATTGTATACTTATCTAACATATATATTAAATTTTCAATTAAAAATAATTTTAATATTAATTAACATTTTACTAGTTTAATTTATTTGTTCTATAAAATTTAATATGATTTTATATTTTCCCTTATAATATATAACTATTCTAACAATTTTAACCAAAATTTTGTTAATATCATTATTCATATTTATATAGGTATAAACATTTTTCATTACTTTTTGCTTCTTATTATTATACTACCATTATGATTGATAATGTATTATTTTAATTTTCATATATTTGCAGTAAAGGTATTTTCATAATAAATTTGGTTGAGAAGATTTAGCCAATAAGATCTATGAATTTTCGTCCTCCTCCTCCAAATAGAAATAGACACGTGTCAATAATGCCTTCCCATATATACTAGTGTCCTTTCCTAAAAACTCATGGGTCCTACAGCGCAAGAAAAGGGTCGGACGAGAAGAAGGAAAGTGATGGTGGCGTCAAGGTGGGTAGAAGTGCGAGCTGAGACATTTCATTCCCTTGCCATTGAACGTATGGTAGGCCATTGCATGGAAAGCCTTCTCTTGTTGATGCCTCTTCCAATCCAAAAAATCATGAGGTCTCTGACCCACACCAAAGACAGAGACAAAATCTCAGCCAACAATAGGACCCGGTGAAGCACCCGTTGAATTGAAACTAGATAGATCCATCACCATTAACAAAAGGAAAGGCACGAGGAGAGAAATAAAGACAATCGGGCATGAAGGAATGATGTGAATCATCCTCCACCATTGTGTGAAAACTAAGGAGAAAGGTTGCAGGGGTTCATGGGCCATTGGAGTAATAACTCCTTATTTATTATAAATGAACATTGGAAGGCTCTAAAAGAAATAATCCACAAGAAATGCATACTTATTCGTTTTCCTTTGTCTAAATTGTACATGGCATGTCAAAGCTCACCTTGGGAAGATTTTGAATATTACCATAAAAAATGAGAGTAGGGATGATTGCATATCCTTTGAATTGATTAAAAAGTTAATTTGTTCAATAATTTTGGCTTCGAAATTTTTCTTATTTAAACTTCCATATGATCTAGTTGTTGAAAAAGGGTGTGTCCAAGACTTTGTTGAAGAACATTATCCTAAATTTTTTCCATTTCCCAATCAAGCTCTTGACTTTTTGTGTGAAATATTTTTAAATGTTTGGTGCCTCCAACTTTTTTTAAAATTTCGTTCAAGAAAGTTTAGTTTCTATTAGATTTTAAACTTTGGATTTTATGGTGATATTTTTACCAATTCCAGGAGTTTGATCTTAAATTTAGGTGAGTGTCATATCACAAATCAAATTATAGTATTTTGGGGCTAATAATTCCTTTTAAAAAAAAACATGATTTTCACATGTTTTGAGCCCAATTTTACTAATAGATAACAAAAAAACTTATGAGCTAGATTCATTCAAAGACTGAATTGAATTGAGAAAGATATAATTTGACCTCTTTTATAAAATTGGTTGAAGAAGTTAGAAATGACTGCATATCATGAGCCCAAATATGTTGATTGAAAATACAAGGGATGTGAAGAATACTAAAAATAAATAATAAATACTCTAAGGGAAATAATAAATACTCCAAGGCACTCTTGTTGTAGATAATTTTCGGATAATCTTCCCAAATTTAACATTTTTTAAATGCATCTAAAATACTAGTTTAATTACTAGAGTGAACTCACTTGAAATTCATCATCTTATTTTGCAAATTGTTTTCTGGGTTAATCACCTTTTAGACTTTTCAAACCAAACACTGTAATTGAATGGTTAGAGTGAACTCACCTACGATTCGTTAATACAGCCATCCAGTGCCTTTCCCATTTGTTGATACATTTAACAAATGGGTAGACTTTCATTTCTATTATAATTTATGAAAAGAAATTACAGTAAGATGGTCAAAGATTTAAGGTTTAAATTACCCGGCTGCAGTGAATAAATTAGAAACAATTTTACACTCATACTTCAAACAAATAATATCGGCCTGAGGAAGCTTCATATAAAACTGTTTTAAGCTCGAGTTTTTATTGTTCTAATCCGTAAATCAGTTTTATGGAAAGGGTAACTTTGAGTATCAAATTTGTAAAACTAAATATTTTAATATTTTTTTGAGTATAGATGTGTTTATATATTTATAAATACATTTATAAATAATTTAAATTATAGATTTCATTAAAATTAATTGTAAAATTTTATTAAATTTGAATAATAGAATGTATATAAATAATTTGTAGATTGAATTAAGAAAGATTTATCTTAAATTTGCATTTGAGAAATTAAGTATCAGTCTGTACTTAAAATGGATCTAAATCTAAGTTGGTACTCGTGCATTTATACTGGATTTCTTTCATCATAACAAATAATAGGTTTCGTGAATCCAGCATTTTGATTTTCATAGATTCATAGTAGTATTATAGTTTGAAAGTTTTTATCTTCTTTTACTGAAAATATTTTTGTGCTAAATATTTAGCCATATTGTAAAACTAATGTATTAATATTCATCTAGGCTCACTGTGCAGAATACAACGTACATAGATATCATGTATCAAAGGATAATCTTTCTCACCTGTCATATTCGGCTTCCGCAAGTCCAATGGACAGTGTTTACAGCTATACTTCGTAATGTTAAATCCCTATTCTGTGTTAGTTTGGAAGACCTCACAAGAGGAACAAGGAGAGGACAAAATGTATGTATCATTCGGAATACAATGTAATAACAACATTAGAAAAAAAAATGATTGAAGTACATGAGTTGTCACAGATTAAAAATGTTTCTGTTGACAAAGAAATTAAAAGTCCCGTGATTCTTCTTAATGTTTATTGCGATTGTAAGTTTCTCTATAATCGATTCTTCGGGGTCTTCAAACTTGACACTGACAGATTATATGTATATTTAGAATGTGAAAATTGGCATTAGTGCAGAGAACAGCAAAAAAAAGTGAAATTTAAATACTATTAAAGCCCCTGGGTCCCCTTTCTGTATATATATGCCTTGTCTGGCTTTAATATAAATATATACATTAAAGAAACTGATGTATAAGAGTGTACAAATGAAATCATTCCAAAAATAAAAATATAAAATACACCAATTATCAATGGAGTGTGCCATTATATTTATAAAATAAACTCAACTTTTATGAGTTTTATTTATCAGAATTTGCATTTAAATCCTTTGTACATGGAGCCTGTATCTTCGATATTGATTTGAAAATTAACAATTATATTATAAATAATTATTGTTTAATGATTTTATAGTTAAAATAATATAAAAAAATGTATTATGTAAAGTTTGATGTTTAGTATTTGTTTTTTAATACTCATAATTTTGTTTTCAAATAGGAAAAGACTTGTTTCCCTGAGAAAGATAAAATATGGTGTGTTTCTTTTAATTTTAAGATTATTGTTATTAAGTATTTTTTGATTTGTTCTAATTTTTCTCATAATTTTTTAGAAATATTAAAATCCAAACTTCACAATTATATTGAATAGTAAGAGAAAAAAAAAATCTTAGAGAGAAGTTTTTTCTGATCCCAAAATTAAAAGTCTTCTAATTCATAATGTTTTCAAGTTAAGCCCAAAAAAAATGAAAGTTTGACCAACCAAATCCTTTGAAAAACATTGTAGAAGAGATTTTTCTTTTATAAAAACCCAAAATAAACCATTCTCAACTAAATAAAATGAACCATTCTTAACCTTTAACGTGTTATATTTTCAAATGGCCATCAGGAGGAGATAGAATTCATTGCAGGTATCTTTCGTGTTAGCTCTGAACCATTGGGCGAGGGTTTAACTTCCATTGGCTTTAGACGAAAGCCAAACAATTACAACGCGTGGATTGGAATTGGCTTCCGGACAAATTCCAATATAGACTACATGGTTGGACTCACATGTGGCTTACATTAGGAGGAGATTTACCCTTATACATGTAGTTTTACAAAATATTTCTGTATATTGTGCTCATATTTTTGCACTCCCCTCCTCAATTATTTTTAGAATTTGAAGTATTATCTCTGGCTTCTTATGGTCTGACATAGGCTGGGCGTAGAAATGTCATTTGATCACATGGGAAAAGATCACTCTACCAAAATAATCTGGAGTTGGGGCATCTTGGATACTAGAGGCTTTGCATGGGCTATGTTGATTAAATCTCTATGGAGATCTTATTTGGTGATAGGAAATGGAGGGATATTATATTGGTGAACTACCTGAAAAGGAAGAGCTCCACGGATGGGTACAAAGAGGGTAACATAGGCATCGGCATTGGATCACACATTTAGTTGAGTTTTCAAAAGGTAAAACTTTGGCTTTTAAAGAGGCTTAGATGGTCTTTTGGAAATACAACTTCACATCTCCCAAAGGATATTATTGACCATCTACACACCACGGGTTACATTTTCTTGGAAAATTTCATTTGGCATTGGAGGAGACAATATCCAATCCAGAAAGAAGGAGCGGAAATCGACTTGGAAGGACAAAGAGAAACTGTTTGGAATTGCTTTGTGCAAGATCTTAAATAGGAAAGTATTTGCAGAGCTGAGAGGGGGGAATTTCTCACCTAACATGGGGGAATTTCTCACCTAACATGGAAAACTTCACCCTAGTGTAGTGGTGGTTCGACTTTCTCACCTAACATGGAAAACTTCACCCTAGTGCAGTGGTGGTTTGACTTTCTGACTTAACATGGAAAACTTCACCCTAGTGCAGTGGTGGTCGCTAACATATACAAGTACATTATGTGCTAAAAATTTTCATTAAATAATCGATTTTGGTTTTTTAAAGTTTGGAAGTGGAGAGTTCCCGTGAAGATAATACTCTTCACTTGGTTGGTTTGGTGCAATAAAATACTGACTTGGGAAAACCTCTGCAAGAGGGGATTCCATGGTCCTGGTTGGTTCCCTCTATGACGAGGGTTAATAGAAACAAGTCTACATATTTTCTTAGAGTGCATGACTACTATAGAGGTATGGAAACGAGCTCTCCAACTTTATCATATTTCATTTAGATAGTTTCACTCGCTAGAACTATGCCTTTGTTGGTGGATGGTGGGGGGGTGGGGGGGCGAGAACATAAGTCAATCCCGTTGTTTTTAATTTGGGAGCTCTCATGTGCATGAAACTTTTTCATATTTGAAGGTATTCCTATAAGTTTTCACCAAATCTGCTACAACATAGGGATATGGATGGAAATTAAGGTGGACAACACTTCGGCCATCAAAGATTTACATTATCATAATACTTCTCTGTGTATTCAGTTTCCTGTAGTATTTTTTGATGGAGTTGCATAGATAGTTTTATGTGGCTATGGGGGATGGATCAAGATTTTCAACATGACACACTACAAATTAACTTGACACAGTGGGAGCGGTACAAATACAAGAGAGAAGATATTGGCCCTATGGGGATTTCTCTTTTTCACCAAGAGTAGGTCCCTAGATTGTATCCATATATATGGATATTCTAAGTCTCTCATTGATGGCATTTTGGGGCACTCTAATTCACTCCTCCAAACCCTTGTTGTTGGTTAGATCATATGAAATCACTTAAGTTGTCCTTTCAAATTATATATTTCCAACACATCTTCTACGAATCAAACATGGTTGTAGAAAAAATATCAAAATAAGGTAATATAATTAAAAAAGAGGGTTGGTTTCCGCTCCCATAGGTTAAGTTTTTAGTCTAATAATGAAGAATATAGATAAGTCTATTTTGGTATTTCAATATGATATAATGTAATTGTTTTCATGAAATTTTCTGGGTTGTAGGGGAATTTAGTTTTTTGAGACAATTGGATTGGAATGTGATGGGCACTCCCTTTTTCTTACGTCTATTTTTGAACTATTTCTCATAGATGTACTATATTCTATTTTCATAATACATACGAGTGTTATTTTCCTTTCAATTAGAGGAGATTTCACCCTAAAAGTGGCGTCCTAAAGAAAAATAACAAAATAATAGTTAAATTAATAAAATAAGAGTGATGAATTTTGGAGGGAAAATAAGAAAACAATTTTTTTTATTTGTAATTTTGGCTTATCTCCTTGTAGGTTTTCTCAAATTTGAAGTGTAGACACTCGTTGGATGTGAAATTTAATTTCGCATCTAACGTTTACCCATCATGCGTACTTTTGAGAATACCCACATTGATAAAAATTAATGAAAATACATTAAAAAAAAACTTGTTCAACACAATTTTTTAATGTATCTTCAATTTTTATCAATGTAGGTCTTCTCAAAATTATGCATGATGGGTACTCATTGGATGCGGAATTGAATTCCGCATCCAAAGAGTGTTTACACATGATATTTGAGTAACCTATAAGGAAATAAGCCAAAAATACAATTTAAAAAAATATTTTTCTTGTTTTCCCTCCAATTAAACCATATAATTTGTGAGTGTGAAATTTTCATGGGCTCTTTTAGGCTAAAATTTCCTCTAATTGAAAAAAAAAATTATAAGTGTTTCTGACGCGTGATCTTACTTGGGTTGTTTTTGGTTAAGGGGAGTTTAAATTTAACACTCACAAATTATATGGTTTAAATATAATAAATATTAAGCATTATGTACTGAGCTAATGATTAATTTACTAATTTTTCATCATATCTATTAAATTTTTTATTGCACCTGAGTTTGGTAGAGATGTTATAATGTAATGTTTAACCTTTTGACTATGTCAAATTTCATAAAAATAAAAATAAAATAAAATTTTAAAAATAAAATTAAAAGATTAATTTAATGTAATGTAAACATTTTAATGGACAAGCGAGACTATTTATCATATCATTTCTCCCAGATTTTGATTCTAATTCAACAATGGTCTCCAAAATACCAGTGTGCGTAAGGCTGTATAACTTACCCCTTCATTTACGACACCCAAAATTTCTGGAATGAATTGGAAATATGTTGGGGAGATACATTAAGATGGATACGAAAAGAACTTGATAGTCAATTTATACTTTTTCCAGGATATGTCTTAACGTAGATCTTAGTAAAGGACTACTTGAAAATACCTTCTTGATGCATAACAACAAGTGGGCATCAACAAATTCGCGAATGGGTAGTCAACAACAAAGCAACAGTTAGTAGTTTTCAACACAACAAAAGAAACAGTGAGTTGTTTTTGACATCATCAGCCAATGGGCGTTCAACAAATTTTGTCAGTCTAAAAAGGATGCTGATTTCACGAAAGGACAAATGGATCCTTTTGCAACTTGGCATGTGATGGAGTTTTCAAGAAAAATTCAGAGATGAATCAGACATGCAACTGATTCATGGTCTCCTTAGATTGTAGTTTTTTCAACATCCATCTTTGGCGGTTATTCAAGCAATTTTTTTTAGGATCAACATGAGAACTTGGAAGATGGTTCCTCGTTCTAATTTTGGATTTATCCTTGAAGGGGGAAATGTTAGCCTCTCTTAAAAAACAATAATAAATTGAAAATAAATTAAATAAATTAAATAGTAAAAGTTAGGAATTTATGTCTAACTCTCTGGATTGGGTTGTTCCTCTAAGTTAGGAGTTAGTTTAGGTAGCTCCTAGATTGGTGTGTGAAAGATTGAGAAATTGTCTCAACCAAAGTGTCCAAGATAGAATGCACTATCTTGAGACACAGTATCCTCATCTATTTGATTGTAATATCACATTCTTTTAATAAGGAGAAAATATGTGAGGAAGCCGTAAGGCTTAAGCCTTTTCCGCCAATGTTTTGTCTCTGGTTTGTTATGTGTATTTCATGTATTTTATGAGTTGATTTGATTTTCAATATGTGGTATCGGAGCTTCTTTGGTTCTTAGGGCCTGAGTGATTTCGTGGTAGTTTCCATGCTTCACAGTGTGTTGTTGAGGTGGAGCGGAAGAGCTTAGCATTGAGGACGTAGTGCTGAGTAGTGGCTATGTGAAGGAGGCTCTATTCCATGGAGTAGGAAAGTGGACGTGGAGAATAAGTTTGGAGGCTCTCGCTGCCAAGAAATTGTTATGCAACAAGACTGGTAAATTAGAGAGAAACCTTTGTTTTGAACGTTTGAATCGAGTGTGTGAATCAGACTGTTTTTGTGGAATGAATTATTTTTCTTTCGTTGTTCCTTTCACATTAAATTGCTGCCTGTGAAATATAGAATTTCGATGTGCTCTATCCCAATCATGAGAATTCTCTGGGATCTCTAAATTGTTCACACCATTTTTTAACTTTGGGTTTGGTAATACTAACACTGAGAATTTGTTCAAGCTCAGCCAACATGTAAATTTCTATGATGAGTACGGTGTGCATGCTTTTATGACACTATTGTGAGTAGTTGAAGCTCTATTGTTAGCGCCATGGCTTAGTGAGGTACCTTCAATCAACATTAGAAATATCTTCATTGGCGTGGAGCGTGGTAGGAAACTGAGACTAGAGGGCGAGTTATTTATGTTGCTCTAATTATTAAATCTAGAAAAACTTCGCAACACCAGATCTAACGGAGCCATCTAGATTTGATTTATGTTGCGTTGTTGGGTTTAAGCTGCAGCTAGATGTTAGAGAATTATAGGTTTTTGAATATGGACTGAACTTTCGACCTGTGGATGGATTCATCGCATATAAAAGAGGTTTTTATTCCAAATGCATAGATTTTTCCTCAGAAAGGATCCTGACATATGGAATGCCATCGAGTTCAACATTATGTTGAAGTGATGTAAGGATTGATTCCTGTAATTTTCCAGTCAGTACGACATTAGAAGAGCCAAAATTATTAACAACGATATCAACCAGGTGAGAGGCTTTCATTCTCTAGTCGGAGCATTCGAATGTGATCAATATGGTGTTTAAGGTTGTGAACGGTAACCAAAGAGAGACTAGATGCTAAGGAATTGATGTTGTTGGATTTTTTTTCGTGGAGACTACCAGATCCATAAAGTCGTGTGCATGATATTTGAGGTAATGGTTCAACACGCAGGTGTCCTATTGTTGCGGTGATTTCTTGAAGAACGTCAAGCCTTCATGGATGATGAGAAACGTTATAATTGTACCTGCCGCCAAATTTTGGTGATACGATTATTGAGGTGTTGGCAACACGTGGGTGTACTGCACAAATTTCTTGGAGTAAGGACTTCTTCCGCCTCCTCTAACGAAATTTCCCTCAGCATCATCTTTGACAAAATGCATAAACTTAAGGCGAGCCTTATTTCAGCTTCCATAGGCCCATTAATGCGCCCAGGCAGGAAATGCCGGCTGCATGATGATCTACGGTTTTAATCGGACAGCGAGCATTTCTTGCCTGGGCGCATTAATGGGCCTATGGCAGCTGAAATAAGGCTCGCCTAAACTTAATGCTCTTTTTGAAAAAAAAAAAAAAACAAAACAATGAATCATTTAAAGCTATGAGATAGTGAGTTAAGTGTTGTTGAGACTCCATGCATGAGAGATAGTAAGAAAATCTTGTTGCTTTTGCCAATTTCTTGCCCGGGTTTGATCAATTCTGCATCGTTTTCGACATATCTGAATATTTTTTGTGTCGACTTCTGTGGAGCATTTTTTTTTACTCGGTGTGTTGTTTAAGGTACCTTCCCAGTCACGATGGTTGTGTTAATTGACTCAGCGTACAACAGTAGCAACCTTGGGCGATGGCAAAGAGAATTAAATTGTTAGAAGGGGAGGTGCGACAGATGTAGAAGGTGGAGGAGAATATGCATTGTGTTGGAATGTGTTAAATGTTGGACTGCGTTAAAGAGATCTGTAGCGTGAAGAGTTGCGTTGAAAACCTGAGTGAAAGACCTCACGAATTGATTAAGAAAGTGCACTCGACAAATTTAATTCATTTAGAAGAAAGTGGCATGCTTGGAAATGAAGTCAAAGGTAAAAACTTTAAAGTGGGCACTTTTTATATATTAAAATATCTTAGTTCATGTTTGAAAAGTGTGAACGAATTGGGACAATGTTTTTCATAAAGAGATAAGGTGTTATAGATATGGTGATAAAGATTTCTTTTGCCTTTTTTATAAAGTAAATTTATCATGGAAGTTCAAAAAGGAGATGTAAGTGATTTGAAAAAGGTGTATTTTTTAATTATTTGTGATTATTGGGAGAGACGAGGAGTGGATGGAATATTTTTATTTTATTTTCGGGAGTTATAAGGGTGAATATTATAATAAGGCTATTTGTAATTTTTTGGAGTGATAAGTGTGAAAAAATGTGTATTTAAGTTTGTGAGACATAAGTAATCATAGATTTTTTTTTTTGGAGTAATAAGCTAAAATTATTTTTGTAATTTGGAAGTGATAAGATTGTCTTTGTTGTAAATCTTTGGAATGATAAGGTTGTCACTCTAGGAAGTCATTGAAGTGAATCTATTGTTTGAAAAAGGGTCCGAACAAGCAAAATATTGTAATTGAAAAGTTGCTCTGGGGTGTGAGAGCCGGTTGTAACATGAATAAAAATTTTGGTTTTTGGTGAATGTGTCTTAGATCCACCCCAAAATTGAATAAGGGGATCTTAGGTACACCATGTGTGTGTTTGTGATGGCACATGGTTTTATGGCTTCATGATGTTGCTTGTGATTTGTGTCTAGTTTTAACAGATAAATGATCTCATTTAACGCTCACATAAATTTCAATGCAAGCAAGCACAACACTTGTAATGAAGTAGCTGCGAGGAAGGATAATTAAACTCAACACATGCATTTGTGCCACTACAACACATAATCAAAGATTGTCAACATCAACATTCTAACTCAACAAGAAAATTCACTCAATGCAATCAAGTTAATGAATCTGCAAACTCCAACATTTCAAAGCAAAGTATACATCAACATTATTGCAATAAATTTAAGAACTTGTAATCAAATTCAAATTTTATTGAATTGTAAGGGTGCATTCTCAGTTGAAACTGACACCCGAGTTTTGAATTGAGTCAAATTAAGTGAAAGAGAATTCATTGTAGTGAGCCATTAACATCATTAATAATTTTTTGGTGCATTTTCAACAGTATTTGACACCCTTCCTTTAAAGCACAATCAAGTGAGTGAACGAGTTTTAAATCTAAAGCATGCAAACAACACGTTCACATCTCCTGCAAGCGAGCATGAGTATTCATTCAAGCAAGTTCCATCAAGTTAGTACAAATTTCATAACATCAAGCGAGCTAGTGTGAAGTTCATTGCAGCAACAATCAAAGCAAGTAAGCGAGTTCAACTCCAACACAAGTAAATGTACTATTCAAAATCAAACAAGTTGAAATCTATAGCAAGCGAGCGTGAATTCTAGTGAACTTGAAACAAGAGAAACAAGATTCACCAAGAAAGAGATCAAGCAAATTACGAAGCAAGTGAGCATGATAAACTAAATCAATTGAGCCAGTACAAGCCAGTGTGATATTCAAGAAACAAAGCAAGAGAGCATGTCATTAACATCAAGTGAGCGCATTCAATACACCAAAGTTCAAAATCAAGTGAGACAGTTCAAGATAAGTGAGCCTGAATTCAAGTGAGCAAGTTCATATGGCGCAACACATCCAATTGTTACAAATTATTCACAATTTGATCCTCTCAAGTGTTGAAGGCATGGTGCAAATCAGCAAAGAAGCTCTTGCTGATCTTTCACGGCATCTACAACAAATAAATGAAACTATTGAGTTTCTTCAACTGGAGTCGCAACTACAAAGAAATGAGTTGTAAGAGAAGAGTGATGTTTCCGAGTCTTTGAACCATACAACTAAAGATGATTCTAAGTCATTCATCCAAACAACTTCAAGTGTCGAAGTTGTTCAAGTTCAACTTTCTTCCAAGCTAATCATCAACCCATGGGAAGAAATCCAAATTAAAAGGAATTGAAAAGGCATAGGATATGTCAAAGATGATGCCAACTTCCATATCCCAGACTATTCAAAGCCCATCAAGTTCGTCAGTGTAGGATTTCTTGAACAAATCACATCGACAAATTCTGCGAAAGTTGTAGACAAATAGAAATGCACGCAACCCAAAGTTGCAGTCAAACCAAAATGTTCTCATTGTCAAAGAACCGGTCATATGGAAGAGCAACGTTTTGATCTCCATCCTTTTCGCCATTGTGGCAAGCCAAATCATTCATCTGAGAAATGCTGCAACCAACAACAATCAACCAGATTGAAGATAAATTATGAATGGATTGATCCTTGCGAATGGTCATCCATAGTCAGAAGATTGTATCAGTTCTATAATTAAATACAATCACACCTAGTGCAACTGACAGTGAAAAGGATGGTAATCTCATGTAGTTAAATGGGGGAGTACATCAGTGCAACACTCCTACACCTGAAGGGGGGAGTTCAGGAATAATTTGCAGAGGATTGTCTCTCCTTTCAGTTGAAAAAGGGGGGAAAATGTGAATGAAATCTATGGTGATTGTCAGACTGTAAGTCTCGAAAAAACTAGCAAAATCAGCGAGTGGGCATCAACAAATTCGCACATGGGAAGTCAATAGAAAAGCAACAGTTAGCAGTTTTCAACACAAAAAAAACAACAGTGAGTTGTTTTTGACATCATTAGCCAGTTGGCGTTCAAAAAATTTTGTCAGTGGACAAAAGATGTTGATTGCACGCAAAGGAAAGATGGATTCTTTTGCAACTTGGCACATGATGGAGTTGTCAAGTGAAATTTAGAGATGAATCTCAGATGCAGCTGACTCATGGTCTCTTCAGATTGTAGTGTTTTTAGCATCCAGTTTTGGCGGTTTTTTAAGAAATGTTTTTTAGGATCAACATGAGAACTTGAAACATGGTTCCTCGTTCTTATTTTTGATTTATCATTGAAGGGGGGAATGTTAGCCTCTCTCAGAAAACAATAATAAATCCATAATAAATTAAATAAATTAAAAATTAAAAGTTAGGAATTTATGCCTAACTCTCTGGATTGGGTTATTCCTCTAGGTTAGGAGTTAGTTTAAGTAGCTCTTATATTGGTGAGTGAATGGTTGAGAAATTGTCTCAACCAAAGTGTCCAATATAGAATGCACTATCTTGAGACATAGTCTCCTCATCTATTTAATTGTAACATCACATTATTTTAGTAAGGAGAAAATATGTGAGGAAGCCGTAAGGCTTAAGCCTTTTCCACCAATGTTTTGTATTTGGTTTTTTATGTATTTTTTATGTATTTTATGAGTTGATTCAATTTTAAATACCCGAGAAGAAAAATAAACCAGTAAAAAATCCCAAGGGATGGCAATTTCTAATAAAAAACCTAAAGATGAAGAGGAAGAGGAGGAATTGGAACCTCCCACCACTTAGGAAAATCCAAATCCATAGACATCCCCAGTGAATGAATATTTAAACCAGGAAGGAATAGTGGTATCAATTTCGCAAAATCAAAGAGAAGAAGGACACACAAGCCAAGAAATGTCGAAGGAGGAGATAGCAGGCTTGAAACAAGAAATGTTGAAGGAGAAAGAGATAGGAGGCTTCAAACATCCTTATACATCTAAGAGATCCATCTGAGAACATCTGAGAAATAAAAAATATAATAAACTAACTATTTTTAATACCACTCCTAATTAAGGAGGATGGTTAAAAGTAGAAAAGAAAAAATGGGGAAAAGGGTGATTAAGATTTTTTTCTTGGGCCCTTATTTATTTTTTGTTTTGTTTTTTGGTTTTCATTATTTGGGCACCAACTTCTTAAGTTGGTCATCTCGGACAATGAAATAATTCACAATGTGCATCTACATATGTAACTATTTATAAATTAATAGAAAGCTATTATTTTTCCTTGGAAAAAAATGTAAACATTTTAACTTGGTCCAAAAAAATAAATAACAATAACGAAATAAAATAAAATAATAATAAAAATTAAAATGGATTATGGTATTGACCCATGGTATTCATGTGGAATGTAGTCTATTTAAAGGGGGAAATTAAACCAACCTAGATCCATATTAACTTTGAATCTACCAAGTGCCGAGATGTATAAAATCTCTTTAGATGCAAACCTCTTTTGGAGTGAAAATAGATTTGATCCCTTTCAACGCTTGGTAGATACATAGTTAAGATGTATCTACATTGGTTATATTTTCATTTCTTAATAATTAGTGTTTAGTGTGTTTCTAAGTGTTTCTCACTATTCATCTTAATAATTTTTGAGTTGAAATAATTCACAATGTGCATCTACATATGTAACTATTTATAAATTAATAGAAAGCTATTATTTTTCCTTGGAAAAAAATGTAAACATTTTAACTTGGTCCAAAAAAGTAAATAACAATAACGAAATAAAATAAAATAATAATAAAAATTAAAATGGATTATGGTATTGACCCATGGTATTCATGTGGAATGTAGTCTATTTAAAGGGGGAAATTAAACCAACCTAGATCCATATTAACTTTGAATCTACCAAGTGTCGAGATGTATAAAATCTCTTTAGATGCAAACCTCGTTTGGAGTGAAAATAGATTTGATCCCTTTCAACGCTTGGTAGATACATAGTTAAGATGTATCTACATTGGTTATATTTTCATTTCTTAATAATTAGTGTTTAGTGTGTTTCTAAGTGTTTCTCACTATTCATCTTAATAATTTTTTAGTTCTCCCGGATGCGGGTGGTTGCAACGTTTAATGCTGCACAGGGGGCCATGTGGGTTGGCGCGTGGCTTACCACCACCGCCACCCATCGCATGATCCAGGCCTTAATTGCAGCAGTCAGGCCATTGAATGCCTATACATGGGAGCTCTCTCCCCGAAGCCGGCATATTCATTCAACTGCGATGGAGAATTCTGGACATACTGTGTTGGTTTCACCCCTCAACGTCTGTTGTCGTCCTGCTGCGGTTGAGCGCTGCTATCGCACCAGCAATGGCAAGCGCTGTGTGTTAAATTGTTGCGTAGAGCTTCTGCCCGGCATCCACCTTTCCAATTGTGCCTCCTGCACAGTTCGGCGTCCGTCAGTCTCTGAGTTTGCTTGTCATTCGGCACATCCCTCCCCCAATTCTCTTGCAGCTCTTCAAACTATGCCGCGCCTCCGCCCAAGAATGCCTTGCAGGAGAGGGGGTGTCCAGGGGCGCACCATTAATCGTTCCTCCCCCTCAAATTCTGACTCTTCGTCCTATTCTTCCGAGTTTGGTCCTGTTCGGCTTCCTGCTCCACGCAGAGGGCGTGGGAGGGGACGGAACCGCTTCAACTCTGCGGGGCATTTCCGTCTCTCTTCCAGGGCTAATTCACATCACGCCCGTTTTCATTTCCCCTGCAGCATAGATAACACTTCCCTCCTCGCCACTGTGACCATAGACCTTCGTGCAGCTCCAACTGTTCCAGTTTCCTCAGCCCAAGCTCGTGCCACCAATGTTGCTGTTCGGGAGCCTCTCTTGGAAACCGCGCATAGCATGCCCCAGGTAGATACTGGGAAGCCAGCTTCCTCGAGCATCGACGCCAATCTGGGCGCTTCGGCTGGTCCTTCGGCTTCCACTGTCGGCGGTTCTGAACGCAATTGCGGTCCCCCTTCGGATGATGAGGACCCGTACAAATATGCCTGCCTCATTGTCGAGGAAGACCCTTCCTCTGCTCAGTAAGCAAGTCTCTTCCGGGTGCGACGGCGTTTTGGGCTCCTTCGGCTTTCAGGTGCTTCTCCACAGTCTCAAGTTTATGACAAATCATGCTACTGTTTTCTTGGTTTCAGTCCTGTTTAATGGTCGGTCTCCCCTGCGTGGGAGCTACGTTCAGGTTTTGGTTCAGTATCTTGTTCTCCTCACTGGTTCAAATTTGGTCTGTTTTGTTTTTGGTATGGCTAAAAATGGTAAACATCTAGCCACTCAGGTCTACTCCACAGGAGCTTTTTTGTCTAAATCTGTTCATGCTATGATGTCAGTCACAAGTTTGAGTCATTTGATAGGAACAGAAAGTCTTGCAGCTCTTCGACGCTTTCGTGGTCTCTCTCATAATTGTAATGTTGACAAATTACCTGCTGGTAAAGCTAGGATGCCTCAGTTCTGGGCTGGAAATCATGAGGCCATGTCCTCCTTGTAACACTATTTTTGTACTAATATCAATATAGAAGTAGCCATATTCAGAAAAAAAAAAAAAAAAAAAATTTTAGTTCAAGGCCATTTAAATTTAACATTCACACATTAGAATTAAACAATATGCAATGAATTAATGATTTATTTACTAACCTTTTATCTTATCCATTAAATATGGCATTATTATTATTCAATAAAAAATACAACAAAACAATACCTCAATTATTAATTTACTATGTGGTGCTTAATATTTTTCTTTTTATATAGCTATTAATGAATTGGTATTAAAAAATGCGACAAATGTAATTTCTTTTTAATATAGATATTGGTGAATTGGTATTTAATGAAATTCATGAAAAGAAAATCTTACATAATTATTTTAGATTTCTCATTAAAATTGAAGCATATATATATATATATATATATATATATATATATATATATATATATATATATATAGATGTACACACACACACACACACACACACACACATATATACATATACATATATAAGGTGTAGATGAGTTAGTTTGTATGGGATTCAAGGTGTAGATCAGTTGGTTTGTATGGGGTTTAGTAGCCATCAAGTCATAAGTTCAAATCTCATGGGAGGGGTTGAAGGTGGAAGCTGAGTTGAGAACTTATCAAACTAATAAAGGAAGAAGGAAGAAATGAAACTATAAAATGTCTTCCTTAATGCTCCAAGAAATAAAGAGTGGCAAGGAGCACCAAGATTTTTTATATAAATATCTATTAGGTGGATCTTCAACGAATTATATTCCAACAAGAACAAGAACTTGGAATGAGTGGAATGTGAATTGATATCCAACTAAAACAACCATTTGGAATTAGTGGAGTGTATATATTTATATATGAGGCTTCTAACTTCTTCTTATTATTTATTATTTTATAATATCCCCAAATTTAGACTGGGAAAATTACAAAAAGTGACTTGTAATCCAAAATATGAAAGAGACTAAGTTAAGATATAAGAAAAACGTGCCACATGCACCTAAAACACTCTATAAGAGAAGGTCATACCAAATGACTGAAGTTGAATTCATGAATAAGCTCAATAGTCCCTTCAAATACATAGTATAAACCTCAAATCATGTTGTAGAATTCCTTTAGGTGGAGAGAAAAAATAACCCCAATAATTTGACGACTTGTTTAATCATATAGAAAGTCCTCTAAGTTTCCAACATTCGATCATGTCCATATATCAAGTAGATAACCTCCACAAAGGGTGGATAGTGACCCTCCAAGTTAAAAATAGTCCATGAGACCCTCAAATGGATAGTATGACATCCACATGTATCCATCATATTATACAATAAATAGCTCAAAAAAGAGCTGGAATGAGTGAGAGATCAAGGATCTTCAATGTGACATGTCTAGAAGAGACAGATGCATGTCTATATAGCTCAAATTTCCTTGGACAATGTTACCAATGCCTTGGGATATGTGAACTTCCTTGAGCTCTATGAAATTACCTTAGAAAATGTGAAAATGTGTGATTAGTTGCATAATTATCTTCAAGAGTCCAAAGATAAAGTGTGACGATACATAATATGGGGGTTTATGTTAGACATAAGATAAATTTGCTTCCAATAAGTATGTAATCCTTTACAACATGAGCAAAAACTTTACATTCATACAAATAAGTGATAGATCCTAGAAGCTTTGCTAGATTATGTGTCCTAGTAAATCCATCCCAAGACCTTGGCATATTGAGCTAGGTCATAAATGGTCAACATGGCTCCAACTTAATGCCACCAAAGGGAAGTTAGCATAAACCACAAGAGAAAGGACTACCTTAAAATGTAGACTAAAAGGATGGGCCATTACATACCACAAATAGATCTCGAGATACCAACTAAGTCCCACATTGTAACATATATATCATCTAAGTATATATGTTACTAGTAAGTCCTCTTTGAAATTTTCTTTGGCTATTTTATTCCTTCACCCTTGGATGTTGTGTATGGATAATAAGGAAAAGTGAGAGAAGACATCATAGGAGGAACATTGGAGAAATAAAAATTTGTCGAAATGATTAGATAAATCCAATTTCAAGCACATGACGCATTAAATAATTTACTAGAAGTATACAATATTTGACCTGATCAACACGTAATGGAGAAAAAATTCAAGGTGCAAAATAAATTTTGGTTGTAGTTGAACAAGGAAAGGGTAGAAGGTATTGGTAAGAATATCAAGGTTCTTTTGTATAACCCCTTTGAAGTATTGGAAACATTGGGTGATAATGCCTACGTGACTCAGTTTACCCCTATATATGCACATTTTTTTCCTTAAATGAATCAACAACTAAGTTGGGCTCATACTCGTGAGGCACGGGGTCGATTATGAATGCTAAACTAAACCTCTAGGTGAACCCATGCATGCAAACACACATACTAAGAAGGATTCGAGGGGGGGATTTGAACCTCGAACCACATGCTTCACAAAGGATTCATATCGCAATGATCACCAATTGATTTTCCCCCCTAGGGGCCGCTATATATGCACATTTAATCAGATTGAATATTGGAAATTTGAAACTCTACTATCCTTCCATGTTGGATTAGGAAAATAATGAGAAATTATTACCTACCATATAATACTTAGCATTAGAAGCTTACGTAAGATTTGGAAAAACATACAATTTTCATAAGAAGTCTAGAATTATCACATAAAGTGATGCAGGAGCATTAAGGCAGAGTCATCAATGTGACAAGTTGGTCACATGTTGTGGCTTGGGAAGAGGACTAGCAGTCCTAATAATTTGAAGACTTTACTTTTGAAGTATTTTGTTTAAAGTTAATTTGGGCTAAAACAACCATTGTAATCTATAGGTTAAAATAATAGTTAAATTAGGATTAGTTAAGAATTTAGTTGAATAAACTATTCTGAAATCAAATGACAATTTCTCAACCATATGGGAATTTTGGGAAAGGCATAAAATCGAACCAAATCCACCATTATGGGGTTCTGCCTTCCATAGAGAAAAAGATAGAATGATAGGGAAATAGGTGTGAGAGAGGGTTGGACAGAGAGTAGGAATAAATGTAAAATCCAGCCATCCCAGGGCTCGGTTATGTGTATTTTTCTTTATAAATAAATTCCAAATGTTTTGGATTATGATTGAGCTCTCTATTTTAACTCGTTGGTTTTATTTCCCTATCAAATCAAACATTTCATTTATGTGTTATTGTATATGCGTATTGTATTTTTGCTAATGCACAGAAAGATTGAGTGCGAGGATGCAGTTCCTAAGAAACTTGTATAGATAGAGTTATGGAAGAGACCGAGGGATAAGAGATGAATAACAAGGTCGGGAGGGAATCCACATGTTTGTAGAACACACAAAGCTCAGGGGTGGTAGCGTTGAAGAATTCTGAAAAAAGTTGGAAGGATAGCAGAGGAGTAACGTGGAGGAATCTGTAATGCAGAGTGACAATAGCTGAAAGAGGAGAAATAAGCTAAAGATGAAATTACTTAGAAGAATTTCAAGAGAGTAATCGATGGTGGAAGTGTTGGGATTACTATAGCTAATGATGACTTGGTAAGCATAGCACTTCTAGGCATTAGCAAGAGCTATCATAGTTACCAGGACTCTGTAAATGGGAGGGAGAAGTTACCAGATTGGAAGCGACTATGATTATATTTGGTATAAGAAGAGATTCAGCGGAATACTAGGGATTAATCCTCATCCAAGACTGATGATGAGGAAAATTGCGCCTTGGCTGGTAAGGCAAAGAAGGGGAAGGGGAATAACTCCCATTCCAAATTTGAGACCAGAAAATGTAAGAAGCGTGACATGTCAAAGGTGAAATGTTTTCACTATCAGGATCATGGACACTATGCCACAAATTGTCCACAAAAGAAGAAGAACAACAAGAAGGCTCTGGAAGTTGCAGCAGGTGAAGCTTTTCCCTCAAAGTTTGAGTTGGAATTCTCTCTCATCACATGCATGGCATCAACTGTGATGGGATCTATGTGGTACTTCGATAATGGAGCATCCACATGACAAGAAACAAAAAACTCTTTAGTAGCTTGGAGGATAAGGATCTTCAGATGAACACTAAGATGGGCGATGACAGGAGGTATAGCGCTACCGCGATTGGTACAATTAATTTCCAAAGATAGTAAGGTAAAAATTTCATATTAAAATATGTCATGCATGTACCAAGCTTGAAAAATAATTCAGTTTCATTTGCTATGTTGGAGGATCTTGGATATGATGTGGTTTTCAGTTAAGGAAAGGTGTTCCTTCTTCACAAAGCCATAGGACAGGTAAAGAAGATTGGGGTTCGTGTGAAGAAGCTATAAAAACTTGATGTAGATGGATGTACAACATTGAGCAATAAAGCAGGGAAGGTGGTGAGCCGAGATACATGTGAGTTATTGCACAGGAGATTGGGCCATCTACACCACACTACTTTGAGGATCATGCAGTAGATTTATACAAGTCTTCCAAAGGGTACTCTTCCGCAGATATACACATGCAAGGGATGTACCGCGGGGAAGTATACTAAATACACTTTTCATGAGAAGGAGAATCTAGAAACGAAAATCCTTGAGAGAGTTCACTTAGACGTGTGTGGACCATTCTATACACCTTCCACAACAAATCACATGTATTATGTGATTTTTGTTGATGATGTTTCTAGAAAGTGTTGGATCTTCTTTCTGCAGAAGAAAGATCACACATTCTCCAAGTTTTGTGAGTTCAAAGCACTGGTAGAGAAAGATACATGGAAGAAGGTAAAGGCTTTAAGGAGCAAAAAAGGTGGTGAGTATATCTCTAATGAATTCAAGAACTTATGTGCCAAAGAAGAAATTCACAGAGAATTGTTTGCACCTCATAACCCACAACAAAATGGGGTTGTAGAAAGAAAGAATAGAACAATTGTGGGAGTAACATGAGCTATGTTACATTATCAGGGCCCACCATTTCATCTATGGGCAGAGGAATGCAACACATCAATATTTGTGTAAAACCGTAGTCCTCATCGGATACTTGGCATGAGCACACCAGAGGAGGATTTTTCAGGTAAGAAACCAGATGTTTCATATTTTAAAATTTTTGGCCCATCTGTCTATTTCTAGGTGACCAAAGATGCTAAGAAGAAGCTAGAACCAACAATAGATATTGGGATATTTGTGGGGTACACTGATACTCCCCACAACTATCGAGTGTATTTTCCGGCTAACAAGATGACAATTGTTAGGAGAGATGTTAAATTTGATGGGGAGAAAACCATATGATTATCCCTTGAGAGGGAGCTTGAATTGGATGTAGATGAGGAACTCTTAGTTTAAAAGCATGAAACTTAGGATGTGTATCAGCCACAAGCAGAGGATCATGGAGTGGCAGAAACCACTCATGTAGAAACCACTCAGCACTAGAGAGGCTAACAGATTGATGCTAGATGCGACAGAGAATGTAGGTGCACCTACATCACAGCGTAGGCAGAGAAGGTCCCCAGACATGTATACTAGATACATGGATCTTATGAGCGAGTGTATTGTGACAGAACCATCCTCTTTTGAGGAAGTAGTGCAGCAACCAACATGGGCTGATGCCATGGTTGAGGAGTATGACTCCATTATCAGAAAAAAATCATGGGAAGTGGTCGCAAGACTAGTGGGGAAGTCGGTGGTTGGATCCAGGTGGATCTATAAGGTGAAACAAGAAAAATATGGGAGTGTAGATAAATAAGGCTAGATTTGTGGCCAGAGGATTCTCACAGGTAGAGGGGATTGACTATGAGGAGATTTTTGCACTAGTTGCAAGGTACTCATCAATTAGATTTATCCTTCCACTCTCAACGCATATGGGGTGGCAGATACATCAGATGGATGTAAAAAAAAACCTTTGTTAATGGAGTTATTGAGGAATAAGTGTACATTTAGCAACCATAAGGTTTTGAGACCTTTGACAGGGAATCACATGTGTGTAGACTCAAGAGAGCACTGTATGGGCTGAAGCAAGCACCTTGTTCTTGGTACACCGGGATCGAAAACTATTTCACTGGGTTGGGCTTCACAAAGAGTGAACTGGATGCGAACTTGTATCATATTGTGGTTTATGGTAAGCTTTTGATTATTTTTCCTTATGTTGATGATCTGATACTGGAAGGTGATGAGTAGATCATAACTTCTTGCAAAGAGGATCTTGTAAGAGAGTTTGAGATTGATGCAGGGGCATTAGGCTCAAGAAAATCCTTTGTATTTTAGTAGACATAGGGGTCTTGTGTTTTCAAGAGAATATTGGTTTCTTATGTAATTATTAATGTTTTTGAGTGACATTTAGAATAGATATTGAGAGAAATTTGTAAATGTTTCCGAATGATTGGAGAACATGAGGGAAGTAGGATAGTTGAGATTCATAGGGATTGAGATATTTGAGAATTGATTGTAAATCTTAAGTTAGAATCAGTTTCATGATTTTATGGGATTAAAGATGATCCTTAGGGATAAAGGATAGATTTTAGGACTTTGAGGATTTTGAGGAATTTGTTGAGATGATGGAGGATCTGAACCTAAATTAGTTCAGATTATTTTGTATAAAAATAATAAGCCTCAAAGGCAAAAGAGTAGTAGATAGGAGACAATCGTAGAGGTAGAGATTTAGGTTCTGGACAAAGAGAGGTTTGTTGTGGTAAACCTACGGGCAGTAGGAGAAAAGGGTCATTGATTTGAAGATCATGCCAGGGACAAGAGGTCTTTTGTAATTTGATTACATATGTATATATGAAGGAATTTGATTTCTGAATTATGTGTGCAATTGATTGATTGAATTATGTTTGGGGAATGCTTAAATTTTATGACAGGTGTGTGATAAAAATATATAATGAGGGTTTGAAATGGTGTTATGTATACCATTGAAAGATTCGATGGAAATACTGAGATAGGGTATTATCAGGAATTGAATCAAAGAACAGTAAAGGTATACATACATTTGAGAAGATTGGATGAAATTGTAGTCATCGATCACTGAAAGGATCGATGACACATGAATGAAAATGATTGTTTCCAATTTGGAATTTGGATACATGTAGCAGAAGCACATCTGATCAAGTAGTGAACGTAGATCAGGATCAGAACAAAGAGGAACAGAGGATTGGTTTTGGAAACCCCAAAAGGGTTTCGCACAACTTTTAAATAAGAAATTGTGAACCTACATAGAATTGAGGAAAGAATAAACTTTAATTAATAGCACAATGGATTAGAGAAAGAAGAATTAAGTGTGTGGAGGAGCTATATTAAATTATTTCATGCGAAATTATAAGTCAAAGAAAGAGTATGGAACCATGAGGAAGTGTGGTGAAGATGGAACCGTGAGGTGGTTTTAAAAACCAACCAATGGTTTTCGCACTGCTCTTGGGTGGTAAGCATTAATGTTGAAACAAAGTGATAGCATTCAGCGTGTGACACGTTGCATTGACGGTAATTCAATACCGCCTATTTTGCGTGAGGTTGAAGAATTAAAACTTGTGAAATTTGGTTATGCGATAATCATTAGATCGTTGAGTTGGAGCACAATGAAGCATCAACTGTTAGATGATATGGAGTGTTGGAATAAAGGTATGTGTGGGCCATCATTTTCATCATCGCATATTACATTCGGCGAGAAGAGCTTTGAAGGTGCAATGTGAAATTGCGATTGTCGATGATGCGATGCGATGACATTTCGATTGCCGATGATGCAATGCAATGAAATTGCGATTGCCGATGGTGCAATGCGAAATTGAAATTGCCGATAATGTGATGCGATATTCGTCATCGCATATCGCATTAGGACAAAGAAGTGGAAGTGACAATATTGTGATGCGATCACATATCGCAGTCGATATATGAATTTTGTGATTTGTGATAGGTCTTGAACTTAGTTACAATGTGATGTTGAAGTGCGATAAATTTATAACCGTCGGATCAAACAGAAGTAAAGGATGAAGATTGAAGTTAAATGGGGCTTTAAGATATGTGCAAGCCATGGTCAAAGAAAGGAAAGGGTAAGTTCTAGAGTTTATGTAAATAACATAAAGTTAAGCTTTGAAATATTATGGATAGGCACAATGAAATAGAGTTGTGGGCTCGTAAGTAATATTTATATGGTTTGATTGGGTTAAACCATAGAATCAGAAATATTAAATGGATATGCATTAATAAACTGAAGAATACTATTGAGATACGTGGGTAATAAGGATTAATCAAAGTTTCCTATAAGATAAGGCATGAGTGAGTTGGGTATGCTATGGGTCCAAGGGTTTTCATTAATGATATTTTGGGTTTTTAAACCATAGTGCATGAGAAAGGATATTAATTCAGAATTAATAATTCTTTTATTTGGGTTTTAAACTAAAGTTCAAATAAATATCAAAATGGGTTTTGGTATATGGTTTTAACCATAAATTGAAAAGGTGAGCTTCCGCATTTAGTGTTGTCCCAATTTGAGGATTATTTTTGGGTATGAATGAACCATGAAATTTTATATGGAGAATGTCGGTTTTGCTGCTTAGGCGGCATAATTTTTGGTATCAAAGTAGGAAATAGCTCTTTTGAAGGTTCAAGTTTGTTTTAATTGAAATTGGAATGAATGCATGTGTGATGGAGAAAATAAAAAGCGATCATATTTTGAAACTGACAGATTGCAACACATAGAGATACAATGCATATTAGAGGTGAAACAAGATCACTCAGAGATCTTTAAGGTGAGTTGATAAGTGTTATTTTAACTCTGGTTTGAAGATTATGTTTACAAAATTCAGGTTGCAGACAGTCGAAGAAAATCTCAGCAAAAGAGGATCACAACTTTAAGAGCAGTGATGAAGGAATCCAATAAAGGATTCTAAGTGGAAGAAGAATGTGGCAAAACCTTGAAGAATTCCAACAGAGATTGGATAAAAAGGACAATTGTGTTCTTAAAAGGTATAGATGAGTTGAAGCCTAGAAGGAGCAGAGAGGAATGCTCAAGAGGTTCTAGAAGATAAAGAACCAGTTCTTGCCAAAAGACCAAATCCAGAGGAAAGGATTGGTGAGGTAAGATTGTAACAAGGAGGACTTATTATTGCAAAGGCTTTAGTACAACTCATAGTGAATGAGTGAGGAACTCGTGAAGATAAAGATGGAGAAGAATATGACTATTGATAGTCATAGAAGAGATAGCAAAGGTTCTGAGAGAGACCACAACAGAAGAAAGGAGAAAGAAGATGCCAAGGAAAATGGCATAAGGAAGCAGTTGACTGATGAAGAATATGACAAAGAGTTAGCTGAGATAGGAGAATAATTTAATAAATTGAAAATGATGATAGAAGAAAACCAGAGAATTGGTTGGCTCATGAAGAAGAAAGTAAAGTGGCAGAGGCTACAACAGAAGAGAGAACAACAAGTGAACATGCAGTTAGCAGAAGAGCTAAGAAAGCTTGAACAAGTGATAAATGTACAATTGGGATGTGAAGAACTCAGAGAAGCTGAATTGAAAATGGAAGTTTCCATTTGTGAAGTAGAACAGAGTGAAGTTATGGGTACAGATGAAAAGTGGAGATCTATGAAAGATCTTATGAATCATTGTGAAGATTCAAGAAAACAAGAAGTTTACCTTGTTGAAGAAGGAATTATAGATGATTTCCTGAGTTGTTGGGCAAGTTCAGAGCAGCCAGATGATGTAAAACCTTGTATTTTTGAATCCAATAGTTTTGATGTGATTACAAGTTTTGCAGAGGATGAGAAATCTTTTGAAGCTGTCAAAAGTATGGAAGAATATCTTTCAGAAGATAAATACTTTGAAGCAGAAAGTAATGATGAGGAATGTCTCTTGAATAAGGGAAGCAATAATGCATTTATAATTGAAGCTGTTACAACACAGGAAGAATTTCTTATGAAAGAAGGAGATGAGATTCAGACTTAAGAATTGATATGTGAGGAAACAGTTGAGACTGTTGAAACTTGTGGTTTACAAACTAAAAATTTGTGTATAAATGCAGGAATTGTCAGTGATGATGAAATACTTAAGGAATTCCAAAAAGAAATTGCATTGCTGGAATATTTTCTGGAAAACTTAGAGTATGTCAGAGAGATTACAGAACACAGATTTCACTACAGTGAACAAGAACAGAAAGACATCATGGAAGCAAATGATGTAAAATAAAGACTTGTTGATAGTCTAGAGAATTCTTCAAAGAATTCTTTAAGGAGAATGAATCAGCGTACTGATGTGCTGATAAAGGAAGAAATTTCAGAGCAGCATACTGAAATGTTGCCAGAGGAAAGAAAGGCACTGAAACCTTATGGGTTTTATTTTAATAATTCTTTTGTGAATGTAGGTTTTGTTCCAGATGCTGGAGAAAATTTGACACAGTTGGACATTCAAATAAAAGAGAAGGAAGAAAATTCTGTGGAAATACTTAATCCATGGAATGAAGAAATTAAATTGATGGAAATTATGCTGAAGAATCAGGATTCAATGCAAGAAGAGAAATCTCAATTTCAATATTGGGAAATGCAGAAAGTGGAGATGAAAAAGTCAGAGGACAACAACAATAAACTAAGGAAAAGAAATGAAGAGAGTAGTAAATGGCAGACTATGTATCATTCCAATGAATTGCTGAAGGGAGAAGACAAACAAATTGTCATAAGTGACAATTTGGAAGAAGTTAGTAATTGCAGAAAACAAGAGGGTAAGGATGATAGGGTGGCAGTAAGAATAAAAGATCAACAATCAAGAGATGAAAGGAATCAACAGACAAAAGATATATTGGACAGAGAAATTGAACTGATAAGAAGGATAATGATGAAAGTGTCTTAGAGGAAGATATCAGCAAGAAAGAAAAGAAGCAGCAGCAGCAAAAGGAAGACAGTAACAGAGTGTGAAAGTACATCGAGTGGAGCAAAGCAGCATAAAGTGTGGAGACTTGGAGAAAAGAAACAAACAACAACAAAAATAGATGACAACCTACAAAACAAGGTGTGGGATCCAAGAAGACAAAGATTAAAAGAACATGATCAGAAGATCATGATTATTTTTAACCTTGGGAGTTTGATGCAGGGGCATTAGGCTCAAGAAAATCCTTTGTATTTTAATAGACATAGGGGTCTTGTGTTTTCAATAGAATATTGGTTTCTTATGTAATTATTAATGTTTTTGAGTGACATTAAGAATAGATATTGAGAGAAATTTGTAAATGTTTTCGAATGATTGGAGAACATGAGGGAAGTAGGATAGTTGAGATTCATAGGGATTGAGAGATTTGAGAATTGATTGTAAATCTTAAGTTAGAATCAGTTTCATGATTTTATGGGATTAAAGAGGATCCTTAGGGATAAAGGATAGGTTTTAGGACTTTGAGGATTTTGAGGAATTTGTTGAGATGATGGAGGATCTGAACCTAAATTAGTTCAGATTATTCTGTATAAAAATAATAAGCCTCAAAGGAAAAAGAGTAGTAGACAGGAGACAATAGTAGAGGTAGAGATTTAGGTTCTAGACAAAAAGAGGTTTGTTGTGGTAAACCTACGGGCAGTAGGAGAAAAGGGCCATTGATTTTAAGATCAAGCTAGGGACAAGAGGTCTTTTGTAATTTGATTACATATGTATATATGAAGGAATTTGATTTTTGAATTATGTGTGAAATTGATTGATTGAATTATGTTTGGGGAATTCTTAGAGTTTATGATAGGTGTCAGATAAAACTATGTAATGAGGGTTTGAAATGGTGTTTTGTATACCATTGAGAGATTCAATGGAAATACTGAGATAGGGTATTATCAAGAATTGAATCGAAGAACAGTAAGGGTTTACATACATTTGAGAAGATTGGATGAAATTGCAGTCATCGATCACTGAAAGGATCGATGACACAGGAAAGAAAATGATTGTTTCCAATTCGAAATTTGGATACATGTAGCAGAAGCACATCTGATCGAGCAGTGAACATAGATCAGGATTGGAATAAAGAGGAACAGAGGATTGGTTTTGGAAACCCCAAAAGGGTTTCGCACAGCTTTTAAATAAGAAGTGGTGAACCTACATATACCTGAGGAAAGAAGAAACTTTAATTAATAACACAGTGGATTAGAGAAAGCAGAATTAAGTGTGTGGAGGAGCTATATTAAATTATTTCATGAAAAATTATAAGTCAAAGAGTGAGTATGGAACCATGAGGAAGTGTGGTGAAGACAGAACCGTGAGGCGGTTTTAAAAACTAACCAATGGTTTTCGCGTTGTTCTTGGGTGGTAAGCGGTAATTGTTGAAATGAAGTGATAGCATTTAGCGTGTGACACGTTGCATTGATGATAATTCAATACCGCCTATTTCACGTGAGGTTGAAGAATTAAAACTTGTGCAAGTTGGTTATGTGATAATCGTTGGATCGTTGAGCTGGAGCGCGATGAAGCGTAAGCCATTAGATGATATGGAGTGTTGGAATAAAGGTACGTGTGGGCCATCATTTTCTTCATCACATATCGCATTCGGCGAGAAAATCTTTGAAGGTGCAATGTGAAATTGTGATTGCCGATGATGCGATGTGATGAAATTGTGATTGCTGATGATGCGATGCGATGAAATTTTGATTGCCGATGGTGCAATGCGAAATTGCGATTTCGATGATGCGATGCGATATTCGTCATCACATATCGCATCAGGACAAAGAAGTGGAAGTGACGATATTGCGATGCAATCACATATTGCAGTCGATAAATGAATTTCGTGATTTGTGATAGGTCTTGAAATTAGTTACAATGTGATGTTGAAGTGCGATAAATTTATAACCGTCAGATCAAACAGAAGTAAAGGATGAAGATTGAAGTTAAATGGGGCTTTGAGATATGTGCAAGGCATGGTCAAAGAAAGGAAAGGGTAAGTTCTAGAGTTTATGTTAATAACATAAAGTTAAGCTTTGAAATATTATGGATAGGCATGGTGAAATACAGTTGTGGGCCCGTAAGTAATATTTATATGGTTTGATTGGGTTAAACCATAGAATCGGAAATCTTAAATAGATATGCATTAATAAACTGAACAATACTATTGAGATATGTGGGTAATAAGGATTAATCAAAGTTTCCTATAAGATAAGGCATGAGTGAGTCGGGTATGTCGTGGGTCCAAGGGTTTGCATTAATGATATTTTGGGTTTTTAAACCATAGTGCATGAGCAAGGATATTAATTCCGAATTAATAATTCTTTTATTTGGGTTTTAAACTAAAGTTCAAAGAAATATCAAAATGGGTTTTGGTATATGGTTTTAACCATAAATTGAAAAGGTGAGCTTCCACATTTAGTGTTGTCCCAATTTGAGGATTATTTTGGGGTATGAATGAACCATGAAATTTTATATGGAGAATGTGGGTTTATTTGCTTAGGCGGCATCAGAGATGAAGGACATGAGGCTCTTGCATTATTTACTTGGCTTATGGCAAAGAGATGGGGAGCTATTTATATCTCAGGGCAAGTATGCAAAGCAGATTATGAGGAAGTTCCACATGGAGGGAAACAAACCCATGGAGACTCCTCTTGCAGGAAACTGGAGGAAGGAGGATGCTAGTTCAGGTGAGGTAGTGGATGCTACTGTTTACAAGTAGCTTGTGGGTTCACTTATGTATTTAGTGAACATGAGACCAGACATATGCTACGCAGTTAACCAACTGAGTGAAGCTACGGATAAGCCTATAAAGCTCTTTTGGAAGGAACTACAAAGTATGGATTATCGTAGAGACGGACAGAGGGAGTGAATCTTCAAGGTTTCACGGATGTATATTGGGCAAGTAGTCCATCATATAGGAAGAGCACATCAGGGGGCATCTTCAAAATATGATCAACAGAAGTTTCTTGCTACTACAAGAAGCAGATTTCAGTTTCACTCAGTTCAGCCAAGGCAAAGTACATGACAGCTAGTCATGCTGCATGTGAGGCCATTTCGATGAGGAAGATACTTGTTGGTTTTTTTGGTCATCAGATGGATCCGATGGTGATACATTGTGGTAACCAGAGCTGCATAAAACTCTCGATTAATCCGAAATTCCATGACAGGTCCAAGAATATTGACATCTGATACCACCATCTTAGATATTGTGTTCAAAGTCGCATTATGTTGCTACAATACATTCCCACAGAGGATCAGGATGCAGATATCTTGACGAAGGTGCTTGCGAAGAGAAAATTTGAATACCATAAAGGAAAGATCGGTGTAGCAGATAATCCATTTCTTGTTGAGAGGGAGTGTTGAAATTCAAAAAGAAAATGGACCACATACTAGTGTGGGATTCTAGGTCACACATGAGAGAGGAATTCAGTGACACATTAGTGCTAATGTGGGTAACCAATTTCTAAATAAATTGTAATCTTATCTCATAACAACTTCTAATAGCTAACTAAGTGTGATAGACTTAGTTAGCTCAATAATTTTGAGTGGAAGGTCAAAGGATGGGAATGTAGAGTGATTCTATTATTTACAAGGTCCACTTGTAGTTGTAGCACTAGTGTGGTGTGAGTACAATTAGTTAACTCAAATTAATTGAGTTAAAATTAGTTTAACTAGTTCTAAATGATTGATGAGCTAGTGTAAGGTCAAGTGAGTTAAAATAGATTTAATTCACAATTAGTGATCTACCAAGTAATTGATGATTCACTATTAATAGCTGCATGCATGCCAATTCTGATGACCACCCAGTTGAGACAAAGGTTTAAAAGAAGTAAACTATGAGTTGTATTATTAGCGAACTGCCCAGGTGCAGTTATAAAGCCACAGGTTTCCCATGATGGATTGCGCAGTTAAGGAAGGTTGGAATTCCTATTTAATAGGAATTATTTTGCCTAGGGATTGCATGAGCAAGGCAGGCTGAAGGTGGGTAGGAAGTTGGCTATGTATTTGTCCAATTTTTCTTAGATCAGTGTGAAACAATCGGTAGAGTGTTGAAGTTGTGGTGAGCACACATGCGTTGTATTGTTTCATGATTCCTTGGTTGATTATACAATAAATATGGTGGGTTTTTCAACAGTTTCTTTCCCCAGGAAAATCTTGTGTTGTGCGATTGATTTACTTCTTTATCTTACTTTCATGTGATTGAGTTATCATTATTTATATTCCGCAAATATTGTAGAAGGATTCAGTATCTTGTTTTAGTACATTGCATGATCGGATTGAATCCATTGGTATAATTTCTACAGAAATGTAACTGAAGGCTTTTCATCTGCAGTGAACATTGATAGAAAACCTCTAATAGCTTCATCAACCCATTTATTGGTCTGATAGCCCAATAAGAAGGAAACTATATAAATGATCTATTTTTTCATCTATGGAATCACCGAGGATGAGTAAGGTGGGTTTGTTTTTGGAAAATGGACATCCTCAGGCAAAAATGTCGAAACAAATTTAGCTCATTGAGGATAATTCAAGTTTTTGTAGAATTTCATGACGGAATCTACAGAGAAGAGGTGCAGAGGGGATGAATTTTCAATTTGAAGCACCTAGGAGATGAACTCAGGAGTAATGGTCAATAAAATGTCATTGTTCTAGGAAAAAATGGCTCTCTGACTGGGCATGTACCTGAAATGGAACCATGGGACAAATTATGGAAAATCGTGGGATTGTGGAAAATGATGGTATACTAGGGTCTAGTGGTCTAGATCAATCAGAGGGGGACGCATTGGGTTTTCCACTGTGGTTTTAGATTTAACTTTAGAAGACATATTGAAATAAAAAAATGGACATGAGACTGTAATTACCCATAAGTTGCTAGTTGCAGCAAGGAACTAAAATGTTGAGTTGGTAAACAAAGTAGAGTAAAAAGGAAACAGATGAAAGGGGAATTTTATTTTATAAATGAAACCTATCGTTTGAATGGTCCGTTAAGGGAGCATGTTCATTGATTTCAACAACGATAATATTTGAATGATTATTAATGGTAATTTAAAGTTGAAATAGGGGCAGGACGCATGGTGAAAGGGAAGAAGGAAAAGTGGTAGACATGGAGTGGATGTGGAGGGAGTGGATATGGCGGTTTTTATTTTGGCGGGAATGAGGGGATGTAGCTTTCGGAGAAGGTGGGGGTTCAAGTGAGGGGGGTCCAAACTATGTGAGAGGGTGACAGGTACGCGAAATGTTCCTTTCAGACCACCCTCTCCCCCCCCCCCCTGGCCCCTTGATTAACTGTTCGATGGGATAGGGGGGTACAAAAAGGACATGAGTCGTCAATCTGGATGGAGCAAGATGTTAACGCTTTAGAGTGACCCAATCAATATCGAATATGACAAAGATTCGTATCAATAAAAACTTTAGTATAAATTTAATTATTGCAAACAAAATTGTGATTTAACTAATTAACCTTAATTAATATAATGTCTAATGTGGCATTTGAATTAACTCACATATTTTTTATTTTTCTAAGGTTTTTTACCATTTTTTGCTTTTTTTTCTGAATATATCTATTTTTTATACCCTTTTCTATTTTCTATTTTTCTCTTTTCTTTTCTTATACATTCATTCTTATTTTTATTTTCTATTTTTTTCAACAATTACATATAAAATAAAATTATGTTACAACATGTGTGTTATTAATAAGCAGAGTGACAATTCTCTCATATTGCAAGGTTGTAATTTAGGATATTAGATATGAACTAATATATCAATTTAGAGAATATTGGATATAACCCATGATCCCAACGAGTTTTGAATTTAGTTTTGATTATTCACTTAATCATGACATTTTGAAAGCCAAGGTTTTTTGGCATCTATTAAAAATTCATATTATTTGTAAAATAAATAAATCACATTTTCGCATTTTATGGCTATATAGAACATAAAATAAATCATATACTTGAATATATATTTTCTTAAATTTAATCATAATGATGTTACTAGAATGTTTCATATATTTAATATTTAAATTTTTCTTTATTAATATAATCTATTTTCATTTAAAAAAATTATATAATACTATTTTTTTTAGCATTATATACTTATTTTTAACATATACATTAAATTTTCAATTAAAAATAATTTTAATATTAATTAAGTTTTTACTAATTTAATTTTTTTTTTTTATAAAATATAACTTGATTGTATATTTTTCCTTATAATATATAACTATTATAACACTTTTAACCAAAATTTTGTTAATATCATTATTTGTATTTATTTAAGTATAAACGTTTTTCATTACTTTTTGTTTTTTATTATTATATTACCATTATGGTTGATAATGTATTGTTTTAATTTTCATATATTTGCACTAAGCTGTTCCTATAATAGATTTGACTGAGTAGATTTAACCAATAAGATCTGTGTATTTTCGTCTTCCTCCCTCCAAATAGAAATTGACCCATGTCACTAATGTCTTCCCATATATAGTAGTGTCTTTTCCTGAAAACTCCACTAGGTCCTCCAACGCAAGAAGGCTTCCTCCTAGGATGAAAAAACGATAGGGTCAGACAAGAAGAAGGAAAGTGACAGTGGCGTCACAGTGGGAAAAAGCGTGAGATGAGACATTTGATTCCCGTGTCATTGAACGTAGGATCGTTCTGGTAGGCCTCTGCACGGAAAGCCTTCTCTTGCTAACACCTTTGCCAATCTAAAAGCTCATGAAGTCCCCAACCCACACTGTAGAGTTATGGAGCACTGATAAACCTCACTTGCCAATCAACCCAAATGCCAAAACGTTTTTTTCGTCGGCTTCGATTTCACCATCACTGCAAATGGATTTGTCATACTTCGATTTCACCATCACTACAAATAGATATATCATAACTTGGTATTAATCATATGTTGCAAGAGTCAGCAAAGACAGAGACAAAAGCTAAGCCAACAATAGGACTAGGTGAAGCACTGGTTGAATTGGAACCAGATAGATCCATCACCATTAACAAAAGGAAATGCAGGAGCAGAGAAAGAAAGACAATTGAGCACAAAAATACATAAGGCACGGAGGAATGATGTGAATCATCCTCCCCCCTTGTGTGAAAACTAAGGAGAAATATTACAAGGGTTCATAGACCATTGGAGTAATAACTCCTCATCTATTATAAATGAACATTGGAAGTGTTTGAAAGAAATAATCCACAAGAAATGCATCAAACTTACTGGTTTTCCTTTGTCTAAATCGTACATGGCATGTCAAAAATAACCTTGGGAAGATTTTGAATATTACCATCAGAAATGAAAGTAGGGATGATTACATACCCTTTGAATCCATTAAAACATTAATTTGTTCAATAATTTTGGCTTCGAAACTTTTCTTATTGAAACTTTAATATGGTTTAGTTGTTGAAAAAGGGTGTTTCCAAGACTTTGCCAAAGAACATTTTCCTAACATTTTTCAATTTCCCAATCAAGCGCTTTCCTTTTTGTGTGAAATATTTTTAAATGTTTGGTGCCTCCAACTTTTTTTAAAATTCCATTCAAGAAAGTCTAGTTTCTGTTATATTTTAAACTTTGGAATTCATGGTGAAAGTTTTACCAATTTAAGAGGATCGATCTTAAATTTAGGTGAAAAAATTATAGTATTTTGGGGCCAATAATTCCTTTTTAGAAACAACATGATTTTCCCATGTTTTGAGCCAAATCAAATTATAGTATTTTGGGGCCAATAATTCCTTTTCAGAAACAACATGATATTCGGATGTCTTGAGCCAAATCCTCCTAATAGATAACACACTAATGTATAATTGTGACCATAAATGTTCAAATAAATAATAAATTTATTTATTTATTTAGATTGAATTAATTATTAATAATTATTATGTCAAGTTGACAAATCTAATTGAGTAATGAAAGAATAAATTTGAAATAAATGATATGAAACATTATATATATATATATATATATATATATATATATAGATATATATATATATATTTCAAATCCCTCACATTTTAATAAAGAATTAATAATTATTTATATTCTAAAAAAATTATGGCAAGGTTCATTCAAAGGCTGAATTGAGGAAGAATTGAGGAAGATATATATTGGTTTAAAAAGCTAGAAATGATATGTATCTCATGAACCCAAATATGCTAATTGAAAATACAAGGGATGTAAAGAATTCTTGAAATGAACAATATAGGAAATGGTACTTAGCTAAGGCACCAGGTGAAAATACTGAAAATGAACCACATAATATAAGAAAGGGTACTTAGCTAATGAACCATATAATATAAGAAAGGGTACTTAGCTAAGGCACTGTTGTTACATATAATCTTCCCAAATTTTACATTTTTCCATACCCCTTTGCAATTTAACCATTGCTAGTTTAATGGTTAGAATGAAGTCCTTTGGGATTCACCATCTTATTTTCCAAATTGTTTTCTGGATTAATATACTTGTAGACTTTTCAAACCAACCACTGTAATTCAATGGTTAGAGTGAACTCACGTAGGATTCCTTAATCCAGCCATCCCGTACCGGTCCCATTTGTTGATACATTTAACACATAACACATGGGTAGACTTTCATTTCTATTATAATTTATGAAAAGAAATTACAGTGAAATGGTTAATGATTTAATGTTTAAATCACCCGGCTGCAGTGAATAAATTCGAAACAATTTTACACTTATACTTCAAATAAAATCTGCCTTAGGAAGCTTAATATAAATCTGTTTAAGCTCGAGGTTTTAATCTTTTAATCCGTAAATCATTTTTATGGAAATGGTAACTTTGAGTTAGTAAATTTGTAAAATTAAATATTTTAATATTTTTA
This sequence comes from Pinus albicaulis, assembly GCA_034641835.2. Classification (NCBI taxonomy): domain Eukaryota; kingdom Viridiplantae; phylum Streptophyta; class Pinopsida; order Pinales; family Pinaceae; genus Pinus; species Pinus albicaulis. Next base: position 100,537,869 of record CM076571.1, read on the forward strand.
TGATTATAAATTTGTTTATATATTTATAAATAATTTAAATTAATAATTTTCTTAAAATTAATTTAAATTTTTTTTATTAAATTTGAATAATAGAATGTATATAAATAATGTTCTAGATTTAGTTAAATCAGAATTTAGCAAATCAGACTTTAGCAAGTATCAAGAGAGATTTATTTTCAATTTGAACTTGAGAGATTAAGAATCTAAGTCTTTATTTCAAAATGGATCTAAATCTAAGTTGGTATTCATGCATTCATTCATCATACCAGATACCATGTTTAGTGGATCCACCATTTTAGTAGACTAGTACTATCCTTTGAATGTTTTTATTTTTTTTTGAAGTGTTTATGAAAATATTTTTATGTTAAATATCCAGTCGTGTTATAAAATGTTATGTAATGTATTAATATTCATCCACGCTCATTGTGCAGAATCAACGTATAGAGATATCATGTATCAAAGGATAATCTTTCTCACCTGTCATATTCGGCCTCTGCATGATTCCAATTGTCAGTGTTTACAGCTATACTTCGTAATGTTAAATCCATATTCTTTGTACGTTGTCTGGTTTGGAAGACCTCACAACGGGAACAAGGAGAGGACAATATGTATGTATCATTCGGCATACAATGTAATAACAGTATTAGAAAATAAAAATGATTGAAGTCCATGAGTTGTCACAGATTAAAAATGTTTCTGTTGACAAAGAAATTAAATGTCCTGTGATTCTTCTTAATGTTTATTGTGATTGTAAGTTTTTCTATAATCGATCCTTCCACTTGTTCGGGGTCTTCAAACTTGACACTGACAGATCATTTGTATATTTAGTATGTGAAAATTGGCATTAGTGCAGAGTACAGCAAAAAATGAAATTTAAATACTATGAAAACCCCTGGGTCCCCTCTCTGTATATATACCTTGCCTGGCTTTAATATAATATATACTGATGTATAAGAGTGTCCGAATGAAATCAGTTTAAAAATAAAACTATGAAATAAACCAATTATTAATGGAGTGACATTATATTTATAAAATAAAATCAACTTTTCTGAGTTGTATTTATCAGAATTTGCATTTAAATCCTTTGTATATGGAGTTTGGAGTTTGTATTGATGTAAAAATTAGCAATTATATTATAAATAATTATTGTAGTTTGCACTGTGTCGGCCGTAATCTACCTCAACACGATTCCAATGGTTGCTGTTTACAGCTATATTTCGTATGTTAAATCCATATTGTAGTGGAGAATAATGGAGAAATTATTTAATATTCTGTGTGTGGTTCCGAAGAGGACAAAATATATCATCTGACATGCGCTGTGATATCAATACGAAACAGAGAGATTGAAGTACGTGGTTTATCGTTGCGTACAAATGTTGTTTTGACAAAGAAAGTAAAAATGTTGTTGTTGACAAAGAAAGTAAAAGTTGTGTGAATCTGGGTTTCATTAACATTTTATCAAAACGTACGTTCGAAACCGAATGATATAATTTGTTATTATAATTTCATTTCTTAACCTTTAGTGTGTTGTGTTTTCAAATGGCCATCAGGAGGAGATAGAATTCATTGCAGGTATCTTTCATGTTAGCTCCAAAACAACCAAACAATTACAACCCGTGTATTGGAATTGGCTTCCGGACAGATTCCAATATAGACTACATGGTTGGACTCACATGTGGCTTACATTAGGAGGAGATTTACCCTTATACATGCAGTTTTACAAAATATTTCTGTATATTGGGCTCATCTTTTTGCACTTGGAAAATATCACTTTATTGAAAGAATTTGGGAGTTGCGTATCTTGCATACTAGAGTACAAAGAGGGCAACATATGCATCAAAGCTAGATCACACATTTGATTGAGTTTTCACAAGATAAGAGCTCCACGGATTGGTACAAAGAGGATAACATAGACATCAAAGCTGGATCACACATTTAGTTGATTTTTCAGGAGGTAAAACTTTGGCTTTTAAAGAGGCTTACATGATTTTTTTGGAAATGGCACTTGCATTTTAATCGGGATTAATAGGTCTTGGGTATCACATCAATGGGGGGTTATTATTGACAGTCTACACAAGGGGCTATATTTTATTGAAACATGTCATTTTGCATTGGTGCTAACAATATCCAATCTGGAAAGAAGCAACAGAAATTGGCTTGGAAGGACAAAGATAAACTGTTTGGAATTGCTTTGTACACGATCTTAAACATGAAAGTCTTTGCAAAGCTCAGAAGGGGGACTTTTTCACCTCACATGGAAAACTTCACCCTCGTGCAGTGGTGCTCGTGGTCATGTACATTATGTGCTCAATTTTTTCATTAAATAATCCATTTTGGTTTTTGAAAGTTTGGAAGTGGGGAGTTCCCGTGAAGATAATACTCTTCACTTGGTTGGTTTTCCGCAATAAAATACTGACCTCGGAAAACCTCTACAAGAGGGGATTCCATGGTCCTCGTTGGTTCCCTCTATGGCGAGGGTAAATAGAAACAAGTCTACATATTGCTTAGAGTGCATGACTACTATACAAGTATGGCAACGAGTTCTCCAACTTTATCATATTCCATTTAGATAATTTCACTCGCTAAAACCATGCCTATGTTGGTGGATGGTGAGGGGGGGGGCACATAACTCAATCCCATTGTTTTTATTTTGGGAGATCTTGTGTGCATGGAACTTTTTCATATTTGAAGGTATTCCTATAAGTTTTCACAAAATGTACTACAACATAGGGATATGGATGGACACTAAGGTGGACAACACTTTGGCCATCAAAGATTTTATTATCAGAATAATTCTCTGCATATTCAGTTTCATGTAGTATTTTTTGATGGAGCTGCACAAAGAGTTTTATGTGCCTGTGGGGGATGGATCAAGTTTTTGCAACATGACACACTGCAAATTAACTTGGCATAGTGGGAGCAGAACAAATACAAGAGAGAAGGTATTTTCCCTATGGGGATTGCTCTGGTTCACCAAGAGTAGGTCCCTAGATTGTATCCATATATCTGGATATTCTAAGTCTCTCATTGATGGCATTTTGGGGCACTCTAATTCGCTCGTCGAAACCTTTGTTGTTGGTTGGATCTTATGACATCACTTAAGTTGTCCTTTCAAATTATATATTTCCAACACATCTTCCACGAATCAAACATGGTTGTAGAAAAGCTATCAAAAGAACGTATAAATGATGTGTTTGGGGTTTTTAATTTCAGCTACTTGGAGGATAATATAATTAAAGAAGTGGGTTGGATTCTGCTCCCATAGGTTAAGTTTTTACTCGAATAATGAAGAATATAGAGAAGTCTATTTTGGTATTTCAATATGATATAATGTAATTGTTTGCATGAAATTTTATGGGCAGTAGGGGAATTTAGTTTTTTGAGACAATTGGACTGGAATGTGATGGGCACTCCCTTTTGCTTACGTCTATTTTTGAACTATTTCTCATAGATGTACTAGATTATATTTTCATAATACATACAAGTGTTTTTTTCCTTTCAATTAGAGGAGATTTCACCCTAAAAGTGGCGTCCTAAGGAAAAATAGTAAAATAATAGTTAAGCCCACGACCTTTTATACAGTGATATGTGGTTTAACGGTAAGTTTCGTTGGGTGAAACCCACGAGATGGAGGTTCAAATCTCATTGAGTATATGGCCTGTTGTGTCTTGGCTAGAAGAGTAGGCGACCCCATAGTGGACGTCTCGGCTCCTGTTGAGGCATAAGTTAATTGCTATCGTGTGACTTGCAGGTTGTTGCACCTAGCACAGGTTTATAGTGGCGGCCAGAGTATGATTTGATCACAGACCTTGTTGAGATGTCTACCGATTCACGGTCTTTCTAGATTGAAAAAAAAAATAAAAAAATAAAAATAATAATAAAATAAGAGTTATGTATTTTGGAGGGAAATAACAAAACAATTGTTTTTAATTGTTTAATTTTTGGCTTATCTCCTTGTAGTTTTTCTCAAATTTCAAGTGTAGAAACTCATTGGATGTGAAATTTAATTTCACATCCATCGTGTACCCATTATGCATACTTTTGTGAATACCCACATTGATAAAAAAATGAAATAACTTGTTCAACATGATTTTTTAATGTATCTTCAATTTTTATCAATGTAGGTATTCTCAAAAGCTATGTGTGTCACCAATAGATGAAATTTAATTTAAAACCAACGGGTATCTACACACTTGAAAATTGAGTAACCTATATGAAATAAGCCAAAAATCTACGGTTTAAAAAAAAATTTGTTTTCCCTCCAAAATATTTACATGTACTTCTTTTTAAATTTAAAGCAATTTGATTGGTTTACATATTATGAAATAGAAATTAAGTGAAATTTTCATGGGTACTTTTAGGCTAAAATTTCCTCTAATTGGAAACAACATATTATAAGCGTTTTCGATGAGTGATCTTAATTGGGTTGTTTTTTGTTAAGGGGAGTTAAAATTTAAAATTCACAAATTATATGGTTTTAATATAATAAATATTTGTATTATATACTGAATTAATGATTAATTTACTATTTTTTCATCATATCTATCAAATTTGTTATTGCGTCTAAGTTTGGTAGAGATGTTGTAATGTAATGTTTAACCTTTTGACTAAGTCAAATTTCATAAAAATAATAATAAAATTAAAAGATTAATGTAATGCAATCTAAACATTTTAATGGAAATGCAAGACTATTTATAATATCACGGTTCCTAGATTTTGATGCTAATTCAATGACGATCTCCAAAATATCGCCCTGGGTAAGATTTTATAACTTACCCCTTCATTTATGGCATCCAAACGCTTTGGAAGGAATTGGGAATACCTTTGGGAGATACATTAAGATGGATACGAAAAGAACTCGAGAATAAATTTATACTTTTGCTAGATATGTGTTGAGGTAGATCATAGTAAGAACTATGATAAAATGCCTCTTAATGCACAACAACTTGTAGGTTTTAACCCTAAACAGAAATTATCTACACACGAATCTTATAACTGAAAATAAACAATAGCGAGAGCATAAAAAATAAAATAGATAAACATAGAGATTTTCCCTTGGATCCCAAATCAGGATGACCAGCTTGATTTTTCATTATATTCCTTTTAGTGTTACAACACATATATATACATGCCGAAGCATACATAAACCCCAATCCATTAACCCTGGATTAGAACATAACCGTAGTTCCCTTGACCGGATCTACAAAATACTAGGAGTCGAAAACCATCGTACCCCAAAACCATGTGCAAACTCATGCACAAAACATGGGGGAGGTCACCACAGGAAAATAGGTTAAAAAAAAGGTTAGGGCATTGCCTTGGACACAGACGGAGGGGAGCTGCCCCACACTTACGACGCCCACCCATATGTTGCACCTGGCACAACGTACAGGGGGGACTGTTTCCCCCTCCCCCTTGTTACCCCCCATGCATGACTAGTCATGGAAATAATATAACACAAAACCAACATTCTCCCAACATTGGCCTGCTCCCGCGAGGGGGCCTGAAACTAATTCATTACCGGTTTCATAACACCACACGTTCCTCACCAAGAGAACTTCTGAGTGCTCACAGACTTCGTCAATGCATCTGCAGCATTCTTCAAAGTGTCCACCTTTACCAGCAACACCCTTTTAGCCTCAACCATATCTCTAACAAAGTGATATTGAACATCAATTTGCTTTGTCTTTGAATGATAAGCAGGGTTCTTAGCCAAGAAAATTTCACTTTGGCTATCACAGTCTATCCTTATAGCTTGTTGTACCAACCCCATACTTGAACACAATCTCTGCAACCAAACTGCTTCCTTGCTTGCATGAGTGGCTGCCATGTATTCTACCTCTATAGTTGAAAGAGCCACTACAGACTGTCTTTTACTCATCCAACTGACTGCGCCTCCAAATAGGCTAAACACATACCCACTTGTAGATCTTCTTTGATCCAGATCTCCGGCCCAGTCTGCATCAACAAAACCACGAATGTCCAACATTCTTCCCAATCCTGGTCTTCCCTGGTATCACAAGCCATAATCACTAGTGCCACGTAAATATCTGAAAACCCGCTTCACTGCTGTCCAATGCTCCTTCCCTGGGTTTGACATAAACCTGCTCAATACTCCCATTTCATGTGCAATGTCTGGTCTAGTACAGACCATTGCATACATCAGGCTACCCACTGCACTTGCATATGGAACACGGGACATATCCTCCTCTTCTTCTTGTGTCTTAGGTCTAGTCTGAGACCATGCATACATCGGGCTACCCCACTACACTTGCATATGGAACAGGACATATCCTCCTCTTCTTCTTGTGTCTTAGGACACTATTCGTGAGCAGATTTGCTTTTCTGAAGATCGAGAACATTCAGCAGTTTTACTATCCTGCATATTGAACCTCTGTAATATAGTCTCGACATACTTCCTCTGGTTTAACCGCAGCTTCCTATTTTCCCGATCTCTCTTAATTTCCACGCCCAAACTATAGTTTGCAGCACCAAGATCCTTCATGTCAAATTTGGAGAATAGCTAGGTCTTCAAATCTTGGATAATTTCTTTGTCATTTCCAATCAACAACATATCATCCACATACAAGACCAAATAAATAACACGGTCACCAATTAATTTTAAATAAACATAGTGATCCTCCTTGATTCTGGTGAAGCCAAGTCCCCATATGTAGGTATCAAATTTCTGATACCACATCCTTGGTGATTGTTTTAACCCATATAGAGACTTCTTTAACCTGCATACCAACTCTTTCTTCCCCTTCACCATAAAGCCTTCAGGTTGTTTCATGTAGATCTCCTCTTCCATATCCCCGTGAAGAAATGTTGTCTTCACATCTAAATGCATTCTACCTCAAAATTAAAAATACAACGACAATAGATAAAAGTAATCTAATAGAAGTAACTTTATTGTGGAGAAAAAGAAATATTGCAAAATCAATTCCCGACACCTAGAGACTAACCTTTTGCTATAGCCAGAACTTTATTGTTCTCCACCTTGCCTTCTACATTCATATTCTTCTTAAACACCCATTTGCTCCCGATGGGCTTCCTTCCAGCCGGCAACTCCACCAGATCCCATGCCTCATTTTTATGCAAGGATGCCATTTCATCAACCATGGCCTCCTTCTAGAGTTTTCCATCCTCTGAATCTACTGCCTCCTTGACAGTTCTGGGATCATCATCAGTTATAGTTAAAGAAAAATTTGAATAGAAAGCAAATGGACTATACCTTTCTGGTTTTTTTCTTTCCTGAACTGATCTTCTAACAACTAGAGTTTGTGGCTCTTCCTCTTCTGAGTCTTCTTCTGTTGTAGAGTTTGATTCATCCTCCTTTAGATCAAACTCTATCTTCTCAAGTTCCTTTGGTAGGACTTCATGTTTAACAATATCTTTCACCTCTCTAAACACCACCTCTCGGCTGTATACAACCTTCCTTGTTTCTGGGTTCCAAAGCTTGTAACCCTTTAAACCATCCTTATATCCAATAAAGATGCACCTTTCAGATTTATTATCCAACTTGCTCCTTTTCTCCTTTGAAAGATGTACATATGCATCACATCCAAATACCCTCACATGTGAAAGAGAGGGTTTCTTACCAGTCCATACCTCATGTGGAGTCTTATCCTCCAACGCTGATGAAGGTTATCTGTTAACCAAGTAACATGCAATCTCCACTGCCTCTGCCCAGAATTCTTGTCCTAACCTGGTACCACAGAGCATGATTCTTGCCTTTTCCATCAACGTTATGTTCATTCTTTCTGCAACTCCATTATGTTGAGGTGTGTATGGAGTATTGTCCTTCCGTGCTATACCACACTTCTTACAGAACTCTTAAAATTCCTTCTTACAGAAATCCCCACCATTATCTGTCCTTAGCACCTTTATCTTCTTCTCTGTCTGGTTTTCCACCAGAGCCTTAAATTATTTAAATTTGTCAAAGACTTCATATTTATTCCTCAAGAAATGTATCTATGTATTCCTTGAGATGTCATCTATGAATGAAACATAGTACACAAACTTACCCAGTGATGGAACCGACACAATTCCAAACACATCATTGTGCACAAGCTCTAATATCTTGTTTGCCCTCTTAGAACCAGAAGGAAAACTCACTCGATTCTGCTTCCCATATACACAATGTTCATAGAAATCGAAATCTAGAGAGCTATTAGACATACCTTCTACCATACCATTTCCATGTAGTATCTGAAGGCCCTTCTCTCCAATATGTCCAAGCCTTTGATGCCATAGCATGGTCTTTTCTCCAGAGACTGCTAGGCTTTCCGCTCCACTTTCAGGAACCATAGAACGGTTGCACCCATCAATAATAGTGCTGCCCTGAAGCTTGTATAGAGTTCCAATCTGAACTCCCCACATTAATACCAGTGCTCCCCGAACCATCTTACAGGCATCTTTCTCGAACAATGTTTTTACACCTGCAACATCCATCTTGCTTACAAAAATCTGATTTTTGGCCAATGCAGGAATGTGCAGAACACCAGGAAGTGTTATAATCCTTCCACCTTGCAGCTTTAGCTTGACTTTTCCATGTTCGACGATTCTGGCCTTCCTATCATCACCTAAGAAGACATCATCACCATCATATCTGTCATACTCGCAGAACCACTCCCTATGGGGACTGAAGTGAAAGGATGCACTAGAGTCAATCAACCATGACTCATGATCTACATGTGTATTTGAAGAAGGAGCCAAATATACATCCCCACCTTCATCCGAGGTGGTTTTTACCTCTGCAGAAGGAGCATCATTAGATCCCTTTCCTTTCTCAGGATCTTTAGATATGGAGTCCTTTTTGTAGTGCCCTCCCTTTCTGCATATCCAACACACCTTTATAAACTTTCCTGGAGATTTAGATCTCCCTATAAATTTAGATCTCTCACTCAAAACCGTATTCTTTTTTCTGTTCTGGGACCTTCCTCATACAGATAAGGCATCTCCATTATGACCCTCCATATTTCTCCATCTCATTTCCTCCAACAGCAAGGCTGAGATAATGTCATCAAAATTCAAGGTAGTTGTATTGCTACCTATTTCAATAACCAGATTTTTCCACGAATCTAGTAGAGAACAGAAAAAACTCATGCACTTATCTTCATCTGAGATTTTAATATCAATAGATTACGACTGACTTACCACAATATTGAATGTGTTTAGATGCTTTGTCACCGAGTCTCCATCCTTCATCCTCAAGTTATACAGCTTTTTCTGCAGGAACAATGTATTCAGCAGAGACTTAGATTGGTACAAAGTCCCTAGCTTGTCCCACAAGCTCTTCGTTGTAGCTTCCACACATACATTCAACAATACTGAATCTGAGTCACACAACCGTATTGTGCTCTTTGCCTTCTGATCCAGTTTCTTCCAGCCTTCATCTGACATTTCCGTTGGTTTAGTACCTGGATCTACCGCAATCCACTGGTCCTTATCCACCAGAAGATCCTCCATGTTGAGCTTCCACAAATCAAAACTCTGACCATTAAATTTCTCGATCTCTATCTTCCCGCCGCTCGCCATCTTCTTTCACTACAAGAATCGATCCCTTCGATCTCCCATTGAACATGGTCTACCTTAGACCCGAGAAAAAAACACCTCAGCAGCAAAGGTGTCCCCTTGAAGATGAAATTTCTCTGATACCAAATGTAGGTTTTAACCCTATACAAAATCTATCTACGAACGAATCTTTAAAACAAAAAATAAAGAATAGCAAGAGCATAAAACATAAAACAGATAAACACAGAGATTTTCCCCTGGATCCCAAATCAGGTTGACCAACTTGATTTTTCATTATATTCCTTTTAGTGTTACAAAAAATATATATGCATGCCTAAGCATACATAAACCCCAATCCATTAACCCTAAATTAGAGCATAATTGTAGTTCCCTTGACCGTATCTACAAAAAACCAAGGGCTGAAAACCATAATGCCCCAAAACCATGTGCAAAGCTATGCACAAAACCATGGGCAAGTCCGCCCACTGGAAAATAAGGATCAAATTTTTTTTCCGAGGTGCTGCCCCAGACTCGACAGGGGGGCTACCACCCCCCTGTGACCCCCCCATACATTGTGCCCAGCGCAACGTACAGTGGGGGCTATCGCCCCCCCTGATCCAGATTTTATGCAGGAATGCAACAGAATACATATATAATCATAGATATAGAGATGCAGCAGAAATAATGCTTCAATTTATTAATAAACGAATGACTGAAATAAGCTTACAAACATAATGGAAACAAGCTAGGGCGTTAGTAGCGTATCTCTGAGAAGAGCTGTGGCGTACGCAGGCCTCTGAACTGTGTTACATTAAGGCTCGCAGGCCTATTACAGACATAATGGAAATAAAATAGCCAAAGTACTGGCAATGTATCCCTGAGAAGAGATGTGGTTGCTACCAGCCCCTGAACTGTGTTACAATGCAGACATAATGGAGATGTGGCGAGCTAGGGCACTGGTAGCGCTTATCTCTGAGAAGAGATGTATCGGTTCCCAGCCCTTTGAACTGTCTTACAATGAGGCTTGAGGGCCTATTTATTGTTGAGAAATAATTTAGAATCCGAAACATCCAAAACCCTAACCGTAGGAGATGAAGTGCCAAAACTATGGGCCCCGTTTGGGTAAATTGGTGGTTCAACTTCCCGGGGATGTAACTTTGGCATCCAATCTCCGTTTGACACGCTCAATAGCCGTTAGAAATATCTGTCCGAGGAGTACAACTTTAGAATGAGCAACATCGGTCCATGGACCCATGTTTCTCTCCGTTTTCCCAAAAAACGTCGTTTAGGGCCTCAAAACGGCTCTGGAAGTTTAAGACCTGAAAAAATGCTAAAAATAGTAAGTTGTGCCGAAACTTACAAACTGAAATAACTAATGATGGGGGTTCAAATGGACTCGATGGGTGGCCACCAATATCCACCTGGATTATTAATGCCCTAAAACGGCTTCGGATGTGCATGACCTGAAAACTTGCTATAAATAGTAAGTTGTGCTGAAGCTGAGAAACTGAAAGAATTGATGCTGCGGGTCCAAATGGAATAGGTGGGAGGCCACCGATATCCACCTGGATCATTCCTCCCTGCTTAGGAAGCAATGGTCTCCATTGCGTTAAGTTTCTCCATGGGGGGGCAAATTTTGCTGAACTTGGTGTTGGATTTTTCCAGGATGTCGCGGACCTGTTGGCAGACGTGCTGGATGTAGACGTGCCACCGGTGGGTAGCCATTGAAGGATCTGAAAAAAAAATTGTCCATCATCGCGTTCCTCTGTTTCTTGAGGGCATCCTCGAGCAAGATTTTTGACAGGATCTCCTGCTCCCTCGTCTTTCTTTCCTTCTGCCATGGGGGGTCTTTGGGGTTGCAAGGTTGAACTCCTTATACCCTGGCCACGTTGGGGATATGACAAGAAAAACAGAGAAAAAGCAGACCCGCTCTGATACCACTGATCCATATTTTATGCAGGAATGCAACAGAATACAGATATAACCATAGATACAGAGATGCAGTGGAAATAATGCTTCAATTTATTAATAAACGAATGACTGAAATAAGCTTACAAACATAATGGAAACAAGCTAGGGCACTGGTAGCGTATCTCTGAGAAGAGATGTGGCGTACGCAGGCCTCTGAACTGTGTTACATTGAGGCTCACAGGCCTATTACAGACATAATGGAAATAAAATAGCCAGGGTACTGGCAGTGTATCCCTGAGAAGAGATGTGTTGGTTACCAGCCCCTGAACTGTATTACAATGCAGACATAATGGAGATGTGGCGAGCTAGGGCACTGGTAGCGCTTATCTCTAAGAAGAGATGTATCGGCTCCCAGCCCCCTGAACTATCTTACAATGAGGCTCGAGGGCCTATTTATTGTGAGAAACAATGTAGAATCCGAAACGTCCAAAACCCTAACCGTAGGAGATGAAGCACCAAAACTGTGGGCCCCGTTTGGGTAAATTGGTGGTTCAACTTCCCGGGGACATAACTTTGGCATCCGATCTCTGTTTGACGTGCTCAATAGCTCGTTAGAAATATTTGTCCGAGGAGTACAACTTTTGAACGAGAAACATCGGTCCATGGACCCATGTTGCTCTCCGGTTTCCCAAAAAACGTCGTTTAGGACCTCAAAACGGCTCCGGAAGTTTAAGACTCGAAAAAATCCTAAAAATAGTAAGTTGTGCCGAAACTTACAAACCGAAATAACTGATGATAGGGGTTCAAATGGACTCGATGGGTGGCCACCAATATCCACCTAGATTATTAATGCCCCAAAACGGCTCCGGGTGTGCAGGACCCGAAAACCTGCTATAAATAGTAAGCTGTGCTGAAGCTAAAAAACTGAAAGAATTGATGCTGCGGGTCCAAATGGAATAGGTGGGAGGCCACCGATATCCACCTAGATCACCCCCGCGCGTGACTAGTCGTGGAAAGAATATAACACAAACCCAACATGTTGGAAATAGTACTTAGATTATGAGAACATAACATTTTGGCATCGTCTATGTATTCAAACTGGACATCTACAATCCACATTTTCTTTGGAAAATAATGATCCCGAGAAGAAAAAGTAACCACTCAAGAAGCCCAAGGGATGGCAATTTAGAACAAAAAAACCTGAAGATGAAGAGGAAGAGGAGGACTTGGGACCTCCCACCACTTAGGACAATCAAAATCCACAGACATCCTCAATGAATCAATATTTAAACCAGGAATAAATAGTGGTATCAATTTCACAAAATCGAAGAGAAGAAGTACACACAGGTGAAGAAATATCGAAGGAGAAGGATATATGAGGCTTCAAACAACAAATGCTGAAGGAGAAGGAGATAGGAGGCTTTAAAAATTCTTATAAATCTGAGACATCCATCTCAAAACATCTGAGAAAGACAAAAGATAATCAACTAACTATTTTTACTACCACTCGTAATCAAGGAGGATAGTTAAAAGTAGAAAAGAAAAAATGGAGAAAAGGGTGACTAAGCTTTTTTTCTTAGGCCCTTTTTTATTTTTTGCTTTGTAAATTATTGTTGTTTTTTGGTTTTCATTATTTGGGCACCAACTTCTTAAGTAGTGTCATCTCAGACAGTAAAGGAATGCACAATGTGAATCTACATATGTAACTTTTTATATATTAATAGAAAGTTACTGTTTTTCCTAGGAGAAAAATGTAAACATTTTAACTTGCTCCAAAAAAAAAATAAAAAAAAAATAATAATAACAAAAATTAAAATTGCTCATGGTATTCATGTGGAATGTAGTCTATTTAAAGGGTGGAATTAAACCAAGGTAGATCCATCTTAACTTCAAATCTACCAAGTGCCGAGATGTATCAAATCTCTTTAGATGCAAACCTCTTTTGGAGTGAAAATAGATTTGATCCCTTTTGACGGTTGGTAGATACTGAGTTAAGATGTATCTACATTGGTTATATTTTCATTTCTTAATAATTAGTGTTTAGTGTGTTTCTAAGTGTTTCTCACTATTCATCTTAATTATTTTTAAGTTCAAGGCCATTTAAATTTAACATTCACACATTAGAATTGAACAATATGCAATGAATTAATGATTTATTTACTAACCTTTTATCTTATCCATTAAATATGACATTATTATTATTCAATAAAAAACACAAGAAAACAATACCTCATCATTAATTTACTATGTGGTGCTTAATAGTTTTCTTTTTTTAATTTACTACATGGCACTTAATAGTTTTCTTTTTATATAGATATTAATGAATTGGTATTAAAAAATGTGAAAAATTTAATTTCCTTTTAATATAGATATTGGTGAATTGGTATTTCATGCAATTTGTGAAAAGTAAATCTCACAAAATTATTTTAGATTTCTCATTAATATTGAAGCACATATATATATATATATATATATATATATATATATATATATATATATATATATATATATATATATATATATATATATATATATATATATATATATACATATATATATATATATATATATATATATATATATATAAGGTGTAGATGAATTGGTTTTTATTGGGTTTAGTAGTCATCTAGTTGTAAGTTCAAATCTCATGGGAGGGGTTGAAGGTGGAAGCTCAGTTGAGAACTTATCAAACTAAAAAAGGAAGAAGGAAGAAATGAAATTATAAAATGACTTCCTTAATGCACCAAGAAATAAAGAGCACCAAGGAGCACCAAGAATTTTTATAAAAAAATGCAGTAGGTGAATCTTCAACGAATTATATTCCAACAAGAACAAGCATTTGGAATGAGTGGAATGTGAATTGATATCCAACTAAAACAACCATTTGGAAATAGTGGAGTGTATATATTTATATATGAGGCTTCTACTTTCTTCTTGTTACTTATTATTTTTTGATCTTCCTAAATTTAGACTTGTAAAAGTGACTTGTAATCCAAAATATGAAGGGGACTAAGTTAGGCTATAAGAAAAACATGCCACATGCACCTAAAACAATCTATAAAAGAAGGTCATACCAAATGAATGAAGAAGTCAAATTCCTGAATAAGCTCAATATTCCCTTGAAATACATAGTATAAACCTCAAATCATGTTGTAGAATTCCTTTAGGTGGAGAGGAAAAAAAACCCCAATAATTCGATGACTTGTTTAATGATATAAAAAGTTCTGTAATGAAGTTTTGAGCATACAATCATGTTTATATATCAAGTAGATAAAATCCACAATGGGTGGATAGTGACCCTCCAAGTTAAAAATAGTCCATGAAACCCTCAAATGGATAGTATGACATCCACATGTATCCATCATATTATACAATTAATAGCTCAAAAAAGTGATGGACTGAGTGAGAGATCAAGGATCTTCAATGTGGCATTTCCAGAAGAGACATATGCATGTATATATAGCCAAAATTTCTTGGGAAAATGTTATGAATGCCTTGGGATATGTGAACTACCTTGAGCTTGATGAAATTACCTTAGGAAATGTGAAAATGTGTGATTAGTTGCATAATTATATCCAAGAGTCCACGGCTAAAGTGTGACGATACATAAGATGGTGGCTTATGTTTAGGCATAAGATAAATGTGCTTCCAAGAAGTATGTAATCATTTACAACATGAACAACAATTTTACATTCATACAAATAAGTGATAGATCCTAGAAGCTTTGCTAGATTATGTGTCCTAGTAAATCCATCCCAAGACCCTCGCATATTGAGCTAGGTCATAAATGGTCAACATGGCTCCAACTTAATTCCACCAAAGGGAAGTTAGTATAAACCACAAGAGAAAGGACTACCTTAAAATGTGGACAAAAGGGATGGACCATTACATACCACAGAGATATCTTGAGATACCAACTAAGTCCCACATTGTAACATATATCATCTAAGCATGGCCCAATATAATACATAGGTACAAAGCTAACCAAACTTTGGGTTCATCGTGATAAAATAACATATATAATTTTCTAATATGCTTGGTCACATATAGTGAGAAATAATAGGGTTGACTTAAGTTGATATGAAGTGTAACACTTCACTTTAGGAAAATATGGATATCATGTTGAAGAGATCTACTATATTTCATTAGCATGCAAATGGGTAGACATAAGTAATTAATAGGGCATTCGTTCAACTTTTGAGGGTTACAATTAGAAGCATAAAAAAGTATAATATTAAATTTTAAGCTATATTCCACAGGTTGGGTGGTTTGTGATTATACTAGTGAGTCCTCTTTTGAAATTTTCTTTGGCTATTTTCTTCCTTCACCCTTGGATGTTGTGTATGGATAACAAGGAAAAGTGAGAGAAGACGTCACAAGAGGAACATTGGAGAAATAAAAATTTGTTGAAATGATTAGATAAATCCATTTGCAAGTACATGACGCGTTAAATAATTTACTAGAAATATACAAGATTTGACATGATCAACACATAATTAAGAAAGCATTCAAGGTGAAAAATAAAATTTTGTTGTAGTTGAACAAGGAAAGGGTAGAAGGTATTGGTAAGTATACCAAGGATCTATTGTATAACCCATTCGAAGTATTGGAAACAGTGGGTGATAATGCCTACGTGACTCATTTTACCCCTATATATGCACATTTGTTTCCCTAAAGGAATCAACAACTAAGTTGGGCTCATACTCATGAGACACTAGGTCGATTATGACTGCTAAACTAAACCTCTAGGTGAACCCATGCATGCAAACACACATATAAGAAGGATTCCAAGGGGGATTTGAACCTCAAACCACATGCTTCACAAAGAATTCATATCACAATGACCGCCAATTGATTTTCCCCCCTAGGGGCCCTTATAAATGCACATTTAATCAGATTGAATATTGGAAATTTAAAACTCTACTATCCTTCCATGTTGAATTAGGAAAATAAGGAGAAATTATTACCTACCATATAATACTTCTCATTAGAAGCTTATGTAAGAGTTGGAAAAACATACAATTTTTCATAATAAGTTTAGAATTATCACATAAAGGTAGCATGGCCTTTGGTATATTACGTTGAAGAAAAAACTTCTAAGAAAGGAAAAATGGTACTCCAAGGAGATTGGTAAAGGAAAATTTTATTCATCTCATTTAGTAAAATCTTTTGGTTACAAAATACTCCCTAAATTAGGAGGTAAGATATAAAATGAGTTATTATATAATTTTTCATCTATCTTCGTACTGTACGAGTAGAAAAAATAGGGTAATTGACCCGCAAGGTTGATTTCAATGGGCAGTCTTAGTTTGGAAATTTAGGGTTTTTAACCTTTTGGAGCCATTTTGGGGGATCAAACAAACCTTTTTGGGATCAAAACATTGTGGCCATAGCTAACAATACCATGATACTATTGTATAGATGAAGAAATTTCCAATGGTGCAAAATCAACTTCATTAGAGTTCATATATGGAAATTAATTTCTCTCACAAGTTGATCTACCTTGTTAACTAGCATGGTATTTAATGGATGCCATGCCAACCTCCTTTACTCACACATGTTGGGCTAGCCAGGTTTGGAATTTCAATATGGGTCTAGAGTGTCGAAAACCTAACATTAATTGAGGGTTGAAGAATGGAAAAAACTAAACCCTAAATTTTTATCAAGCCATGTAAAATACTATATCACTAGGAGGAGAGGGGTTTCAATCATTTATCATTTTTATTATTCCATAGTTGAGTAGAGCATCTAGGAGTGGATTTGAGAGCATAATAGATGATGAAGAAGATTTTTTTTTATCCATCATAGGCCACGATGTCATAGCACAGTGAGTTCTCCTTTCTTTGTATTTTCATTTTTCATAAATGAAGAAAATATATTAGAGCATAGCACACACCTTAAAGTTAGGTTTTCTCTTGCATTTGATTTCTTAGGATATATCTTGTGTTCATTTGTTGGATGGTGTTTTCATTTCTTGTTCCTTCATTTTTATATTTCAATTACTTTGATAAAATTGAGTAATAAGATAATCATACTATATATGAGATATAAGGAAAAAAAGTTGCATAATAAGATAGTTAAACACACTATAATATCTATTTTGAGGAACTACTCTAGTCAAATATCCATGGTTTTTTATATATCAACTTCCTAGTTCTTAAACATCACTAATCTAGGTGGTCATCTAAATCTTTCTAAAATTTGGTCCCAATATTGTTATTTTTAAGTCATGATTTTTTTAATTCATTTAAATTGTGGATTTCCCAATAGGAACATAATGGATTGAGAATGAATTGAAAGAAAAATTATTGCAAATAAAACATACCAATGTTACATTTCAAGAAATTTTTTAGAAAGAAAACTAAATTCTATTATGAATGAAATCTTATAGTTTAAAAGTACATACAAATACAACATTTAAAGAAAAAATGTTAAAGATAAAATGAAATTCTATTATGAATGAAATCATGGTTAAAATTACTACAATGTAGATAAAAATACAAAATGGCTAGAATGGTGATTCTTCAAAGTCACATCCCATTTGCCACATCAACTCTATTATAGTTTAGGGAACTTAGTGGTTTTAGTTTCAAAGTTTTAGTCATAATGATAAAATGTAGTTAATCCTCTTGTTATGGGAATTTTGTGAAGAATTCTACAAGTTCCATATATTTTAGAGAGAAACTACCACTTCTCTATCCACTATTTATTGCTACATATATTGCAATTTTTTTCAATATTGATTTATTAATAGAATTTAGTTTACAACATATTTTGTGTTCTTCTAATATTATTGTTGATTTTTGTATCTCTAGTAAGTAATTCTACACAGGATTTATGTTTAGGTGTGTAGAAGTCACCCACATTCTCCTTAGAAAACTTTCTCAAATGTGAGCAAGATTTCTTTATAACTTAGAAATAACATATTAGTATTATGTTGGATTATTGAGCTAAAAGAAACTTAAGAAAAGTAAAGTAATTTTCATTCATGATTTTTTCTTGAACTTAGTATTTGATATCAGGTGAGGCTAGATCTAGTAATAGTCATTAATCACTTTGAGATTAGGGTTAGGGTTAGGGATTTAGCTCAATGTAATTTTATAAAAGAAAAGGTAGGGGAAGGGAGAACACATGCCATACAGTGTCACTAGCCTTGGGAGGAGGAAGAGTGTGATACTCCAGGATGCTTGGTTCGAGTAAGTACATGAGGAAGCCTAGAGATACAAATTTTCGAAGGATATCGGGCACTGATCTAGAGCATATTTGCTACATAAGATGCAAGTCATTTCCATTTTTGTTTTTTCTCTGTTCGACTATTATCCAAGGATGGGATCCCAATTAGGTTATGAATCGATGTTAATGATGAATTTATTTGATTGGGCATAATAAATTTGTGTCATTGTGATTGAGATCATAATATTTTCTTACACTAAATTCTATTGTGTTAGGAACCTAACTGTGTATTTAAATAAAAAAAGCAATTATTCTTTTAGGAATTAAGTGTGAAGTGCTAGGTTTGCAGAAATATAACAATTATGTACTTTCATTTCATTCTCAAATTAATATGGATAATTCCACGTAGCTATAAGGTTGAGGTGACAATATATCCTAATAGTGCAAACATTTGGAAAATGCGTGCAAGAGATATAGGTCATAATATTATGCAATTCCAACATATAAATGACATGTGGCAGAGAATAAGAGAAAATCGTTAACAAAGACCTAAGAGGCCACTTAAATATATTTGAGGAAAAATGAGTTTTTCACTTGAATGTCTTTTAGGGAATTTCCCTCCATGATATTATGTTGCACAACATGAGCACATCAAGCAATGGAGAAAATCACAATACACGTTTCCTACTAAAAAAAAATAGGGAAATGAATGTTTAACTAAGTAAACCCCTTAAAAAACATTCTGAAGGTGATTTGGGCTTAAAGGAAACCCAAAAAGGGTCATTTCCAACTAAATAAGATGAAAGCATGGGTAAAAATCCCAATTCTTAACCTAGTAACCTAAAAGATGTTAAAAAGAAGAAGCCACTAACAAGGCCATGTGACAAAGGTTCGGGATGAAGAATAGAAAGGGAAAAAAATGATCTCAGCAAAACATTATACATTACTTAAGACATACCAGTATGATGTGCCTAAGCTAATAAAAAGTGACATAAAAATAGGTAAACCAATGCAAATATATTATCACACAATAAGTGAAAGATTCATATTATCATCAATACGATGGTCACATACTTCTAATGCACAAGAAATATTTTCCACAATCACATATGAAAAAATATATACATAAGAAAAGTGAACTGAAAAATCAATACTATATATATATGATCTCAACAAAACATTACACATTACTCAAGACATACTAGTATGATGTGCCTAAGCTAATACAAAGTGACTTAAAAAATAGCTAAACCAATGTAAATATATTATCACACAAGAAATAAAAGACCCTTGTTATCATCAATAAGTTGGTCACATACTCCTAATGCACGAGCAATATTTTCCACAATCAAATATGAAAAATATATACATAAGAAAAGTGAAATGAAAAATCAATACACTACAACCTCTATACTTATCCCAAAGTGTGTGTGTGTGCGATGTTACACTTGAAAAACCAGAGTGTCTATATAAATATAAATGATGTTACATGTGAAGTATTGGAGTTTGCAAAATATGAAAATGTGTAGTTATATAAATTAAATGGCAGTAAGATAATTATTTTTTTAGATGAAATTAATTTTTTGTTTTTCAATATTACTAAAAATACTCTAAAATATTTGGTACAAATTCAATATCTACTATCTATTTAATAGCTAAAATAAAATTCTAGAATTTTTTTACCAATTTTTTTTTTCTCGTTTAGACTAATCCTAATTTTTTCCATTTTTTCTCCTCCCATGCCACCCACGAGTTTCGAACCGGTGACCTTACAGAACGGAGTGCCTTAACAGTGCACCCCATCACCGACTGTTCTACACCACGTGGAATTTTTTTTTTATTTTTTTATTTTTTTTATTTTTTTTTATTTTTTTATTTTTTATTTTTTACCATTTATCTAATAATTATTAATAATTTAATTAAAATTCTAGAAATCATATTCCTACTTCATTTGCATGCTATTAATAAAAACCTTCTAAAGAGCTCTCCCAAACTTACAAGATAAATCTACGTGTGAAGGCTTACTTGTAAACCGTGTCTGAACTTAAGAGATACCAGTATGATGTGCCTAAGCTAATACAAGGAGACTTAAAAATAGGTAAACCAATGTAAATATATATTATTGCACAAGAAATGAAAGACCCTTACTATCATCAATAAGCTGGTTACATACTTCTAATGCACGAGCAATATTTCCACAATCATATATGAAAAAATATATACATAAGAAAAGTGAAATGAAAAAATAGTACACTACAACCTCTATACTTATCCCAAATTGTGTGTGTGTGTGTGTGCGTGTGGGTGTGTGTGTGTGATGTTACACTTGAAGAATCAGAGTGTATATATAAATATAAATGGTGTTACATGTGAAGTATTGGATTTTGTAAAATATGAAAATGTGTGGTTATATAAATTAAATGGCAGTAAGATAATTACTTTTTTAGATGAATCTTAATTTTTTATTTTTCGATATTACTAAAATACTCTAAAATATTTAGTAAAAATTCAATTTCTACTATCTATTTAATAACTAAAATAAAAATCTAGAATTTTTTTACCATTTAGCTAATAATTTTTAATAACTCAATTAAAATTGTAGAAATCATATCCCTATTGCATTTGCATGTTATTAATAGAAATATTCTGAAGAGCTATCCCAAACTTACAAGATAAATCTACTTGTGAAGACTTTCTTGTAAGGAAAAAAATAGGAAATAAAATCAAGGGCTCATAATATGTTCAACCAATATTGTTTCCCTTCATTCTGATATGTTAAGTACCAAAAATTTTGTGTATCTCCTCATTTTCCCCTCTCATTTAAATTTTTGTAATAAATCTATATTTTTATATATCTGAACCAGGTTAAAATCAGTCGAAAATATCATTTACAATTGTTATTTTCTCAAATTTGAAAAAACAATTGTAATATTTTAATTTTCTGATTTCAAGCTTCTGTGATTCATTTTGTTTTCCAGATTGTTTTCTGGATTAATAACATAATTATTTTTTATATTTTTCAAACTAGCCACTGTAATTACACCGAAGGTTTTCATATGATGGATTTGGCTGAGAATATTTTTCCAATAGAATTTGTGCATTTTTTCCCTCCTCCCTCGAAATGTAAATTGGTAGGTGTCACTATCTTCCTATATACAGTAGTGTTCTTTCGTGAAAACTTTGCTGGGTCTTGCAATGCAAGAATTCCATCACTGAAGACGCCAAGACTGTGGGTCAGACTAGAAGAAGGAAAGTGATGGTGGTTGATTACGGAATTTACTTTATCCTCGTAGATTTTTGCATAACATTGAGAAGTAGAGGACCATTCACAAAGAGAATGAGAGCCATTGGTGTGTGTTGTTTTACCTTAGTAGATAATTCTAGGTAAGGAATTATGCCGGAGGATATAAAATGTTTTGTTGTTTTTAAATATTTGGCTGACCAATGTTCTAAGAAATTTCAACATGTGTTGAATATTACTTAATTATGATATAATATTAGGGTTCTTACTTCACCTCTTAACAAAAAATTGATTTAAAATATATGTGTAAGGTGGAAATCAAAGAGTCTATGGTCTATCAAATATTCAGACAAATTATTTAATAACCATATGGAAAAGATGCATGTAAAATATGCTTACAACCCAACAAAACCATATTCAAATTGATGAAGAAGTGACAATTTAATGATGTAGAATAGTTATCTTAGACAAACAATCCAATAAACTAATATCTTTAATATATTATAACTTCACATGGGATTTCAAACAGGTTGACACTCAACCTTATCTTACCCAAATTTATTCAATCAAAGTTGAATATATGTAGAAATTTTACATTGTGAATTGAAATAATAGTGAAGAACTTACAAGAACACAAGTTGTTTTGAGGCAAATCCAGAATCTTTTTATTTATATTAGAAAAACTTCATATGAATACAAGTCTGATCAATATCTTATCCCAAGGGTTCAACCCTTTGTACTTTGGTTTAGGAAGTATTTATACAATTTTCATAAAAAATATCTTGATTCAAATATCAATATTTCTTTGCAAAATATCTTAAAACTGTTTACAGAAATAGCTCAAAAATATAGGAAAATTGAACTTCTCAAAATATCTGGCACTGATTTCAAGGATTCTGGTGATGACTCGAAATGAAAAATATGATGTTTAGTCACTTCAACATCATTGTTTGTTTTAATAAATAATGTCACATAGTTTATCCCATCTTTCTTCATCAGGAGTAGAATATTTGATTAAATTTATACATGCTTCATCTACTAAGGTATATTTTTGGAAAGTGAGCTTGATTATAGACAAATGTTTTATTTCATGCTTATCATTAAGTCAAAACTTAATCCTTCCAATAAATATTTCTCTCTGATAGTTCTTTTTATGGTGGAAAATTTAGACTTATCTCTTGCTATGGCATATAATTTCTATTGATAATTTTCTAGCTCAATTAATTTGTCTCCAATCCCTTGTAATCCTGGAAGTCCTTTTTGATGCAATATATTGAAATTTATGTCGAATTTTTGAATGTTGGCCTCCACACTATGACATTTATTCTCTAATTGTAAAAATAAATTTCTTTTAGTAAGAACTCTTCTTACTTCAAGAATGGTTTCAGATCTATCTTCAATATATTTTTCCTTCAGGTATTCTTTTGCATTTGAATTTAGTATTCTTGTTGAGGAAGTAGCTTCTCCTGGTTTTTGTCCTAAATCCTTCTTTATGTCTTCTATGACTTTCTTTGACCTTTTCAGTAATTCTTCTTGCTCAAAAATAATTTCTATTAAGGGCCATATTTCAGTCATGGTTTCATTTATATTTACCCAAATGTTTCCTTTTGCTTGTGCAATT
The DNA here is from genome assembly GCA_034641835.2 of Pinus albicaulis. Lineage (NCBI taxonomy): Eukaryota > Viridiplantae > Streptophyta > Pinopsida > Pinales > Pinaceae > Pinus > Pinus albicaulis. The sequence goes on from CM076571.1 coordinate 100,561,331, forward strand.
GTTTGAGCCATAACAAATTCATTTTCCAAAGTATCTATTATTTGAGTAAATCTCTGACTCTTTTGGATTTCTTCCACATATACATTATCAATATTAATTTTATTTTCTTCGAGGGTGTGAAGCTATGCTTTCAATTTTTCAATTTCTTGTCCCTTTAATAACTTCAAACATTTTCCAAATATGTTCATCTTGTTCAATAATGATTTCGAACATATCTTCTTTCTCCTTTTCTAATTCACTGACTTCCTCTGTTCGTGGATCTTCAATAGATGGAAGTTTGAGCTTCTTTCTTAAAGCTGCAATATCAACATTCTTTCTTCTGATTATTTCTTCAACAACTTTTACATTACTAGGTTCATATCCCAATTTAATCCCTAAATCCTCTAAAGATTTTATTTTAGTGTCTTCAGCAAAACAATATATTTTTTCTAATTCAATTGAGTCTAAATATTATTAACTGAAGCATGGAGTCTGGATGTTGTCATTACTGAATTTGTTAGAGTAGAATATAACATTTCACCTGTTTTCTTAAGTAAATCCATTTGATCAATGGGACGGATCTCATCAACATCAAAAGAAAAGATGGATTTTTTGTAGTCATCTCCAGTCTTAAGATAAGGAACTTCAGGTTTGAGGGAATCTATCTGCATTTTCCCTTTCTCATTGTGAAAAGTAGAGAGGAACCTGTGTTGTGATGATTTTGTTTGATTATAGAACTGAGAATAGGTTGTTGCCTTCAATATTTCATTCATTCTTTTAATTTCCTTATACCTTGCAAATATACTTGGTTCATGTTGATCATGGGATAATTCCCCTATTTGAGATGTTTCCAATGGCTCTTGAGAAGATGATGATGATGGTGATCCTATAAATATTTCTTCATTTCGAGGGAAAATAGTAGCATAGGAACCTATTAAGACTATCGTAGTCTGTGTTTTTTCTTCCTTCATAGATTTTTCTATAGGATTGGTCTTTTGCTTCTTTTTATATATTTGAAATTTTTTCCTTGATATTTTGTGACTAGAGGGGAAACACTTTCCCTTGGTCTTTTATCCTTTTTTCCCTATTGTACTGGCATCTGTGATATTGTAGAAGAAAGTATCTACTCCTTTGCTTCTTGCAATGTATTTTCCTTCCATTCATTTTGATTCATGTACTGCTCAATTTCAGGTCTAGGAGTGTGAGCATAAGGAGTAGTTTTATTCTCTACCCTCAAATTTGATACAATTCCTACAGGATCATATGAACATGTAAAAATGAGTTTGAATTTCATTTTCTTAAGGAGAAAATTTGTCTCCTTTGCTATTGTTCTCGCATTACAAATTAAAGGTCCATGCTGTGTTTTAATTTTAAACTGTGATTTCCTCTTGGTTGACACAAAGTGAAACTCATCCATATTTAGCATTTTCCTAATATACTCTAGTGCAAAAATTATTATAGGAACAAATTTAAGAAATTTGTATAGAGGAAATTCACATCCATACACTCTGGTCTCTATGTAATTTTCATATAGATACCAATCAATTGTTTTTGTCTGCTCACTAAGGTGTAGAATTTTCTTAATATCAGGTCCAATTCTAGGTTCAACATCACTATTGAGTAGGCAAGAAACTATATACAAAAAATGATCTACGTAATCACTAAATGTGAGTTCATTAGTATTATTCCTTACCAAGGAAGTCCAACGAATCACAGATTGTGAATTCCTGATCATATAGCTTTTGCAATGGGAGTCGAAATATGTCTTCTTGATAGAATATAAACAAATAAACCAAGATAGAAGCATGCTTGAAAACTCCTTCAATGGAAAATTTAAGAAACTGTTCATGGATAACCTCTACCAAGAATTCACTATAATGAAATGTAGTTGAAGGTTTTTCATCTGTTGTAAACATTGCTAGAAAAACTATAATAGCTTCATCAATCCATTTATTGGTTTGATAGCCCAATAAGAAGGAAACTATAGAAATGATCTATTTTGTCATCTCTGAAAACAATGAGGATGAGTAAGGTGGGTTTGTTTGTCGCAAACGAACATCCTCGGGCAGAAATGTCTAAAAAAAATTAGCTCTTTGAGGAAAACTCAAGTTTTTGTAGAATTTCATGAGGGAATCTATAGAGAAGAGGTGCAGAGGGGATGAATTTTGGATTTGAAGCATCTGGAAGATGGATTCAAGAGAAATGGTGAATAAAATTTCATTTTTCTAGGAAACAATGGCTCTTTGACTGGGCATGTTCTGAAATGGAACCTTGAGACAAATTCTAGAAAATGGTGTGTTTGTCAAAAAATGAATTGAGGTAGGAAGGATTCCCACAAATCAAATCGTCACTGCAATCAATAAATTTTAGTTTTAACCAATTGTGGAGTTCATACAGATTGAAGTCACGAGTAGTTTCAGAGATTTTATAATTCTTGTCTACTAGGGGCTGGTGGTCTAGATCAATCACAGGGGGAAGCATTGGGTTTTCCACTGTGGTTTTAGGTTTACCTTTAGAAGAAATCTTGAAAGAAAAAGAATGGACAGGACAATGTAATTACCCGAAATTTGCTGGTTTCAATTTTTCAAAGAAGACAAACAATGTTGGCTTGATCACTTGCAGTAGGGAACTGAAGTGTTGAGTTGGTAAAAACAATAGAGTTAAAATAAAACAAACAAAAGGGGAACATTTTTTTTATAAATGAAACTTACTATTTGAATGGTCCATTAAGAGAGTTGTTTCATTTATTTCAGCAATGAATAATGTTCGAACAATTTATTAATGGTAATTAAAAGTTTCAATAAGAGTGACACATGGTGAAAGGGAAGAAGGACAAGTGGTAGACATGGAGTGGATGTGGAGGGAGCAGATATGGAGGTTTTCAGTTTGGCAGGAGCGGGGGAAAGTATATTTCAGAGAAGGGGGGCGGTCAGATGAGTGGGGATCCAAACTATGTGAGAGGGTGACACGTATAGCTTAATATTTATCATATAAAAATTATCTAATGTGTGAATGTTAAATTTAAACAACCCTGAACTTAAAAACAGTTAAGATGAATAGTGAGAAACACTTAGAAACACACTAAAAGATAAATATTAAGAAATGAAATTATAACTAGTGTAGATACATCTTAACTTTGTATCTACCAAGCATCGAGTGGGATCAAATCTATTTTCACTCTAAAAGAGGTTTTCATTTGAAGAGATTTGATACATTTTGACACTTGATAGATCCAAAGTTAAGATGGATCTGGGTCAGTTTAGAACCCTCTTTAAATAGACTACATTCCACATGAATACCATGGATCCATACCATAAGCCATTTTTATTTTTATAATTATTTTATTTCATTATTGTTGTTTTTGTTTTTTTGGACCTATTGGGTATGTGTTATATTCTTCTGACGACTAGTTACATGCGAGGGTGTCATAGGGGGGTGATGCAGGGCTAGCCTGCAAATCCCAATATCTTTAAACTTTGTTTTTAAAGAATGCATCCCAGTATTTACTCAAATCAAAAAGCTTCAATCCTGGCTTTTTCACAGCGCTCAACCATTTCATCAACATCAATTTTCAACCAATTCACTATTCAGATGTTCCCACAATCCATATCCTAAGACAACCAAGATTTTCCATTTTCATTAAATATGCATTTATAAATGCATCTTAATCACCTACCAAATAAATGTCATTCAATCCCAAACTTTATACTTTGTACATGTGCCTTTTTCAATTCACAATCAAAACTCACAAAATGCCCTAATACCACTGCTTCACAATTGAACAATACTCAACATGCTAGTTCTTATCATTCAATATTCAGATGCGCCCTTAAAACTTCCCAATTCGAATGCATGCATATAGTCATGGCAAATTTCACAATTTAATGTACCCATGGGTTAATTTACTTGACATTGTTTATCATTTCCACACGCAAACTCTCCAGCAAACCATACTTCCAAAGACTTGGACTGCATGCTCATAAAAAAAAACTTCATTTGAAAGTTCACCCAATCAATATTATGAAACAATCTATTTTTTTTCCTCATTTGTGTGAATCACCCCAAATCTCATCTTTCGTTTCTTTTATAACGCTGGAGTACAAACTCAAAATTCAATAAAAAGGTGTGCCCCTGCTTTCATTGTTTACCAGTCTCTGTTTTTAAATGGAGTGATGTATTCTAATAAGAATCGATTTTTACAGCAGCCTATTTAATAACAACGAACCACATAAATTTACCCGATTTCCAGCTTACCTCCACAATATCAATTGAAAATTATTGTATCAATTCTCTGCCCGCTTTCTGCACGTGCGCTGCCCAGTATTTAATGCCCTCTGCAACAGATCCAAATCACATTAAAATTACCTCTGCTCCTCTTACAATTCGCTTTTGAATCACTGCATTTTAAACTCAGATCTGCGCCCTTCACAAATCGATTGAATCACTGCATTTTAAATCAGATTTGCGCCTTCATTTTAAACTCAGATCTGCGCCCATTTTCCCACATCGACCGGATAATTAAACTTCATTTTGGTTTCTGCAAACAAATATTTTCTGTGACAATCAATTCATTTGAGATTCAAACTCGAAAATATCGATCCATCTGGTTGAATAGTCGGAACAATCCACAGTTTGAACGCTTGCTCTGCGCAAACTGAATTTGTCAATTTACAACGCTATTAAATAGTTTAAAACTGTTTTTAATTGGATTTCAAACAGATTTGACCCACAACTCTGCGTCCTTTTCAGCGCAACCTGCAGATTGTATAAACTCCATCGAACTACCCAACATATTTAATTGATTTCTACAGGAAGCAGTTATAATATGGTTCCATTAATTGACGTAGAACAATGTTCTCAATACAATTCTTCACACAATTCTTCGCATAGAGAATGAAGGCTTATACTGGACATTTCCATGAACAATTATTTTTTTATTCCATCACTCATATCACCATTGCAGCCAATAATATTAGTCGGATTTTCAATAATGCATTCGACCTTCATCATATTCTGAATTGAATTTGTATATAAAACTTGAGAGTGAGATATACAATTCACTACAACCTAATTTTGTTTTATTCATTGAACACATCAAATCAATCTCACGCAAATTCAATACTGGACATACAGTAAAAATCACAAGCTGTATTGACAACCAAAACACTTACATTACAATTCCTTCCTTGGCCTGGTTTTCGATTATTTGGCCCTTTACAATTACAAGAGGCTTCCAAATAAAAACCCCTTCACTGCTCACACTCTCCCTCACAATCCCAATGTCTTTTTCTCTCCAAACCTCTTCCTATTTATACAAGTTTAAAAAAATCATTTAATTAAATGCTCAATCCCTTCAATTCCTCAACCATCCCCTAAATCTCTCAACCTCCCTAAAAGGTAGGATTTTATCCCTAAGACTTAGAAACTAATTCCAACTCAGGCTCCCTCATTAATTCTAAATAATCTAGAAACCAATTTCTCTCACATATACAATTTCTCCCCAAATAATTAATTAATCACTCAAAATAATATTAATATTTACATGAAGATTTAATATTTCTTCAAAACATGAACCCCCTAGCTTAGGTAAAATACAATGTGTTTTTCGGAGATGATGCTCCTGCATCAGACTCCCCATGTAAGAAAATTCATGACCACCTGGTCATAAGTCTGGATATTTCCTCCTGGATCCCAAATTTTGTGTTGTAATGCTCCACTATCTACACAATCTGCAATATCTGTCTTTAATCTTTCTTTACTCTGGCTTCCTTCAAGATCAATGATCTTCAATGACTCAGTGTATCCTTTGAATTCAAAAATTATTTTGCCATCCTCCTTATTCTGCATATGACTATGAGTAGTCATTTCTTCAACAGTCTTCAATAACTGTTTGTCTTTCCTCAAGTCAATGTAACCTGCAAACACAAAACAACCTTCAGTTTTCAAAATGCAATACCTTTCATTCTCTTTTGATGCTTCAAGCACCAATCCTCCATTATAGATCTTTTGGATTTCAGCGGATCCTTCTTGCGGTGACTCGATTTCTATTCTTCGTACTACCAGATCAATTTCTGGTTCTTCATTCTGCTGCCAGCTTCTATACTTCTGCAATTTGATACCTTCATCAAATTCACTCTCATGTAGCTGATCATTCCTTCCAAATTTCTGGTTACTTTCATCTTGCCGAGTCAATATTTCTGTCTCTTTTATGCCTCCGAGGACATAACTTCGTTGTTTCTCCTGATCCTTCATCTCACCTTCAAATAATCGCTGCTCAATTTCTCTGATTTCAGCATCATATTTATTAATGCTGTCTTCGACACCCTTTCCTCCATCAGGATCTGTAAGCTTTGCTTCTCCTTTAGGTTCCTTGAGTAATCTTTCCAGGAATTCTATCTCCTTATGAAATCCCTCCAGCAGATCATCGCAATTTTCCTTCTCAACTTCATTCTTTTCTTGGCAATCCTCCTGAGTTGACCTGTTTTCCACATTATCATATTGCAAAAATCTTTCATCAAACAAATTTATTGGTTTACCTTCTTGTAATCCCACTATAGAATTGTCTTCAGACTGCTGGTTTATGTCAACCTCATCTAACTGTTTTACCCCAAACAGGATTTCATCTATGAACTCCTTCTGTTGCAAATGATCAACACCTTCTTCCTCTAAAAAGGATTCTTCATCATACTTTACCTCAAGAGCTTCATTCTTGGTTGTGACAATTTCAATCGACTGTCCATCATCCTCTGCATATCCTGCAAACATACACAAACTGTAAGAATCAAGATCACAAGGCTTCATTGCCTCATTTTCTTCCTTTGTCAACATATCTTCGAATTGTTCTGGACTCTGCCAATAGTCCATGAGATCTTCAGCTGACCTCTCATTATCCTCTTTCCCTAACATCTCACCCTGTTCTGGTCTGCAAATGTTAACTTCCAATTCTACCTCTGCTTCTCTGAGTTTCTCTGATTCCTCTTGAGCACTCAATATCTGCTCAATCTTTCTCAATTCTTCTACTATCTCTGACTTTACTTGCTGATTTCTCCTTTCTCGTAGCCTTGGCCACTTTACTCTTTTCCTCATGGTCCAAACACTTTTCTGCAGCATCTTCATCAATATTCCAATCTGGAAATCTATCTCAGCTTTCTCTCGGTCAAACTCTTCTTGACTCATCCTCATGCCATTTGCTTTGGCATCTTCCCTTCTGCTGTGGCTTCTTTGTGAACTTCTGCTATGACTATCTGTAGTCATTTTCTGCTCCTCTCTTTCCATGAGCTCCTCGTACCTCTGCAGCAAGTCTCTGCAACAGTAAGTCCTCCTTACTGCAATCTTACCTCACTAAGCTCTCCTCACTCAGTCTTTTGGTAGGCACGATCCCCTATCTGGAATCTTCTCCTGAGCAACACCTTTGCTCCCTCTAGGCTTCTGCAATCTCTCACTCTCTCTTTCGAAGACACTTCAATTGTCCTTTCTGTCCAATCTCTGGTTGGAATCTTCAGGTTCACTGCCACTTCTGCTTTTAAGAACGCATCTGGTTCTTTCCGCTGAGACTTTCTTCACTATGCCTGCAACCAAATCCCACAAACAATTCTTCAAACCAGAATTAAATATCGACTACAAACTCACCTTCAAGATCCTGTTGATCTTGCTTCTTTCCTTAACTGCACTTGCATACCTGTGCTGCCATCAGTTTCACAATCCGACATTCATTCACCACATGCAATTAAAAAAACTTGAATCCTTTCCCAGAGCCATTCCTGCTCTGATACCAAAATTGACGCAAGCCTAGAGCTTGCATTACCCAGGATCTTCACATCTCTGTTTATATCTGTAGGCATCTAAGTTTTTTTATTTTTTCCCAAATCAAAAACTCCAATTACTGGCAATCTCACAACTGCACCATTTTACATGTGGAAGTTTATCTTTCATGTGATTCAAAACCATTCACCATTGGTCTCATACTTTCATTAACACCATCATATATGGAATAATCTCAACTGCAATATTCATCAGCATGCAAATTCATAACTTTTGAAGCCTTCCATTTAAAACTCAATCACTCAAATCATTCAAATTCTTATCAACCCCAAACTTCGTTTTAGTAACTTCATTCATTATTTCCATTTAAAATCATCTTTTAGATATGACTGGATTCAATGAACTTATGCTTTTCAACTCAAGTGAACATGGAAAACAACACCAATATCATTTACATGTTTCAAAGCACCAAATATATGTGCGCCCTCTTCCCTTTCAATGTACCCAGCGGTCTCAATTAAATTTCAATATGTACAGTTGACTTTACCAAGCAATTCGATTTGTCTCCATACATTCTTAACATATTTATTTAATTCAAAGAGTGATGCTGTTCATACCTGTGCACACTGTCTCAAGAGCGATGTGGCATAATATTCTTGCCCCAATATCAACTGAAGACTTTAAGTCCTCCTTTCCAAAGTTCATGCTATCAAACATAATTAGTTAATTCCATATAGATCTGGGCTTTGCGTTGAGAGTTATCAACGCTGTGTTGTTACCGCTTCACAACACGTCCTGCTTTTAACAATTTCACTGATCCTTAATTCAAAACTCAACACATAAATACAATTGCCAATTAAATGCTCTACCTGTGTTAAGTTTGTTCACGTCATCTGCATCACGTTTCAACATCTCCACAATATCAATTGAAAATTATCGTATCAATTCTCTGCCCGCTTTCTGCACCTGCGCTGCCCAGTATTTAACGCCCTCTGCAACAGATCCAAATCACATTAAAATTACCTCTGTTCCTCTTACAATTCGCTTTTGAATCACTGCATTTTAAACTCAGATCTGCGCCCTTCACAAATCGATTGAATCACTGCATTTTAAATCAGATCTACGCCTTCATTTTAAACTCAGATCTGCGCCCATTTTCCCACATCGACCGGATAATTAAACTTCATTATGGTTTCTGCAAACAATCACTTTCTGTGATAATCAATTCATGTGAGATTCAAACTCGAAAATATCGATCCATATAGTTGAATAGTCGGAACAATCCACAGTTTGAACGCTTGCTCTGCGCAAACTGAATTTGTCAATTTACAACGCTATTAAATAGTTTAAAAACTGTTTTTAATTGGATTTCAAACAGAGTTGACCCATAACTCTGCGTCCTTTTCAGCGCAAACTGCAGATTGTATAAACTCCATCGAACTACCCAACATATTTAATTGATTTCTACAGGAAACAGTGATAATATGGGTCCATTAATTGACGTAGAACAACGTTCTCAATACAATTCTTCACACAATTCTTCACACAGAGAATGCATGCTTATACTGGACATTTCTATGAACAATTATTTTTTTATTCCATCACTCGTATCACCATTGCAGCCAATAACATTAATTGGATTTTCAATAATGCATTCGACCTTCATCATATTCTGAATTGAATTTGTATATAAAACTTGAGAGTGAGATATACAATTCACTACAACCTAATTTTGTTTTATTCATTGAACACATCAAACCAATCTCACGCAAATTCAATACTGGACATACAGTAAAAATCACAAGCTGTATTGACAACCAAAACACTTACATTACAATTCCTTCCTTGGCCTGGTTTTCGATTATTTGGCCCTTTACAATTACAAGAGGCTTCCAAATAAAAACCCCTTCACTGCTCACACTCTCCCTCACAATCCCAATGTCTTTTTCTCTCCAAACCTCTTCCTATTTATACAAGTTTAAAAAAATCATTTAATTAAATGCTCAATCCCTTCAATTCCTCAACCATCCCCTAAATCTCTCAACCTCCCTAAAAGGTAGAATTTTATCCCTAAGACTTAGAAACTAATTCCAACTCAGGCTCCCTCATTAATTCTAAATAATCTAGAAACTAATTTCTCTCACATATACAATTTCTCCACAAATAATTAATTAATCACTCAAAATAATATTAATATTTACATGAATATTTAATATTTCTTCAAAACATGAACCCCCTAGCTTAGGTAAAATACAATGTGTTTTTCGGAGATGATGCTCCTGCATCAGGGGGGCATTAGCTCCCCTTGTACATTGCGTCGAGCACAGCATGGGGGTCACAGGGGAGGAGAAAGCCCCCCTATTCGGGGTCCAGGGGTAGCACCTCGGGAAAAACATTTTGGATCCTATTTTTCAGTGGGCAAACCCACCCATGGTTTTGTTCATGGGTTTGCACATTGTTTTGGGGTATGATGGTTTTTGGCCCCTGGTATTTTGTAGATCCAGTCAAGGGAACTATGGTTATGTTTTAATCCTAGGTTAACAGATTGGGGTTTATGTATGCTTCAACATGTATATATATGTGTTGTAACACTAAAAGGAACATAATGAAAAATCAAGCTAGTCGTCCCGATTTGGGATCTAGGGGAAAATCTCTGTGTATATATGTTTTATATTTTATGCTCTTGCTATTGTTTATTTTATGTTTTAAGATTCGTTTGCAGATAATTTCTGTACAGGGTTAAAACCTACAGGACCAAGTTAAAATGTTCACATTTATTTATGAGGAAAAATCACAACTTTCTATTAATTTATAAAATGTTACATATGTAGATGCACATTGTGCATTCCTTTACTGTCTGAGATGACACTACTCAAGAAGTTGGTGCCCAAATACTGAAAAATAAATAAATAACAAAAATTTACGAAACAAAAAATAAACAAGGGCCTCAGAAACAAAGCTTAGTCGCCCTTTTCTCCCTTTTTTCTTTTCTACTTTTCACTATCCTCCTTGATTTGGAGCGGTAGTAAAAACAATTAGTTGATTATCTTCTTTCTTCCTTAGATGTTTTGAGTCAAAGCTCTAATATGTAAAAGGATGTTTGAAGTCTCCTATCTCCTTCTCCTTCGACATTTCTTGTTTGTAGCCTCCTATCTCCTTCTTCTTTGAAATTTCTTGGCCTATGTGTCCTTCTTCTCTTGGATTTTGTGAAACTGATACCACTGTTCCTTCTTGGTTTAAGTTTTCATTCACTGGGGATGTTTGTGGATTTGGATTTTCCTCAATGGTGTGTGGTCCGAAGTCCTCCTCTTCCTCTTCATCTTCAGGTTTTGTTGTTGGGAATTTCCATCCCTTGAGATTTTTCTTTGGTTTCTTTTTCTTCTCGGGATCTTTCTTTTCCAAAGGACATGTGGTTTGTAGATTTCCAATTTGAATACATAGATGAAGATGAAATGTTGTGTTCTCATAATGTAAGAACTAGGTCCAACAGTGGTTGTTGTGTGTCAAGAGGGTACTGTCAAGTAGTCCTTTACTAAGATCTACCTCAACACATATCCTGGAAAAAGTATAAATTGCTTCTCGAGTTCTTTTTGTATCCATCTTAATGTATCTCCCCAGCATATCACCAATTCCTTCCAGAACTTTTGGATTCCATAAATGAAGGGGTAGGTTATGCAGTCTTACCGAGACCAGTATTTTGGAGACCCTCATTGAATTAGCATCAAAATATGGGAACCATGATATGATAAATAGTCTCGCATTTCCATTAAAATGTTTACATTACATTACATTAATCTTTTAATTTTATTTTTAAAATTTTATTTTAGTTTTTTTTTATGAAATTTGACCTAGTCAAGAGATTAAACATTACATTACAACATCTCTACCAAACTCGAGTGCAATAAAAAATTTAATAGATATGATGAAAAATTAGTAAATTAATCATTAATTCAGTACATAATACTTAATATATTAAAACCATATAACTTGTGAATTTCAAATTTAAACTCCCTTTAACAAAAAACAACTCAATTAAGATCACTCGTCGAAAACGCTTATAATTTTTTTTGCCATTTACACAAAATTTTAGCCTAAAAGCACCCATGAAAATTTCATGTAATTTCCATTTCATAATATCAAAACCAATTAAAATACTTTAAATTTAAAAAGAGGTACAAGAAAATATTTTGGAGGGAAAACATGAAAAAATACTTTTTTTTAATTGTATTTTTGGCTTATCTCCTTATAGGTTACTCAAATTTGAAGTGTAGACACTCGTTGGATGAAGAATTAAACTTCACATCTAATGAGTACCTATCATGCATACTTCTGAGAAGACCCACATTGATATAAATTGAAGATACATTTAAAAAGCGTATTGAACACGTTTTTTTAATGTATTTTCAGTTTTTATTAATGTGGGTCTTCTCAAAAGCATGCATGGTGGGTACACGTTGGATGTGAAATTAAATTTTACATCCAGCGAGTGCCTACACTTGAAATTTGGGAAAACGTAGAACGAGATAAGCCAAAATTACAATTAAAAAAAGTAGTTTTCTTATTTTCCCTCCAAAATTCTTAACTCTTATTTTATTATTTTAACTATTATTTTATATTTTTTCCTTAGGAGGCCACTTTTAGGGTGAAATTACCTCTAATTGAAAGGAAAAAACACTCTTATGCATTATGAAAATAGAATCGAGTACATCTATGAAAAATTGTTCAAAAATTGATGTGAGTAAAATGGAATGCCCATCACATTCCAGTCCAATTGTCTCAAAAAACTAAATTCCCCTACTACCGATAAAATTTGAGGCAAACAATTACGTTATACCATACTGAAATACCAAAATAGACTTGTCTATATTCTTCATTATTAGACTAAAAATTTGACCTACGGGAGTGGAATCCAACCCACTTATTTAATTATATTATCCTCCAAATACCTCAAATTCAAAACCCCAACAACATCGTTTATACCTTCTTTTGATAACTTATCTACAACCATGTTTGATTCATAGAAGACGTGTTGTAAATATATAATTTGAAAGGACAACTTAAGTGATCTGTTACAATCCAACTAATAACAAAGTTTTGGAGTGAATTAGAGTACCCCAAAATGCCATCAATGAGATACTTAGAATCTCCATATATATGGATACAATATAGGGACCTATTCTTGGTGAACCATAGAAATCCCCATAAGGTCAATATCTTCGCTCTTGTATTTGTACCGCTCCCACTGTGCCAAGTTAATTTGTAGTGTGTCCTTTTGCAAATTGTGATCCATCCCCCACAACCACATAAACCTCTCTGTGCAGTTCCATTAAAAAAATACTGCAGGAAACTGAATATTCAGAGAAGTATTACGATAATGTAAATCTTTGATGCCCGAAGTGTTTTCCCCCTCAATCTCCATCCACATCCCTATGTTGTAGCAATTTTTGTGAAAACTTATAGGAATACCTTCAAATATGCAGAAGTTCCATGTGCACCCGATCTCCTGAAATTTAAACAACCAGATTAGCTGATGTTGTCACCACCCCCCCCCTCCCCCATACAACTCCCCTCCCTTACCATCCACCAACAAAGGCATAATTATAGCGAGTGAAACTGTCTAAATGGAATATCATAAAGTTGGAGAACTGGTTCCCATACCTGTATAGTAGTGATCCAAGTGGCTCTAGAGATACATGGGACAAAGAGGACTGAGGGAAGCTCAAAAATCAAAGTGTTCGGTTTACTCTCAAACTAGGTTCAGGTTGTGGATCTTGTCTTTCTGATTCCAACAACGCAGATGACACTCAATTTCTAGTCTGTATGGAGGAGTTAGGAGCAGTCGAAGTTTTGGGTTGACTTGGATTACCTGGCAGGTTATGGGAACCACAATTTGGATAAAACTCGACCACTGGATTCTGGCCAGTTCCGGCCAAATCCCAGGTGAAATTGTGGCATGTTTAAAAGCACTCCTACGGCTAAAAATCTGATTTTTCAAACCCTAATATTGGTTTATATATAAAACAAAAATAAAAAAATTTCGGTGGCGGGCCACCAACCCTGCCACCCCCCCATGGAATATATATATATATATATATATATATATATATATATATATATATATATATATATATATATATATATATATATATATATATATATATATATATTACATTTTGAGGCCAATGGGAACTGGCCCATGCGGCATCCCCTCCACACCGCACACAACGAAACCCCCAAACGCCACATTACATATAATTTGGGTGGCGGGGGTGGTTAATCACACCACCAACCCTCTATAATCCACCATACGGAACCAACGCAGATCACAGGGTGGGCTGCCCAATTTAGGCCTAACCCCTCTCCCCTTGCCTTAATTAAATGCATCAGGTTTTAAAATGTAAGTGCGAGGTTTTAAAACGAAAAAAGATATGTCGTGCGGTTTGTTGGGCAGGCTGCCCAATGTGGACCCAACCCCCCTCCATTCAAACGCATGCAGTTTTTAAACAAAATCATCAGATACAGTGGAGTTTCTGGTGTTGCAACCCTGATCTCCGCCAAGTTAGCTCCCCGCTTGGCCAACAACCCAACAGATTTTCTTGGGAAAGTCTGCCCCCTTTTTATTACTTAAACCCATCATCTACAAGTGCACCCAGGTCAGATCAGAGCAGAGGGCACATGTAGTTTGAGACGGGCGCAAATTTCAATGTAGGTGGAACCATGAGCGGGCCTAGAAACAAGGAGCGAAACCATGGGCCTTGAAATTTTCCCAAGGAGGTAATTTTTCTCCATGTCGGAATATAGTCAAGTTTACAATAAATTTTCACAGTTTTTCGCAAGGAATGAAATGGTGAGGTCAGATTCGCCTTTTGAGTTGCAGATTTCCATTCCACCCATGGAGCAGCATTTTGGAGGAATCTAGGGGGAATCTAAAAGATTCCTTTTTTCCCTACATTTTCATTTTCTCAGAATTCAGAAAATGGACAGTCGATTTTTCACTATTCGACCCTACAAATTTGATGGTGCATGCAGATTTTCCAACTGAGCTTTATATTTTTCGGTCACTTTTGGAAGTGAAGTTGTAGGTGTCAGTATTCAACAAGTGAGCAGTTGATTTCACACCTTTCGACACCTCGATTGTGATGCTGATTTCAAATCCAACAATGCAACAACCCATTCTTCAATCATCTTCAGCGTGAGGTATATGATGTGTTGATTTCATGTACTTATTTGTCCCTAAGATGCATAGTGTTGTACAGATCCCTGTTGACGTATGAGTTGTGGGATCTTGTTTTGTTATTGATGTAATTTTTGTCATGGAATTGTATTATGTTTGAGATCGCTTTTATGCCATGTTGGTGGGATATTCATTATCACATGTATGCCATTTGAGATCCCTTGTTTTCCATGTTGGCGCGATACTCATAGTATTTATGTGTGAGTTATTGTCATACTGACAGGAGTCCTTTTTATGAATGAGAGTTCATGTTGTGGAACATCTCATAGAGAGGTCTAGCCACTCCTGTGTGAGGGAATTTTCCTTGTATGTCAGAGAAAACATATCCATGTACATCTTCACTCATTACCTCACTTAATGCAGCGGCCTACACCATCTTGACACCGAGGCCCTGAGATGTAGTCCCTCCTGGACTAACTCTATTATCAAATGACATTCTCTTTTGATTTTTGATCTTGACATGTTATGTTCCTCTTATTTACAACATGTAGTTGTTCATTTATGTTAATTAACACTTTAATTAAATGTAATTCTAACATCAGCCGAAGTAAAAGGTCTTGGTTAAGGGTATCAATAATTTACCCTGGATCAAGTGGTATCATAGCAGGTCTTATTGCTAATTTGATTGCAGGTGTGAAATGTTGAATGTTCACTAAGTTGAGCCATGGAGAATGTCAAGGAAATGTATGAGACCATGCTCAGGGTGTCCAAGAAATCATACATGTTGTACGAGGCTTATGAAAAAAAAGTAGCAAAGAACGTTGAATTAAACACACTCCTACAGGAAAAGGAGGAAAAACATCGATTGAAGCTTTAGTTGCAAGCCACGACAGAGGCGTGGGAATAATTGAAGTGCAACAATGAATGTCCTTAAGCAGATCATGATGCATTGAAGGACCTCCTACAAGAAGAGAAGGAGGAGAAGCAATGATTACAACTTCCAACTACAAGTTGCAACAGACGCCTTGGAGAAAGTGAAGCGCAACGAAGGCTTAGAGGATCCTTCTTCACCTGTTTCGAAATTGACAACTAAGGAAAATAGTGTTGATTTCTCTTCAGTTTCTTCACATAATATCATTTCAGTTAGAAGTGTGGAGATACCCATCACAGGAACCAGCATGAGACTCATCACCAAGATGGGGTACAAATGAGGAGGACTTGGTGTTCATGGCGAAGGCTTAACCCAACCATTGAAGGTGGTACAATGACCTCGCTATGAAGGTTTGGGGTACACTGAAGAAGTATGTTCGAGGATATCAAGGGAAAAAAATATTGATGAACTCTCCAGGGAAGAGGAGTGATGGGGACACTTTTCCATCGTTCCATGGTAATGCTTGTTGCACTGAAAGAGTCGAGGCAAGCTCCCATCATCATGATCGCACCAAAGATCACCAGAGAAGGTATAATGAATCTCATTATTCCAGAGTGCATTTTGATTATAAGAATGTTGATAAATACGGTCATAAATCATGGCATCGCAAAACATGCCATTTTTTTGGCTTACATAACCATGTGTTTTCTATGTGTTGAAAAAGGATGGCAGCACAAAGGAGGATGAGGCCTGAAAGGCCTTCTCCCCAACAGGGAAAGAAATCGGTTAACTAGGTTTGGAGGAAAAAGACCTTTTGCACCCATTGCGACCGAAGTGTCCATCAAAGAGCCATGTGCTGGAGACTCCATCCAAAGTGTCACCTTAAATACAAAGCACCCATGCATGAACCAGTCGAAAGAGTTGCTCGAGAAGAAAATCTTCCACATGGGGATGACCCATTCACTTTGATAAGTGAGAGATGGTTTTTCTAGATTGTTATTATAGAGGTGTTAGCTTGTCATGGTCTTATTTTTGTAAATAATTTTTTGCATGTTACATTGTAAAAGTGATGATTTGTTTTTTCCATCACTTGTTTAAGCAACAATGATCTTTTGGCCTTGTGTTATGTGTCATGTGATACATTTCTTTCATGTAAAAGTGATGAGGTGTTTTCCATCACTTCAAAATGCAACAAAGATATATTGTCTTGTAATGATAGCTAGGGGTTGTTTTCCATTTGATGTAAAATTGACCATTGAGTACATGTTATAAACTTGTGGTAAGTATGGAAAATGTTTTGGGTCATTATTGGTTGTAATTTGAGCATGTAGTTTGCAAGGTGTTGTACTACAGGTTTGCAGAAGGTACAAGTGTCAGTTCATAACTTATGGCTCCCAAGGACGCAAGTGAAGGAGAAGGAAGGGTGAATTTTTAGGGCACTCATGGTGTAGACATAGTACATAACAGTTCCATATTCTTATTGATGCTTTAAAGGACCAAAATCTCTTCAGTGGGGAGGATTGATCCAAGTGGCTCTAGAGACACACACAGGACAAAGAGGACTGAGGGAAGCTCAAAAATCAAAGTGTTTGGTCTACTCTCAAACCAGGCTTAGGTTGTAGATCTTATCTTTCTGATTCCAACGACGCAGACGTCACTCAATTCCGAGTCTGTATGGAGGAGTTAGGAGCAGTCAAAGTTTTGGGTTGACTTGGATGACTTGGGAGGTTAAGGGAGCCACAATTTGAACGAAACCCGCCCAATTCTGAACAAATCCTGGGTGAAATTGTGGCCTATTTAAAAGCACTCTTATGACTAAAAATATGATTTTTCAAAACTGACTATTGATTTATATATAAAACAAAAATTAAAATTTTTGGTTGTATATATATATATATTATATGGGAGGTTGGTGGGAGTTGAACTCGCAACCAGCCGCACTAGCTCCGTCCATGTGACAGCCCCTCCATGCTGCACACAACGAAACACCAAGCAAATGCCACATTACATATAATTCGGGTGGCGGGGGTGGTTAATCCCATTGCCACCCCTCTATACTCCACCATATGGAGCCGACGGGGATCACAGGGCAAGTCACCCAATGCGGGCCCGACCCCTCCCTACTTGCTTTAATTAAATGCAGCAGGTTTTAAAACGTAAGCGCGGGGTTTTTAAAATGAAAAAAGAGATTCCTCGGGGTTTGTTGGGCAGGTCGCCCAATGCGGACCTGACCCCCCTCCATTCAAATACATGCGGTTTTTAAACAAAAACAAGCCAGATACGGTGGGGTCAGTGGGGTTGGAACCCCAACCTCCGCCAAGTTAGCTCCGCCCTTGGCCAACAACCCAACAAATTTTCTTGAGAAAGTCCACCCCCTTTTTATCACTTAAACCTGTCATCTACAACTACGCCCAAGCCACAACAGAGCAGAGGGTGCAAGAAGTTTGAGGCATGCACAAATTTTGATGCAGGTTGACCATGAGCATGCCCAGAAACAGGAAACAGAACCATGAGATTTGAAATTTTCCCGGGAAGGTAATTTTTCTCCATGTCGGAAGATAGTAAAGTTTATAGTCATTTTTCATGGTTTTTCATAGGGAATGGAATAGGGAGCTCGAATTTGCCTTTTGAGTTGCAGATTTCTAGTCCACTCGTGGAGCAGCATCTTGGAGGAATCTAAGGGGAATCTAAAAGATTCCTTTTTTCCCTAGTTTTTCACTTTCTCAGAATTCAGAAAATGGACAGTCAATTTTTCACAATTCAACGCCACTAATATGATGATGCATTTAGATTTTCCGGCTGAGCTTTATATTTTTCAGTAACTTTTTGAAGTGAAGTTATAGGTGTCAACTTTCAGTGAGTAAGCAATCGATTTCACAGCTTTCGATGCCACGATTGTGATGGTTATTTCAGATCCAACGGCATAGAAACCCATTCTTCGGTCATCTTCAGCGTGAGGTATATGATGTGTTGATTTCATGTACCTGTTTTTCCCTAAGATGCATAGTGTTGTACAGATCCTCGTTGATGTATGAGTCATGGGATCTTGTTTTGTTATTGAGTTACTTTTTGTCATGGATTTGTATTATGCTTCAGATCACTTTGATGCCATGTTGGTGGGATACTCATTGTCACACATATGTCATTTGAGACCCTTTGTTTTCCATGTTGGTGAGATACTCATAGTATTCATATGTGAGCTATTGCCATACTAATAGGAGTCATTTTTGTGAATGAGAGTTCATGTTGTGGAACATGTCATAGAGAGGTCTAGCCACTCCTGCGTGAAGGCATTTTCCCTGTATGTCAGAGAAAACATATCCATGTACATATTCACTCCTTACATCACTTAATGCAGTAGCCTACACCATCTTGACACTGAGGCTTGGATATGTAGTCCCTCCTAGATGAACGCTGTTATCAGACGATGTGTTCTTTTGATTGTTCATCTTGACATGTTATGTTCCTCTTCTTTACATCATGCAATTGTTCATTTATGTTCATTAATGCTTTAATTAAATGCAATTCTAACATTAGCCGAAGTAAAAGGTCTTGGTTAAGGGTATCAAAAATTTACTATGGATCAAGTAGTTATGCACTCTAAGAAAATATGTAGACCTGTTTGTATTGACCCTCATCATAGAGGGCACCAACTAGGACCATGGAATCCCCTCTTGCAAAATTTTTCCCATGTCAGCATTTTATTTCACCAAACCAACCAAGTGAAGATTATTATCTTCAGGGGAACTCTCCATTTCCAAACTTTCAAAAACCAAAATGGATTATTTAATGAAAAATTTGAGCACATAATGTACCTGTATATGTTCGCGACCACCACTGCACCAGGGTGAAGTTTTCCATGTTAGGTGAGAAAGTCCCACCTCCGAGATTTGCAAAGACTTTCTTGTTTAAGATATTGTACAAAGAAATTCCAAATAGTTTCTCTTTGTCCTTCCAAGCCGATTTCCGTTGCTTCTTTCTCGATTGGATATTGTTCACTCCAATGCCAAATTTCCTTTTTCAAGAAAATGTAACCCCTGGTGTCAATAATATCCTCCAGAGATGTGAAGTTGCATTGATACCCAATACCCAATTAATAGTGATTAAAATGCAAGTTCCATTTTCAAAACACCATCTAAGCCTTTTTAAAGGCCTAAGTATTACCTTGTGAAAACTCAACCAATTGTGTGATCCAACTTCGACGCCTACGTTACCCTCTTTCTACCAATCCATGAAGCTCTTCCTTTTTAGGTACTTCACCAATATAATATCCCTCCTTATGCCATCACCAAATAAAGTTCTCCATAGAGATTTAATCAACATCCAAAGCCTCTAGTATCCAAGTTGCCCCAACCTCGAAAGTATTTCAGTAAAGTGATTTTTTCCCATTTCATCAAATGATATTTCTACTCTTGGCCTATGCATGACGAGAGGGGATACTTCAGATTCTGGAAATAATTGAAATAATTGACTTAGAAAAGTGCAAAAAGATGAGCTCAATATACAGAAATAGTTTGTAAAACTACATGTACCAGCCTAGATCCATCTAACTCTGGATCTATCATGCGCCGAGAGGGATCAAATCTCTCGAGGTGCAAACCTATTTTTTGAGTGCAAAACTTCAGGAAAGGTTTGCACCTCGAGAGATTTGATCCCTCTCGGCGCATGATAGATCCAGAGTTAGATGGATCTAGGCCGGTTCCAGTCAGAGGCATCAACGTCACATTTTTCAGGTTATTAAAATTTTTGTATATTTTTGAGATGTAAGATGGATCTAGGCTGGTTTCAGTTGTGTGATGCCAAGGAAAATCTATCAAAGATATGATTAATTTTATCAGTAATATGTAAATATATCAAATATTAATATAATCATTTTAAATATGCCAAATATTTCTGAGATTAACTTGGTCATTTTAATTTTAAATTTTCTTAGTTACCTCAGTTCGTTGAGATGATAATTATTGTTAATAACTATAATGATGAAAAATGATGAAATATTTTTTTTAAATGCAAAGTGAAAATAATAGTGTTGAAAGATATAAAATGTGAACAATAAGAACGTACTCATGTTACAATCAATCTCAAACTATTTTCTTCTATTATTCTTATTTCCTCCCTTGTTAGTTTTGTTATCTTTTCATATCGATTATATGAAAAAGAAAATTTAAATCATAAACCATTTAAATCTTTAGCTCGATCTGTTGTAGTAAACATGATACCTTGTCTCTCTTGCTCTCCAATATTAATAGCTTAAATTACTATAACACAAAAATAAATCTACATTGTTAAAAAAAAATTGTGCTTACACTAAAATCAATGCATATTGTTAATCCAATCACTTTAATATTAATGTACCGTCATATATCCAATTACATCAAATCATAAATCAACATATACATTGAAATCAATGCATTTAATGCAAGCAATCAAATAAGATTAGAAAATAACTTCTACATTGAAATCAATGCACCTAATGGAATCAATCAAATAAGATTAGAAACCAACATCTACATTGAAATCAATGCATTTACTCAAAGCAATCAAATAGGATTAGAAATCGCCATCTACACTGAAATCAATGCATTTAGCACAAACAATCAAATAGTATTAGGAATAATCTATATTGAAATCAATGCATCTAGTGCAAGCAATCAAATATAATTATAAATCGACGTCTAAATTGAAATCAACACATCCAGTACAAGCAATCAAATAGTATTAGGAATCATCACCTACACTGAAATCAATGCATCGAGTGCAAGTAATCATATATCATTAGAAATAAATATCTACACTAAAATCGATGCATCTAGTGAAAATAATCAAATAGGATTATAAATCACCATCTCCACTTAAATCAATCCATCTAGTGCAAGAAATATTCTTCCCTCTTTCCATCCTCCATCCATATCTATATCCCCATCCATCTCTTTTTTTTTGTCTCTATCTCACCTCCCTAAACACACACACTCTCGCACTCCTTATATATCATTCTATTTGTCGATCACCCTCTCTCCCCATCTCTCTCTTCTTCCCTCTCTTCCCCTTCTCTCCCTCTCCCCCACTAATATCTCTCTTTCCTCCTTTTGTCCTCTCTCTCTCTCTCTCCATCTTTCTTATCACTCACTCTCTCTCTCTCTAGGAACCAACATCTACACTGAAATCAATGCATTTACTCAAAGAAATCAAATAGGATTAGAAATCACCATCTACACCGAAATCAATGAATTTAGTGCAAACAATCAAATAGGATTAGAAATCATCTACATTGAAATTAAGTCATCCAGTGCAAGTAATCAAATATAATTATAAATTGACATCTACATTGAAATCAACACATTCAGTGCAAGCAATCAAATTGTATTAGAAATCACCACCTACACTGAAATCAATGCATTTAGTACAAGTAATCAAATATTATTAGAAATAAATATCTACACTAAAATCGATGCATCTAGTGAAAATAATCAAATAGGATTAGAAATCACCATCTCCACTTATATAAATCCATCTAGTGCGAGATATATTCCTCCCTCTCTCCACCCTCCATCTATTCTTTTTTGTCTCTCTATCTCACCCCCCTAAAAACATGCGCTCTAGTACACCATATATATCAATCTCTTTTTCAATCACCCCCTCTCCCCATCTCTCTCTTCTTTCCGCTCTTCACCTTCCATGTATAATGGTAAATCTCCTTCTAACGTAAGCCACATGTTAGTCCAACCATGTAGCCTATTTTTGAATTTGTCCAGAACCCAATTCCAATCAACCGGCTGTAATTGTTTAGCTTTAGTCTGAAGCCAGGCGAAGTTAAACCCTCGCCCAATGGTTTGGAGCTAACACGAAAGATACCTGCAATGAATTCTATCTCCTCCTGATTGCGATTTGGAAACATAACACACTAAAGGTTAAAAAATGAAATTATAATAACAAATTATATCATTCTATTTCCAACGTACGATTTGATAAAATGTTAATGAAGAACCAGAATCACCAAACTTTCACTTTCTTTGTTAACAACAACATTTTACTTTCTTTGTCAAAACAACATATTTATGCAACAACAATTTGGCAGTATGGATTTAACATTACGAATTATAGCTGTAAACAGTGACCATTGCAGCCGACACAGTGCCGAATATGATCCAGGATGATTTTAAATTCTGCAGGCTGATGATTGATGATTTTATTGGACATTAGTACTTGTCTAAATGATTTATACGGACTTTTTAAATTCTGCAGGCTGATAATTGATCAATGATCCATGATACTATGTACGTTAAATTCTGCAGGCTGATATACAGACTCTGTAAAAGCTTGAAAGCTCTGGATAAAATGATCATCCATGGATGGGGCCGTCACATACAGCTAAAAAATTTGCAAAACTGCTCAAATCTTTAGTTAAAACTGTGAAAACGGACAAAAAGAAGTGTGAAAACTTTCAAATTTGATAGATAAATCTATTCTGAAACTCCAATCATAATGATATCTATCTGCAAAATCGTTTCTGCAAATTGTGTAAGCTTTTCATAAACTATTTGATTAATCCATGTCTTTTGTCGACAATATGTGTAAGGCTTTTATATCTACCAAACGACAAAGAGGTAATTTATACGTACATTGTAAACTGCACAACAATGTCCATAAATAAAATATTTGAATATTAATTTTTCTCGAAAGTGTGGAAATTATAAGATTGACGATAATAACCTATGTGTATTGATTTACTCTCTTTCAACTCACTTTACATTATCATAATGCATAGTGCTGTGATGAGATAATTTTATTTTAATTTTTCCTTTGAGTTAAGGGTTATTTACTTTCATATTTACTAAGTTTTGTATTCATTCTTTCATTTTATCCAGTTGAGAATAGTTTATTTTGGTTTTCCATAAAGAAATTTTTCTTCTGGGTTTGGTTGGTTAAATTTTTATTTTTTCCTTTTTGGCTTAATTTCAAAACATTATGAATTAGAGGACTTTTTTTATTCTTACTATCTAATATATAGTTGTAGAATTTGGGTTTTAACATTTATAGAAAATTATGGAAAAAGTTAAATCAAATCTAAATGTACTTTCTAATTATAATTTTAAAATTAAAATCAACACATTATATCGTATTTTTCTCATAGAAATAAGTCTTTCTCTATTTAAGAAAGAAATTGTGAATATACAATTACTTATTACTTTTGAGTAAAATACAAATACTAAGCATCAAACTTTACATATTATATTTTTTATTATTTTAATTATAAAATAATTCAACAATAATTATTTATAATATAATGGTTAATTTTCAAATCAATACAATGTCCATATACAAAATATTTAAACGCAAATTATAATAAATACAACTCATAAAAGCTGATTTTATTCTATAAATATAAGGTCACACTCCATTAAGAATTAGTTTATTTTATAGTTTTATTTTGAGACTGGTTTTATTCGTGATGATGATGATGATGGTGGTGGTGGTGGTTAAAGTCCAATGAGACCAATCTTTGGTCTATTGGACCTAAAGAAAAGAGTTATTTAATTTGATTTAATATTTTATTCCTATGCTAAAAAGGCTTGGCGAGAAGCCTCTCGAGCTCACTATAATTTTGACATCTTATAAGGCTAGGAAAGTCAGTATTGCAACAAATATTATGAAATTGAGCTCTAATGTAGCTGTACGCGGGGCACTCTAAGAGGAAGTGATTTTCATCCTCGATGTTCATATTCTCACAGAGATGGCAGATCCTTTCCATCCATGGTGTTTTAGGAATTGTCCAACGACTTGTTTCACTATAGAGCTCATGCGAGTTCATTCTAATCTTGGCTATATTAATTTTCTTCTTTCAGCTAGTTAAAAGAGAGAGATACTTTTGATCTTCTAAGGTGGGGTTGATGATCTCCTTATAATACCTTGATTTTCTTTTAGCTGCTAGATCTTTCTCGCACCACTTTTTTTCTTTGAACTTGGAAGTAACAATTTTTTTAATGTTATTGATGTTTTGTAATGCAACATTCTCGTCGATATCCCAATGGTTTAACCAGGCCCTGGTGTCTTTATACCAACCTCATTTAAGCCTTATGTGATTTTGGCTGGAATTTAAAGCTAGCTTAGGAAGCCTATGGTCTCCTACGCTATTGAGCTTGTGCTTGTACAACAGAAGCCTAATCATAGCTAGGCTCTCAATAGGGGAAAGACCCACTTCTATAAGGAGAATATGATAGGGTGTATTGCTTTTAATTTTAAGGTTATACGTTATAAAACGCTTCTAGATTTGCTCAATCTTTCTGGAAGATTCTCTAGAGATGTTGCAACCCAAAACCTCACATCCATATAAGATAACAGGAGTGACTAAAGTTTCAAAGAGGAACTTCTTACTATCCCACATTACAAGTTTTTCCATTTTACAATTATTTTCAAGACCAAAATAAGCTTTCCACCCGCCATTAATCCTTTTCTGAATGTTATAGTTCCAATTGAGCTTGTGATGAATATCAATTCCTAGGTACTTGTAAGAAGACACTTCCTCCAAGTTACTATTGTCGTCATTAAAATTAGCGTAAGTGTCCTGCTTGGATTTGATAATCATAACTTTTGCTTTGTCTGTGTTAACAGACATACCCATGGTAGAGAAGAAATCCTTAAGAAGTCTAAGTTGCTTATCAAGATCAGATGGGCACCTTAAGAGAAGAACAATATGATCAACATAGAGAAGAAGGATGATGACTATCCCAGCTAAGATCGTGCCAACACATCCTGCTTCCTCTAACAACCTTCTAGCTTGTTGATGTAAAAGCCAAATAAGGTAGGGGAGAGGGGGAAACCTTGTTTAACTCCGATATTACACTTAATATTTTTCGACCACCCCTCATTGCTCTTTAAATTGGCAAGTACATTCTCGTATAACCTTATAGCGCTTGCTCTTAGCTCGAAAGGAACATTTAGCTCTTCTAATCTATTCCATAGGTTATTTCTAGGTTTTTTTTTTAAAATTAAATTCATAATACTTAATTCAATTCATAATTAAATTCCATTTTTTTTTGTTGTACACAGAATATGGATTTACATTATGAATTCTAGCTGTAAACACTGACCATTGGAATCATGTGGAGGGAGCTGATGGGCGACAAAGTGTCGAATATGATAGGTGAGAAAGACTATCCTGTGATACAGGACGTCCATGTACGTTGGATTCTACACATAATATTAATACATTACATAACCTTTTACAACATTGTTGGATATTTAGCATAAAAATATTTTCACACACATTCTAAAAGGAGATAAAAACTTTCAAATTATAATATTAAAATGGTGGATCAATCAAACATGGTATTTATTATTTGTTATGATGAAACAAATCCAGTATGAATGTATGAGTACATCCAAATCCATTTTAAGTATAGACTTGATTCTTAATCTCTCAAATCCAAATTTAAAATAAATCCCTTTAAATATTTTATAACTTCCGATTTAACATAAATCTAAACAACTATTTATTGGCATTTTATTATTCAAATTAAATATTTTTATTTTAAAATTAATTTTAATGAAATCATTAATTTAAATTATTTATAAATGTATTTATAAATATTTAAACAAATTTATAATCATAAAAAGATTAAAATATTTAGTTTTACAAATTTGATAATTCAAAGTTACCCTTTCTATAAAACTGATTTACTGTTAGAAAGATTAAAAGCTCAAGCTTAAAACAAATTTATATTATGTTAAAACTACTTCTACAGGATATTTGTTAGTTATAACTAATTTCTGCTATTCCTGTATGGAGAGAAGTTACATAATTATTCAAATTGTTTTTTGTATGTATAAATATTAGAGATTAATGAATAATAGATATCAATGGTTTCTGTTTTGTGAAGTTATGGGCTATCACTGGTATCAGAGGGAGGCTGGGAGGTGTTGTGGGAGATTCTTACTGCGTGTGGCAGCAACGAATTCTCCAAAAATTTTGTCTGCACTCGTGCATGAATTGTGGTGGCAACACCCTTTACAGCATTGGAGATCAGAGGCTAACAGAGGCATCTGATCAGTTTTGAAGTTTATTTGTACAACATATTTCTTTCAGGTGGTTGACGGAGTCTTGCTGATGTATTTGTTGTGATAGTGGCAACAACACTCTTTTGCAATAGATTCAAACCTAGTGAAGCAACATCGGTTTTGAATCAGTAAGTTTAAGAGGAAAAAAAGTCAATTTTTTAAAGAAATCTGTGGTTGAAAGTTGAAACAGAGTTTTTTTTTTTTATCAAAGAAAAAATTCTACAAGTTTAAAAAAAAAAAAATCTAGAAGTGTGTGCTCGCTTATGGTTAAAAATAGAAGCACTGAATCTGCTAGTGAAAAACGGATTTTTTTTAAAGCTCTACCGGTGATTGCAGAATTAATTTTTTGTGGTTGAATCAGAATTTTTTAAGATCAAATTAGAGTTTTAAGATGAATTCCTTGGTATATTTAATCGGGTTTGTTTTGAAAAGAAAATAAAATTACCAGGAATGGATTAGAAAGATTAAAAATACTCTCATTTTTAATGATTTATGGGATGGAGTTTCTAAAGGAGAAGGAGAGGATGCACCAATGCAGCCTGATGATCAGAAACAACTCATGATATGGAAAAGTAAGGATAAGAAGGTATTTTCCTTAATATCCACTTCAGTCTTAGAAAAGGTAAGCAGATACATTACTCAGAGTAAAATGGCTTATGATGCCATAACAAAACTAAAAGAGCTTTATGATTCACATTCTGAATTGGAGATAATTCAGTTATTGTTGACGTTATTTAATTTGGAAATGAGCGATAATGATCCTCTAAAACTTTCCTCTGAAATTAAAGCCATCAATCATGAAATTTAATGTACTGGAGTTAAAGTTGATTTTCCTCTTACTGCATTTATAAAAGCTCTTTACCCTAGTTATTCACACTACTTGGAATCTCTCCAAGCTAGTGGGCAATTAGAAGATATATATTTTGAAAAATTAGTAGGGAAAATTTCAGAAAGAGAGAAGGTTTTTGGCAAGAAAGAAGCATCACATAGTTCTAATACCAAAACCCTATGTCTTTCTCAAAAATACCAAACACCTCAGGAGGAATATTTTAGAAATACTAGAGGTAATAGAGGTCGAGGTAGGAAGAATTATAGAGGTAGGGGGGGTAGGAATATTCAAGGAGATAGACAGCAGAATGAATAACAAAGAATTTTTTCTAATAAACCAACTGTAAAATGTTTTACATGTGGTAAGCTTGGGCATATTGCTACAAATTGCAAAATTCCCTCTGATAAAATTAATGAAAAAAGAGAGCAATTGTTTGAAAATAAAGATCATATAATTCTAGATAGAGGACAATCTTCTGAGAATGCACATTATATTGTCACACATTGTAATTTCCACATGGAATATGTTTTTAGTATTTATTTTTCTTCATGGTATGATAGTTGGTTTTTAGACACAGGTGCCACGTGTCATATAACCTTTCGAAGAGATTTGTTTGATCAATTCAGTGATAATATTGACGGAGTAGTGTATTTTGATGATAAGTCCCAAATCAAACCATTAGGGATTGGTTCAATTCAGTTAAAAATTCTTGGACTTCCAAATTATATTTTGAATGATGTTATTTACATTCCATAGTTCCAAAGAAATTTTTTATCTCTTATACAAATAAGACAACAGGGACATTCTATTCACATATTTGATGGTAAAGTAGAAATTAGAAGAGCAGATGAAAATAAAACTGTAATGTATGGTGTGGAAGAAGATAAATTATTGAATTTGCATGGTATGTCATTTTTTGCATTGAACACAACTTATTTGGTTCAATAAAATGATACTCTGTCATCTTCTTTATTATGGCATGCCAACTTCGGTCATGTTAATTATGAAAGTATTCGAATTATGAAACAACAAGGGATTAAGGGACTTCCAACAGTTCCCAAAAAATTTACCCCATGTAATGCTTGTATATTGGGCAAGCATCACAAACAGTCTTTTCAGAATTCTAAGTCTATAGCTACAAGAAAATTAATTCTCAGACACTCTGACTTATGTGGTCATATGCCTGTACCAATTGCAAATGGAAATAAATACATACTCACTTTTATTGATGATTATTCGAGGATGTGCTGGGTTTATCTACTTAAAGAAAAATCACAAGTGTTTGATGTTTTTAAGAAATTTCATCGCTTGATAACAATGAAGCACAACTTACTATTGGTACTATAAGGACTGATAATGGAGGAGAATATAATTCACATGCTTTTGAAACATATTTTCAAGAGAATGGCATCAAATACCAGACCACAATACCATATAATCCGCAACAAAATGGCGTTGCTGAAAGAATGAATCAAACATTGCTTAATATTGTCAGGTCAATGATGTTTTTTAAGAATGTAAAATTAATGTTTTGGGGAGAATTCATGCTCTGTGTAGCATAGATTAGAAATTGGTACACTTCCACTGTCATTAACAACAAAACTCCATATGAAATGCGGTATAGTCATCTTCCTGATGTTAAAAGTTTCAGAATTTTCGGTTCTCAATGTTATGCTTTGATTCCTAAACATCAAAGGAATAAGATGAGTGAACGAAGCATAAAATATATATTTTTAGGGTATTCCATGACTTCTAAGGCATTCTAATTGTATGATGAAGACAACAAAAGGTTTATTTTGTCAAGAGATGTAATTTTTCTTGAAACTGATAAGGATTCCCTCACTGTTGATATAAAACTTAATAAAATAGAAAATTTTGTGCCTCAAAAGTTTTATTATGAATAAGATAATATACTTCCCCATCCTGAAAGGGGGATTCCTATATTAGATCAGTCTGTGGAGTTTTCTTCTCTCAATGATGAGAAATTGGTTGTGGTTGATGATGATAATTCCGTTATTTCTGATGAGGAATTAGTTGATGCAAGTGTTTCTACAAAACCAATGAAAGAAATGGAAAGAGCTTAGCCAGATGAAGAAGATGAGCAACTTCATGAAAAACTTTCTTTGCGAAGGTCAACTCGTATTTGAACATTTCCAAAGAAATATGATGAGTTTAAGGCTGGAAGTTCCTCAAGTAACTATTCTCATTGTGAATTTAATTTTTCTCTGGATTGTGAAGCTACTTTCTTTGAAAAAGCTTCTAGTTATGATCAGTGGAAATATGTAATGCAAAAGGAATATGATGCTCTCATAAAAAATGGTACATGGAGGCTGGTGGATCCTCCTACTCGCATCAAACCTATTGGTTGCAAATGGATTTATAAAACTAAGTATAAATTTGATGGTTCGCTAGACAAACACACAGCAAGAATTGTAGCGAAGTCATATGCACAAAAAGAGGGTATCGACTATAAAAAGACTTTTTCTCCTACAACTAAATGGGACACTATTAGATCTTTGCTCATACAACTAAATGGGGCACTATTAGATCTTTTTTTTCTATTGCAACTTAGAAAGAATGGAAAATTCATCATATGGATGTCAAAACTACCTTTTTAAATGGAGATTTAAAAGAAGATGTTTACATGTTTCAACTAGAAGGTTTTTCCATTAAAGGGAAAGAAAAAAAGTTTTGCAAACTAATGAAGTCTTTATATGGCTTGCAACAAGCGCGACGAGCATGGTATGAGAAGCTAATTGAGTATCTTCTTAAATTAAACTATAAACATTTTGACCTAGATGATGCAACTCTTTTCGTTAAGAAAGTTGGAAGATCAGTTGTATATCTAGTTGTATATGTTGATGATTTGATGATCACAGGAAACAATGATGAATATATATCATCTATAAAGAAGGAATTGAAAAAGGTTTTTGATATGGCAGATTTAGCTTTACCTCATTATTATCTTGGTATTGAAGTTGATCAAAAACCACAACATATTTTCATCTCTTAGAAGAAATATGTTGATAAGTTATTGAACGGATATAATATGACATAATGTAATCTTGTTGCTACTCCAATGGAGCAAAAATTGAAACTCACTTCCGAAGAAGGAAAGTCGTTTGAAGATCCAACAAAGTACAGGAAACTTGTTGGAAGTTTGATTTATTTGTCTATTACTCATCCTGTTATAACCTTTGCTGTCGGAATGCTTTCCAGGTTTATGCATCATCCTTGTGAGTGGAATTAGGTACAAAAAAAAGAGTTTTGAAATATTTAAAAGGAAGTTAAACTTACGGCATCAAATATTCCAAAGTTTTAGATTTCCATCTTGCTGGTTATTCAGATTCAAATTTTGATGGATATAAAGAAAATGGAGTCTCAACTTCTGGATATTTGATGAATCTTGGATCAGCAGCCATCAGTTGGAGATTGCGCAAGCAAAATATTCCCGTTGATTCTACCACTGAAGCCGAATATGTTGCAGTAGCTCAAGCCACTAAGGAAATGATTCGGCTTCAAAAAATACTCGAAGATTTGTAGGAGAAACAGAAAGCCTCAACTCCTCTATTTGTCAACAACTCTTCTGCAATTCAATTGGCCAAGAATCCTAAATTCCATGATCAAACCAAACATATCAACACCAAGTATCATTTGATTCGACATCATGTAGAGGCCAAAAAAATTTATCTCGCACATTGTCCTACTTTAGAATAAATCACAGATATATTTACCAAAGCATTAGGACGTGAAAATTTTGAAAAGTTCAAATGTTTGCCTGGCATGTTAGATATCGCTTCGAATTAAGAGGGGATGTTAAAAATAATTATGCGGGATATTTTTTAGTTATAACTAAATCTGCTATTCCCGTATGGAGAGAAGTTACATAACTATCTCCCAACAAACTATCTTTTGTATGTATAAATATTAGAGATTAATGAATAATAGATATCGATGGTTTTATTTTTGTGAAGTTCTAGGTTGTCATATTAAGCTTCCTAAGGTAGATATTATTTGAAGTATGAGTGTAAAATTGTTTCTAATTTATTCATTGCAGCCGGTGATTTAAACCTTAAATCATTAACCATTTTATTGTAATTTCTTTTCATAAAGTATAATATAAATGAAAGTCTACCCATGTGTTAAATGTATCAACAAATGGGACTGGTACGAGATGGATGTACTGAGGAATCGTACGTTAGTTCACTCTAACCATTGAATTAGAGTGGTTGGTTTGAAAAGTTTAAAAAGTGATTAACTCAGAAAACAGTTTGGAAAATAGGATGATAAATCAAGTGAGTTAAAGTACATTGAAATAATGTAAAATTTGGGAATATTATCTACAAAAAGAGTACTTTAGTCAAGTTCATTTTTTTTATATGGTTAATTTCTACTGTTCTTCACATCCCTTGTATTTTCAATTAGCATATTTGGCATCATGATATGAAGTAATTTTTAGCTTCTTCAACCAATCTTATAAAAGAGGTCAAAATTATATATTCCTCAATTCACTCTTTGAATGACCTAGGCCATAAGTTTTTTAGAGTATAAATAATTATTAATTTTTTTTAGAAATGCTAGGAACTTGAAATAAAAGGGCATATATATATATATATATATATATATATATATATATACATACATATATGGTTTTATGTACCATTAGAATAAACAAAATGTTTCATATCACTTATTTCAAATTTATTTTTTCATCACTCAATCATATTTTCCAACTTGACATAATAATTATTAATAATTAATCCAATCTAAAAAAATAAATTAATTAATTAAATTATTATGCATTAGAACATCTCTTGTCATAGCTATACATTAGTGTGTTATCCATTAGGAGGATTTGGCTCAAAACATTGGAAAATAATGTTGTTTCTGAAAAGGAATTATTGGCCCCAAAATACTATAATTTGATTTGGCTCAAAAAATCGGAAAATCATGTTGTTTCTGAAAAATAATTATTGGCCCCAAAATACTATACTCTTCTCACCTAAATTTAAGATCGAACCTCTGGAATTGGGAAAAATCTCACCATGAAATCCAAAGTTTAAAATATAATAGAAACTAAACTTACTTGTATGGAATTTAAAAAAAAGAAACTAAAATTTCTTGAACCGAATTTTAAAAAAAATTGGAGACACCAAACATTTAAAAATATTTCACACAAAAAGGAAAGCGCTTGACTCGTAAATGGAAAAAAATTAGGAAAATTTTCTTCAATAAAGCATTGGACACACCATTTTTCAACAACTAAATCGTATCGAAGTTTCAATAAGAAAAGTTTCGAAACCAAAATTATTGAACAAATTAACTTTTTAATCGGTTCAAAGGATATGCAATGATCAATATTCTCATTTCTGAAGGTAATATTCAAAATATTCCCAAGGTGAGCTTTGACATGCCATGTATGATTTAGGAAAAGGAAAATCAATATGTTTGATGCATTTCTTGTGGATTATTTCTTTCAGATCCTTCCAATCTTCATTTATAATAAATGAGGAGTTATTACTTCAATGGTCGATGAACCCCTGTAACCCTTCTCCTTAGTTTTCACACAAAGGGTTGGGGGGGGGGCGGCGTGGGGTGGGGGGGTGTGATGATTCACATCATTCCTTCATGACCGATTGTATTTATATGCCCAATTCTCCTTGGATATATCTGGTTCCAATTCAACTAGTGCTTCACTAGGTCCTATTATTGGCTTGGCTTTTGTCTTTGTCTTTGTTGACTCTTGCAACATATGATTAATACTGAATTATGACATATCCATTTGCAGCAATGGTGAAATCGATGTATGACAAATCCATTTGTAGTGATGGTGAAATCGAAGCTGACGAAAACAAATTTCTGGTATTTGGGTTGCTCGATAAGTGATTTTTATCGGTGCTCCATAACTCTACAGTGTGGGTTGGGGATCTCATGATTTTTTGGATTAGTAGAGGCATAAGCAAGAGAAGGCTTTCTGTGTAGAGGGCTACTAGAAAGACTCTATGTTCAATGACAGGGGAATGAAATGTCTCAGATCGCACTTTCACCCACCTTGATGCCACCGTCACTTTCCTTCTTCTTGCATGACCCCACCATTTTGGTGTCCTAAGATGTAGCCTTCTTGTGTTGTAGGACCCAGTGGAGTTGTCAAGAATGGACACTACTATATATGGGAAGGCATTAGTGACACATGTAAATTTCTATTTAGATGGAGGAGGACGAAAATACGCAGAACTTATTAGCTAAATCTACTCAACCCAATCTATTATAAAAATACTTTTACTGCAAATATATGAAAATTAAAATAATACATTATCAATCATAATGATAGTACAATAATAATAAGCAAAAAGTAATGAAAAATGTTTATACTTATATAAATATGAATAATGATATTAACAAAATTTTGGTTAAAATTGTTATAATAGTTATATATTATAAGGAAAAATACAAATCAAATTAAATTTTATAAAATAAATAAATTAAATTAGTAAAAACTTAATTAATATTAAAGTTATTTTTTATTGAAAATTTAATGTATATGTTAAAAATAAGTATATAATGCTAAAAAAATATGTATTATATAAATTTTTTAAATGAAAATAAATTATATTAATAAAGAAAATTTTAAATATTAATTACATGAAATATTTTGTTAACATCATTACGATTAAATTTAAGAAAATATATAGTGAATTATATGATTTATTTTATGTTCCATATAGCCATAAAATGCTAAAATGTTATTTATTTATTTTACAAATAACATGATTTTTTAATAGGTGCCAAAAAAACATGACTTTCAAAATGTCATGATTAAGTGAATAATCAAAACTAAATTCAAAACTCACTGGGATCATGGGTTATATCCAATATTCTCTAAATTGATATATCAGTTCATATTCAATATCCTTAATTACAAGCTTGCAATATGAGAGCATTTTTTCTCTCACTATTAATAACATACATGTTGTAACATTATTTTATTTTATATGTAATTGTTGAAAGAAATATAAAATAAAAATCAGAATGAATTTAAAAGAAAATAAAAGAGAAAAATAAAAAGTAGAGAAAGGTATAAGAATATATATATATATATATATATATATATATATATATATATATATATATATATATATATATATATATATATATACACAGAAGAAGAGAAAAGGATAAAAAACCCCTAGAAAAATAAAAAATATGTGAGCTAATTCATATCCGCATCAGACATTAGATTATTAAGGTTAACTAGTTAAATCACAATTTGTTTGTGGTAAATAAAATTGTAATAAAGTTTTCACTAATACGACTCTTTTTCATATTTGGTATTGATTGTGCCACTATAAAGCATCGAGATCTCACTCCATCGAGATCGATCGCTCATATCCTTTTTGGACCCCCCTTTCCCATCCAATAACTAATCAAGGGCGCGGGGGGGGGGTACGAAAAGCGATTTTCCTACATCGTAATGCATTGATATGCAATGAATTAATGGTTAATTAAGTAACTTTTTATCTTATCCATTAAATATGACATTTTTATTATTCAATAAACAAGAAAAGAAAACAATACCTCAATCAATTATTTAATACGTGGTGCTTAATAGTGCTCTTTTTACATAGCTATTAATGAATTGGTATTATAAAATGTGACAAAATGTAATTTCCTTTTAATGTAGCTATTGGTGAATTGCTATTTAATGCAATTTGTGAAAAGTAAATCTTACATAACTATTTTAGATTTCTCATTAATAATGAAGTATGTATATATATATATATATATATATATATATATATATATATATATATATATATATATATATATATATATAGGTGTAGATGAGCTAGTTTGTATGGGGTTTAGTAGCCATCAAGTCATAAGTTCAAATCTCATGGAAGGGTTTGAAGGTGGAATCTGAGTTGAGCACTTATCAAAATAATAAAGGAAGAAGGAAGAAATGAAACTATAAAATGTCTTCCTTAATGCACCAGGAAATAAAGAGCACCAAGGAGCACCAAGAATTTTTATAAAAAACTCCAGTAGGCAGATATTCAACGAATTATATTCCAACAAGAACAACCATTTGCAATGAGTGGAGTGTGAATTGATATCCAACTAAAAAAACCATCTGGAATGAGTGGAGTGTCTATATTTATAGATGAGGCTTCTACATGCTTGTTATTTATTATTTTCTGATCTCCCTAAATTTAGCCTACAAAAATTACAAAAAAATGACTTGTAATCCAAAATATGGAGACTAAGTTAAGCTATAAGAAAAACATGCCACATGCAACTAAAACACTCTAGAAGAGAAGGTCATACCAAATGAATGAAGTCAAATTTGTGAATAAGCTCAATATTCCCTTCAAATACATAATATAAACCTCTAATCATGTTGTAGAATTCCTTTATGTGGAGAGAAAAAAACCCCAATATTTAGACGACTTGTTTAATCATATCAAAATTCCTCTAATGAAGTTTCCAACATACGATCGTGTCCATTTATGAGGTAGAGAACCTCCTCAAAGGGTGGATAGTGACCCTCCAAGTTAAAAATAGTCCATGAAACTATGCATTGGCTAGTATGACATCCACATATACCCATCATATTGGACAATAAATAGCTCAAAAAGGTAATGGAATGAGTGAGAGATAAAGGATTTTCAATGTGGCATGTCAAGAATAGACATATGCATATAGAAATAGCCCATATTTCCTTTGAAAATGTGACCAATGCTTTGGGATATCTAAACTGACTTGAGCTCTATGAAATTACCTTAGGAAATGTGAAAATGTGTGAATAGTTGCATAATCATCTTCAAGATTCCACGACTAAAGTGTGACGATACATAAGATAGGGGTTTATGTTTAGGCATATGATAAATGTGCTTCCAATATGTATATAATCCTTTACAACATGAGCAAAAATTTTACATTCATAGAAATAAGTGATATATTCTAGAAGCTTTGTTAGATTATATGTCCTAGTAAATCCATCCCAAGACCCTGGCATATTGAGCTAGGTCATAAATGGTCAACATGGCTCCAACTTAATACCACCAAAGGGAAGTTAGCATAAACCAAAAAATAAAGGACTATCTTAAAATGTGGACTAAAAGGATGGACCATTACAGACCACAAAGAGATCTCAAGATACCAACTAAGTCCCATATTGTAACATATATAATCTAAGCATGGCCCAATATAATACATAAGTAAAAAGATAACCAAACTTTGTGTTCATCATGATAAAATAACATAGATAATTTTCTAATATGCTTGGTCACATCTATTGAGAAATAATAGGGTTCACGTAAGTGGATATGAGGTGTAACACTTCACTTTAGAAAAAGATGGATATCATGTTGAAGAGATATACAATATTCCATCAACATTGAGATGGGTAGACATAAGTAATTAATATTACATTAGTTCAACTTTTGAGGGTTACAATTAGAAGCATCAAAAAGTTTAATATGAAATTTTAAGCTATATTCAACAGTTTGAGTGGTTTGTGATTATACTAGTAAGTCATATTTTGAAATTTTCTTTGGCTATTTTCTTCCTTCACCCTTCGATGCTGTATATGAATAACAAGGAAAAGTGAGAGAAGAAGTTAGAGGAGGAACGTTTGAGAAATATATTTTTTTGAAATGATTAGATAAATCCATTTGCAAGTACATGACACGTTAAATAATTTACTAGAAATATACAATATTTGACTGCATGATCAACATGTAATTGAGAAAACATTCAAGGTGGAAAATAAATTTTGATTGTAGTTGAACAAGGAAAGGGTACAAGGTATTGGTAAGAATATTAAGGCTCTATTGTAGAACCCCTTTGAAGTATTGGAAAAGGTGGGTGATAATGCTTACAAACTCAAATTACCCCTATATATGCACATTTTTTCCCCTAAAGGAATCAACAACTAAGTTGGGCTCATACTCATTACTATCACTCTCAACTTTTCAAAGTTTTTTTGATAGGGTCATCATAAGGTTCACGTTGTCTCATTAGGTTAGATCATTCACTTGATGAGAAATTCACTTAATCATGTTTATTATAGGTCATAGACACTTCATTAGTCTTGTCATTAGGGTCATATCCACAACAATCCACCTTGGGTTCACTTGCATAGTCACAAAAGTTTAAAAAAGAGCCACTTGTCTAGATTTTAATAGTTTCGTAGTGAATACAATGCAAAATAGGCAGATATCGCCACAAGACTACCCAACAATTTTGTAGCGAATCTGAGGATTTCTTTGTTTTTTGAATTTTTGAGCAGTCAACTTCAAGGGTCATTTCTGTTCTAAAAGAGAAGCATTATAACAAACTAAGAGACGTTATTGTCATGAAAATATCAAATAACATTAACCTCTGTCACTTTTATCAAAGGTGCTACAAATTGGGAGTTTCAAAGATGTATTTTTAGAATGTGTTTTTTTTCCTGTTTTATACATGTTTTTTAAATGCAGTTCCTAAACACCTCAAGATGTTTTTTCAAAAAATAAAGAGATTTTTTTATTCATAATGAACTGACCTATAAAAACATCCTTGAGTTTTGCAACAACTATCAAGGATATGGAGATAAGAGCTCATCTCTGAACCCCATTTGTTCATAAAAAATGGAGCCATTTTATTGGTAAATAAATTTGTTAAATGTGAAAAAGATGGTTTTTAAAGAGGCTAAGAGGAATTTTGAACCAATTTTGCCTTATAATCCTTAATAATATCAATTTTAAGACCTACAGCTGAAATTTTGAAGAAAAGAAGAGAATTTTGAATTTTTCTGCAAAGTGAGGCAGTTTCATAGTGAGCTCCAAGCTTGAAGGCCGAAAAACACTATGAAATTTCTGAATATTTCTTTTTTTCCTTAAAATTAGTTTTATGAAGAACTAAGGAGGGAATTTTTTTTTTTTTAGCTCATTATCCCCAAGGAAGATCCTCCAATAGTTAGAAAGGTCAAAGGTTATGCAAAAGGAGGATTTTGGAGTTTGTTAAGAAATGAGCACTACAAAAATTTTTGTACATGATTGTTTTAGCAGTCAACTTCAAGTTTTATTTCTAACCAAATGAAGTAGGATTTTGGAATTAGGAAAGAGGTTTTTCTTCATCACAGGCCCATCTAGAAAAAATTCTCTCATTTTCTGCAAATCCATCAGGGTTTGGAAATTACGCACTCATCTTTGAAGTCTACTTTTCAGAATTTTCAATAACTAGATTTGTGAAAAAATTGTAAAATTCAACTTGGAGGAGGTCCAACTCATCATCCACGTGGAATAATGACACATCAGAACTCTAGTACACTCAGAGAATTAATTGGTTTCAGTTGATAATGGTTATTAAATTGATTTGTTGAACTATTAATGAAAGATGAGTCCTTTTTGTATTCAAACTTTGCAAAAGAGAAATATCCCTAGGAAGTCTCCAAGTGATGGAATCATGTTTGAAATAGGTCTCTGAGGTGGTAATTCAAGGTGAGAAAGGTGGAGAATAATTTTGTATGTGTCCTCACACTATAAATAAGAGATTTTTAGAGTTAGAAAGGGTTGGGAGATGTTATGTAGGCACTACTCTTGTAATATTTGTCTATCAGTAATATACAATTGCAACAGCCTATTTTAGAACTAATATTCTTCTCTGTATTCTTCTGTACATTTCTTATATAAGTATTTTACTTTCTCTCCAGTGTTCTAGTTGTATAATAACTTGGAATTCATGATTATATGCTCCAAGTTCCTTTATACACCTAGTCTTTTGTTTTTTCATGTTTTATTAGTTTTCTTATGTCTAATCACTTGGAATTCATGGTGGCATGCTCCAACTTCCTGTATACATATAGCTTCTTGTTTTTTCCTTCATGTGTGGTTTAATAAGAATACAATTGCCTCAGCTTCCATGAGATAAGTTTACTTGTGATTTAGTTTTCATATTGACTCCATAAGCCAAATTTTAGTAAACCCTTTACATCTTTCACCTACAAAAAAACAACACTTTCAATCCAATTCAGAGTTACTTATATTTTTTCAAGATTACTCATTGACTATTGTTTATTATTTTGAGAGAGACCTCTCAGAATGGAGAGGATAATTTCTAGTTGCAAGTGGTTTGAAAGCGTTATTCCAAGTTGAGCATTAAAGCATCCCAAGAGGAACTCAATTTGGTGATAACACTCGTGAGACACAATGTCAATTATGACTGCTAAGATAAACCTCTAGGTGAACCCATGCATCCCACCATATAGATCTAAGAATTATTCTAGGGGCGATTTGAACCTCGAACCACATGCTTTACAAATAATTCATATCGTAATGATCCCCAACTGAGTTTCCCACCTAGGGGCCCCTATAATTAGTATTGAATATGGAAATTTGAAACTCTATTATCCTTCCATGTCGGATTAGGAAAATAAGGAGAAATTATTACCTACCATATAATATATAGCACTAGAAACTTATGTAAGAGTTGGAAAAATATACAATTTTGCATAAGAATTCTAGTATTATCACATAAAAATAGTATGACCTCTGGTATATTAGTTTGAAGAAACAAGTTCTAAGAAAGGAAAAATGGTACTCCAAGGAGATGGTAAAGGAAGTTTTTCTTCATCTCATTTAGTAAAATATTTTGGTTACAAAAATCCTCCCTAAATGGGTAGGTAAGATATAGAATGAGTTATTATATAATTATTCATCTATCTTCGTACTTTATTGGTAGAAAAAATGGGGGAATTGACTTGCAAGGCTAATTTCAATGGGAAGTGTTAGTTTGGATTTTAAGGGTTTTGAACATTTTGGAGCCATTTTGGGGCATCAAAAAATAATTTTCGAATGAAAAAAGTATGGCCATAGCTAACAACACCTTGATACTCTTCTATAGATCAAGAAATTTATAGTGGTGCAAAATCACCTTCATTAGATTTCATGTGTGGAAATTAATGCCTCTCACAATTTGATCGACCTTATTAACTAGCATGGTATTCAATGGATGCCATTCCAACCTCCTTTACTCACACATGTCGGGCTAGCCATGTTTGGAATTTCAATAAGGGTCTAGAATGTCCAAAAGCTAACAATAATTGACGACTGACGAATGGAAAAACCTCAGCCCTAGATGGTTATCAAGCCATGTAAAATACCATGCCACTAGGAGGAGAGGGGTTTCAATCCTTTATCATTGTACTTATTACATAGTTGAGTAGAGCATCTAGGAGTGGAATTTGAGAGCATAATAGATGAGGAAGACGATTTTGTTGTATCAAAGGCCACAATGTCATAGAAGAGTGAGAGCCCATTTATTTGTATTTGAATTTTTCATAAATGAATAAAATATATTAGAGCATAACTCACACCTTCAAGTTAGATTTTCTCTTGTATTTTATTTCATAGGATATACCTTGTGTTCATTTGTTGGATAGTGTGCTCATTTTTTGTTCATTCATTTTGATATTTCAGTTACATGATAAACTTGAGTAATACGGTAATGATAATATATATGAGATATAAGGAAATAAAGTTTCATAATAAGAGATTTCAACACACTATAATATATATTTTGATGAACTAATCCAGTGAAATATCCATGGTTTTTTTAATATCAACTTCCTAGTTCTTCAACATGACTAATTTAGGTGGTCATCTAAAGTTGTCTAAAAATTGGTCCCAATATTGTTACTTTTAAGTCATGATTTTTTTAATTCATTTAAATCATGGATTTCCCAATAGGAACATAATGGATTGAGAGTGAAAAGAAAGAAAAAGTATTGCAAATAAAACAGACCAGTGCATCATTTCAAGAAAAGTTTTACAAAGGAAACTAAATTCTATTATGAATGAAATCATGGTTAAAAATACTACAATGTAGATAACAATACAAAATGGCTAATATGGTGATTCTTTAAGGTCACATCCCATTTTCCACATTAAATCTACTATAGTTTATGGAACTTGGTGGTTTCTGTTTCAAAGTTTTAATCATAATGATAAAATGTCATTACATCCTCTTGTTATGGTAATTTTGTGAAGGAACAAGTTGCATCTCTTTTTAGAAAGAAACTACCACTTTTCTATCCATTACTTATTTCTACATATATTTCATTATTTTTCACTATTGGTTTATTAATATAATTTAGTTTACATCATATGTTTTGTTCTTTTTATAATATTATTATTGATTTTTGTATGTCTAGTAAGTACATCTACACAGGCCTTGGTGTTTACATGTACAAAATTCACCCACATTCTCAATAAAACACTTTCTAAAATGTGAGAAAGATTTATTTCTAACTTAGAAATAACACATAAGTATTATTTTGGCTTATCGAGCTAAAAAAACTTAAGAAAAGTAAAGTAATTTTCTTTCATGATTTTTTTTTAAGCTTAGTATTTGATATCAGGTGAGGCCTGATCTAATATTTGTCGTTAATCACTTTGAGATTAGCGTTAGGGTTATGGATTTAGCTCAATGTAATGTTATAAAATCAAAGCTAGGGAGAGGGAGACGACATGACATACAATGGCACTAGCCTCAGGAGGAGGAAGAGTGTGATACTCCAGAGTGCTCGGTCCGAGGAAGTACATGACAGATCGTCGAGATACAAATTTTCCAAGGAGATCGGGCACCGATCTAGAGAATATATGCTAGATAATATGGAAGGCATTACCATTTTTGTATTTTCTCTATTGGGCCATTATCCTAAGATGGGATCCTAATTAGGTTATGAATCAGTGTTAATGATGAATTGATTTGACTGGGCATAATCTGTTTGTGTCATTGTGATTGAGATAGGTATATTTTCTTCCACTAAATTTTATTGTGTTAGGAACCTCGTTGTGTATTTAAATCAAAAGATCAATTATTCTTTTACGAATTAAGTGTGTGGTGCTAGGTTTCCAAAAATCTAACAATTATGTAATTTCATTTCATTCTCAAATTAATATGGTCCCAATAAGTTGGTCACATACTTCTAATGCACAAGAAATATTTTCCATAATCACGTATGAAAAAATATATAGATAAGAAAAGTGAAATGAAAAATCAATACACTAAAACCTTTATACTTATCCCAAATTATATATATATATATATATATATATATATATATATATATATATATATATATGATGTTACATGTGAAGTATTGGAGTTTGTAAATTATGAAAATGTGTAGTTATAGAAACTAAATGGCTGTAAGGTAATTATTTTTTTCAGATGAACCTTAATTTTTGATTTGTCAATATTACTAAAAATACTCTAAAATATTTAGTATAAAATCAATTTCTACTATCTATTTAAAAATTAAATTAAAATTATAGAATTCTTTTACCATTTATCTAATAATTATTAATAATTGAATTAAAATTCTAGAAATCATATTGCTATTGCATTTGCATGTTATTAATAGAAACCTTCCAAAGAGCTATCCCAAAATTACAAGATAAATCTACTTGTGAAGGCTTACTTGTAAAATGTGTGTGTCCACAAAATTGTACGATAAATTCACTTGTGAAGACTTTCTTGTAAGGAAAAAACAAGAAATGAAATCAAGGGCTCATAATATGTTGAACCAATATTTTTTCCCTTCATTCTAATATGTTAAGTAGCAAATTTTTTTTGTATCTCCTCATTTTCCCCTCTCATTTAAATTCGTGTAATAAATCTATAGTTTTATATAACGGAACCAGGTTAAAATCAATCGAAAATATCATTTAGAATTGTTATTTTTCTCAGAGTTGAAAACAAATTTGTAATATTTTAATTTTCTGATTTTAAGCTTATATGATTCATTTTTTTTTCCAAAATGTTTTCTTGATTAATAAAATAATTATTTTTTAGATTTTTCAAACTAGCCATTATAATTACACTGAAGGTGTTCCTATGATGGATTTGGATAAGCTGATTTGGC
Source organism: Pinus albicaulis (assembly GCA_034641835.2). Classification (NCBI taxonomy): domain Eukaryota; kingdom Viridiplantae; phylum Streptophyta; class Pinopsida; order Pinales; family Pinaceae; genus Pinus; species Pinus albicaulis. The sequence goes on from CM076571.1 coordinate 100,604,910, forward strand.
TAATATAATTTGTGTATTTTCACCCTCCTCCCTCCAAATAGAAATTGGCAGGTGTCACGGTCTTCCTATATATAGTAGTGTGCTTTCCTGTAAACTCTGCTGGGTTTTGCAATGCGAGAAGTCCATCGCTAAAGACGCCAAGACTGTGGGGTTGGACTAGAAGAAGGAAAGTGATGGTGATTGGTTACGAAATTTACTTTATCCTCATAGATTTTTGCATAGCATGGAAGAGAAGAGGACCATTCATGAGGATAATGAGAGTCATTAGTGTGTGATGTTGTGCCTTTGTAGATAATTCTAGGTTAAGGAATTATGTGAGAGCATCTAAGATGTTTTGTTTGTTTTTAAATATTTGGATGACCAATGTTCTAAGAAAATTTCAACAGGTGTTGAATCTTAATTAATCATGATATAATATTAGGGTTTTTACTTTACCTCTTAACATAAATTTGATTTAAAATAAATGTGTAATGAAGAGATCAAAGAGTATATGGTTTATGAAATACTCAGACAGAGTATTTAATTAACCATATGGAAAAGATGCATGAAAAATATATTTATAGCCCAACTAAAACATATTGAAATTGATGAAGAAGTGACAATATAATGATGTATAGGAGTTACCTTAGACAAACAGACCAATCAAATAATCTCTTTAATATATTATAACTTCACAGGGGATTTCGGTCAGGTTGACACTCAACCTTATCTTACCCAAATTTATTCAATCAAAATTAAATATATTCAGAAATTTTATAGTGTGAAATGAAATAACAATGAATAACTCACAAGAATACAAGTTGTTTTGAGGCAAATCCAAAATCCTTTTATTTATATTAGAAAAAATTTAGATGAATACAAGTTTCCTCAATATATTATCCCAAGGGTTCAACCATTTTTACTTTGGTTTAGGGAGTATTTAAAAAATTTTCCTCTAAAATATCTTGATTCAAATATCAATATTTCTTTGCAAAATATCTCAAAATTGTTTACAGAAATAACTAAAAATATAGGAAAATTGAACTGCTCAAAATATCTAGCACTGATTTCGAGGATTCCGGTGATGAATTGAACTAAAAAGGATGATGCTTTGTTGTTGAAGATCATTGTTTGTTTTAATCAATAAGCTCACATAGTTTATCCCATATTTCTTCATTAGGAGTATAATTCTTGATTAAATTTCTATATGTTTTATCTACTTTGGTATATTTTTGGAATGTGGGCTTGATTATAAACATAGGTTTTATTTCATGCTTGATTAGTAAGTCAAAACTTAATCCTTCCACGAAATATTTCCCTATAATAGTTCCTTTTATGCTGAAAAATTTAAACTTATATGTAGCTATAGCATATAATTTCTATTGATAACTTTCTAGCTAGATTAATTTGTCTCCAATCCCCTGTAATCCTGCCATTCCTTTATGATGTAATGTGTTGAACTTTCTGTGGAATTTTTGGATGTTGACCTCCATATTATGACATGTATTCTCTAATTGTAAAATTAAATTTATTTTATTAAGAAATCTTCTTACTTCGAGAATGCTTACAGTTTTTTCTTCGATGTCTTTTTCCTCCAATTCTTCATTTGTCTTTGAATTTAGGATTCTTATCAAGGCAGTAGCTTCTCCTAGTTTCTGTCCTAAATCCTTCTTTATGTCTTCTATGACCTTCTTTGACATGTTCACTAATTATTCTTACTCAAAAATAATTTTGATTGAGGCCCATATTTTATTCATGGATTCATTTATCTTTATCAAGATCTTCTCCTTTCCTTGTGCGATTATTTGAGCCATAGCAGATTCATTTTCCAAATTATATATTCTTTGAGTCAATCTATGAATATTTTGGATTTCTTCCATGCATTATCAATATTAATTCTCCATTCTTGGAGGGTGTGAAGTTGTGCTTTCAATTTTTCAATTTCTTGTCCCTTTAATGACAGATCTCCCATGGCCTTGGCTACATCAGTTGTTGGATCTGTTGCAGTGGCCACTCAAGTAGATACCCCTGTTGTTGATGTACTTGTGATTGGAACTATTGTTCGAGGAATGATTGGTGATTGAGTTGATTATTGCTCCTTCCCTTTTAGTATCTTTTCTATTTCAGTCTCCATTTTCTGAATCTATTCATTTTTTTCAATGATGATTTTGAACATATCTTGTTTCTCCTTTTTTAATTGACTCACTTCCTTTGTTTGTGAATCTTCAATACATGGAATTTTTAGCTTCTTTCTTAAACCTGCAATATCAACCTTCTTTCTTTTGATTATATCTTCAACAACTTTTACATTACTGGAGTCATGTCCCAGTTTAATCACTAAATCCCCTAAACACTTTATTTTAGTGTATTTAGCCAAAAAATATAATTTTTCTAATTTCAATTAAGACTGAATATTATTAACTAAAACATGGAGTCTGGATGTTGTCATTACTGAATTTTTCAGAATATAATATAACATTTCACTTGTCTACTTATGTAAATCCATTTGATCAATGGGATGGATGCGATCAACATCAAAATAAAAGATCGATTTTCTGTAGTCATCTGCAGTCTTAAGATACAAAACTTCAGGTTCAAGGGAATCGATCTACATTTTTACTTTCTCAATGTTAAAAGCATAGAGGAGTCTCTGTTTTCATGATGTTGTTTGTTTCTAGAACTAAGAATAGCTTGTAGCCTTCAATATTTCATTCTTCCTTTTAATTTCCTTATACCTTGCAAATATACTTGGTTCAGGTCAATCATGGACTAATTCCATTTTTTGAGATGTTTCCAATGGCTATTAAGAAGCTGATGATGATGGTGATCCTATAAACATTTCTTCATTTAGAGGGAAAGTAGTAGCATAGGGACCTATTAATATTATTGTAGTTTGCGTTTTTTCTTCCTGCATAGATTGTTCTGTAGGATTGGTTTTCTGCTTCTTTTTATATATTTGGAATTGTTTCCATGATATTTCTGTGACAAGAGGGGAAACACTTTCCCTTGGTATTTTATCCTGTTTTTCCTATGGTACTGGTGTCTGTGATGTTGTAGAGGAAAGTATCTTCTCCTCTGATTCTTGCTATGTATTTTCCTGCCATTCATTTTGATTCATCTACTACTGAATTTCAGGACTAGGAGTGTGAGCATAAGGAGTATTTTTCTTCTCTACCCTCAACTTTGATACAATTCCTAAAGGATAATATGACCATGTAAAACTGAGTTTGAATTTCATTTTTTTAAAGAGAAAATATGCCTCCTTTTCTGTTGTTTTGGCATTACAAATGAAAGGTCCAACTTGAGTTTTAATTTTAAACTATGATTCCTTTTGGTTGACACAAAGTGAAGCTCATTCATATTTATCATTTTCCTAATATAATCTAGTGAAAAAAATATTATAGGAACTAATTTGGGAAAATTTTATGGAGGAAATTCACAACTATACACTCTGATCTCTATCTAATTTTCATATAGGCACCAATCACCTATTTTTGTCTGCTTACTAAGGTGTAGAATTTTCTTAATATCAGGTCCAATTCTAGGTTCAACATCATTGTTGAGTAGGCAAGAAATTTTATACAAAAATTGATCTACATAATCACTAAATGTGAATTCATTGGTATTCTTTCTTACCAAGGAATTCCATTGAATCAAATATTGTGAATTTCCCTAATCATATATGTTTTGCAATGAGAATTGGAATATTTCTGCTTGGTAGAATAGAAACAAATAAACCAATACTAAAGCATTCTTAAAGACTCCTTCAATGGAAAATTTAAGAAACTGTTCATGGATAACCTCTTCAAAGAATTCACTGTAATCAAATGTAACTAAAGGATTTTCTTCTATTGTAAACATTGATAGAAAACCTATAATAGCTTCATCAATCCATTGATTGGTTTGATAGCCTAATAAGTAGGAAACTATAGAAATGACCTATTTTTTCATCTCTCAAATCATTAAGGATGAGTAAAGTGGGTTTGATTTTCAAAAATAGACATCCTCAGGCTAAAATGTCTAAAACTTTTATCTCTTTGAGGAAAATTCAAGTTTTTGTAGAATTTCATGAGAGAATCTATAGAGAAGAGGTGCAAAGGGGATGAATTTAGGATTTGAAGCATCTGGAAGATATATTCATGAGTAATGGTGAATAAAATATCATTGTTCTCAGAAACAATAGCTCTTTGACTAGGCATGTACCTTAAATGGCACCATGAGACACATTCTAGAAAATGGTGGGTTTGTGGAAAAACGAATTCAGGTAGGAAGGAGTCCCACAAATTCAATTCTTCATTGCAATCAATAAATTTATTTTTTAACCAATTATGGAGTTCATAGAGATTGAAATCATAATTATTTTAAGAGATTTTATAATGTTGGTCTACTAGGGGTTGGTGGTCTAGATCATTCAAAGGGGGAAACATTGGTTTTTCCATTGTGGTTTTAGGTTTACCTTTAGAATACATCTTGAAACAAAAAAATGGACAGGAGATTATAATTACCTAGAAGTTACTGCTCGCAAATTTTCAAAGAAAACGAACAATGTTGGCTTGATCACTTAGTTGCAGCAACGAATTGAAATGTTGAGTTGGTAAAAATAGTAGAGTAAAAAGGAAATAGAAAAAAGGGGGACTTTTGTTTTATAAATGAAACTCACCATTTGAATGGTCAGTTAAGGGAGTAAGTTCATTGATTTTAGCAACAGATAATGTTCGAACGATTTATTAATGGTAATTGAAAGCTACAATAGGAGCAGAACACATGCTGAAAGGGAAGAAGGACAAGTGGTAGATGTGGATTGGATGTGGAGGGAGTGGATATGGAGTTTTTCATTTTGGCGGGAGCAAGGGAAAGTAGATTACGGTGAGAGAGGGGTCATGTGAGGGGGAGATCATAACTACGTGAGAGGGTGACACATATGCAAAATAAGAAGGGTGGTAATACGCTTTCAGACCCCCCCTCCCCTCTCCCCCTGCCCCCCCTCCCCTTGATTAACTGTCAGATGGGAAAGGGGGGTCCAAAAAGGATATGAGTCGTCGATCTCGATGGAGCGAGATATAGGTGCTTTATAGTGCCACAATCGATACTGAATATGAAAAAGAGTCGTATCGATAAAAACTTTATTACAATTTTTTTTATTGCAAACAAAATTGTGATTTCACTAATTAACCTAAATTAATCTAATGCCTAATGAGGCCTTTGAATTAGCTCACATATTTTCTATTTTTCTAAGGGTCTTTTGTCATTTTTGTTTTTTCTGTATATATATATATATATATATATATATATATATATATATATATATCCTTTTCTATTTTTTATTTTTCTTTCTTCTTTTCTTATACATTCATTCTTATTTTTATTTTCTATTTTTTTCAACAATTACATATAAAATAAAATGATGTTACAAAATGTGTATTATTAATAATGAGCTAGAATTATCTGGTATTGCAAGCATGTAATTGAGGATATCATATATGAACTAATATAGCAATTTAGAGAATATTGGATAACCCATGATCCCAACAAGTTTTGAATTTAGTTTCGATTATTCACTTAATCATGACATTTGGAAAGTAATGTTGTTTTGACACCTATTAAAAAATCATGTTATTTGTAAAATAAATAAATAAAATTTTAGCATTTTATGGCCATATGGAGCGTAAAATAAATCATATAATTGAATATATATTTTCTTAAATTTAATCATAATGATTTTACTAGAATATATTTAATATTTAAATTTTTTGGTATTAATATAATTTATTTTCATTTAAAAAATTTATACAATAATCTCTTTATGGCATTATATACTTACTTTTAACATATACATTAAATTTTCAATAAAAAATAATTTTAATATTAATTATGTTTTTACTAATTTAATTTATTTTTTCTATAAAATTTAATTTGATTTTATATTTTTCGTTATAATATATAACTATTATAACAATTTTAACAAATTTTTTGTTATTATCATTATTCATATTTATGTACATATAAACATTTTTCATTACTTTTTTCTTCTTATTATTATATTATAATTATGATTGATAATGAATTATTTTAGTTTTCATATATTTACATTGAAGGTGTTCCTATAACAGATTTGGTTGAGCAGATTTAGGCAATATGACCTGTGTATTTTCGTCCTCCTCTCTCCAAATAGAAGTTGACACGTGTCACTAATGTCATCTCATATATAGCAGTGTACTTTCCTGAAAACTTCAGTGGGTCCTAGAACGCCAGAAGGCTTCCTCCTAGAACGCCAAAACAGCAAGGTCGGACACAAAGAAGGAATGTGACGGTGGCGTCAAGGTGTGTGAAAGCTCGAGCTAAGACATTTCATTCCCATTTTGTTCAAGGTAAGTTCATTTTGGTAGGCCTCTACTTGGAAAGCCTTCTCTTGTTGATGCCTCTACCAATCCAAAAACTCATGAGGTCCCCAACCCACATTGTAGAGTTGTGGAGTGCTACTAAACCTCACTTGCTGAGCAACCCAAATTCCAGAACTTTGTATTCGTCGGCTTTGATTTCACCATCGCTGAAAATGGATATGTCATAATTTAGTATTAATCATATGTTGCAAGATTCATCAAACACAAAGACAAAAGCTAAGCCAACAATAGGACCGAGTGAAGCAGTAGTTGAATTGGAACCAGATAGATCCATCACCATTAACAAAATGAAAGGCAGGAGCAGAGAAAGAAAGAAAATCGGGCACAGAAAGACAATCGGGCATGGAGGAATGATGTGAATGATCCTCCCCCATTCTGTGAAAACTAAGGAGAAAGGTTACAGTGGTTCATCTACCATTGGATTAATATCTCCTCATTTATTTTAAATAAACACTGGAAGAGAGAAATAGTCCACAGGAAATGCATCAAAATTATTGGTTTTCCTTTGTCTAAATGGTACATGGTATGTCAAAGCTCACATTGGGAAGATTTTGAATATTACTATCAGAAATGAGAGTAGGGATGATTGCATGTCCTTTGAATCGATGAAAATGTTAATTTGTTAAATAATTTTGGTTTCTAAACTTTTCTTATTGAAACTTTGATATGATTTAGCTATTGAACATGGCTTTATGCATGACTTTGCTAAAGAACATTTTCATAAATTTTTTCCATCTCCCAATCAAGTGCTTGCCTTTTTGTGTGAATTTTTTTTAAATGTTTGGTGCCCCAAATTTTTTTTAAAATATTGTTCAAGAATGTTTAGTTTATGTTATATTTTAAACTTTGGATTTCATGGTGAGATTTTTACCCATTCGAGAGTTTCGATCTTAGATTTGGGTGAGAAAATTATAGTATTTTGGGGCCAATAATTCTTTTTCAGAAACAACATGATTTTCAGATGTTTTGAGCCAAATCCTCCTAATGGATAATAAACTATTGTATAACTATGACCAAAGATGTTCAAATGGATCATAAGTTAATTTACTTATTTATTTATTTAGATTGGATTAATTATTAATAATTATTATGTCAAGTTGGCAAATCTGATTGAGTGATGAAACAATAAATTTGAAATAGATAATATGAACCTTTTGCTTTATTTTAATGATATATATATATGTCAAAGCAATCATATCTGTTATTCTATTTTAAGTTCCTCACATCTCTAAAAAAAAATTACTAATTATTTATATTCTAAAAAACTTATGGCCAGGTTCATTCAAACACTGAATTGAGAAAGATATAATTTTGACCTTTTTTATAAGATTTTTTCAAAATACTTGAAATGACATGCCATGAGCCCAAGTATGCTAATTGAAAATACAAGGGATGTGGAGAATACTAGAAATGAACAATATAAGAAAGGGAACTTGGCTAATGCATTCTTGTTGTAGATAATCTTCCACAAATTTTATATTTTTTCAATATACCTTTACACTCAATTGCTAATTCAATGGTTAGGGTGAACTCACTCTGAATTCATTATCTTATTTTCCGGATTGTTTTATGAATTAATCACCTTTTAGACTTTTCAAACTAACCATTGTAATTCAATGGTTAGAGTGAACTCACGTTCGATTCCTTAATAGAGCCATCCCATACCGGTCCCATTTGTTGATACATTTAACACCGGGGTAGACTTTCATTTCTATTATAATTATAATTTCTATTATATTCGACACTTTGTCGCCCGTCAGCTCCCTTCGACAAAATGTAATTATCATTCGGCATACAATGTAATAACAGTATTAGAAAAAAAAATGATAGAAGTACACGAGTTGTCACAGATTAGAAATGTTTCTGTTGACAAAGAAATTAAAAGTCCGGTGATTCTTCTTAATGTTTATTGTGATTGTAAGTTATTCTATAATCGATCCTTCGTCTTGTTCGGTCGGGGTCTTCAAACTTGACACTGACCGATTATATGTATATTTAGTATGTGAAAACTGGGTTAGTGCAGAGTACAGCAAATAAAAAGGAATTTAAATATTATGAAAGCCGCTAGGTCCCTCTCTCTGTATATATATACCTTGTCTGGCATATAAATATATACATTAACAAAAAAAACTGATGCATAAGAGTGTACGAATAAAATCAGTCTAAAAATAAAACTATAAAATAAACCGATTATTAATGGAGTGTGACATTATATTTATAAAATAAAATCAACCTTTCTGAGTTGTATTTATCAGAATTTGCATTTAAATCTTTTGCATATGGACATTACTCAATAATTTTATAATTAAAATAATATAAAAAATGTAATATGTAATGGTTGATGTTTAGTATTTTTTATTACACAAAAGTAATTGCATATTCATAATCTCCTTTTTAAATAAGGAAAGACTCACTTTTATGAGAAATATAAGGTATTATGTGTTACTTTAATTTTAAGATTATAGTTATAAAGTATTTTTAGATTTGATCTAGCTTTTTTGATAATTCTTTAAAGTTGCTGAAATTTAAACTTCATAACTATATTAGATAACAAGAGTAAAAAGAGTATTAGAGAAGAGCTTCTTCTTATCCCAAAGTTAAAAGTTCACTAATTCATAATGTTTTCAAGTTAAGTTTTCTATCTTTTTATTTATCTTTTTCAATACTATGGTTCCAAATGAGCATGTGATGAAGATCCATTATGAAATATTTGAATAAGTCATTTCTCTAAATTTTTATCTCATACAAAACAAACTAGAGTTAGTAATACTTTCAAAATTTATTATTATAAACTTTGTCTTGTAGTTGTTAAAGAAAAAGTGCTTGAGAATCTTTAATAACATGTTGAGATCATAAAAACTCTTCATTATATATTTTAAATTCAAGATTTATTAAAAAAAATTGAAAAAGAGTGATAAACTTCTTTATATTTATTTCATTGCCATATTAATTTGATTTGTAAATTATAATAGATATTTTACTAGAATTATTCCTCATAACATATTTTACAATATTATAATTTTTTGACTATGCAATTTACTTTACTAACTTAATATTCAAATTTAAAATAAACACATTCTCATACACACATATATAATTTTTTTTGTAATTTATAAATATAAAAAAATATCAACAATATTATTTATTTATTTTAATTAAAAAATATTTATAATATAACATAATTAAAACATAAGTGTGCAATTTATAAATAAAAGTTTGTCATGTTATTGTAGCATTTTGTTTTTAACATTAGCAAATTTATATAAATGATATGGATTATAATAATTTAGCTGTCCTTTTAGCTGAACAAAATTATATCAATTAAATGCATCCATTTTATGTATTTATAATATTTATTGAAAATATTATTTGTCTAAATTATCATAAAATGAAGAAAGTTTAATCTAGCATAGACATATAAAGAGAAAAAAATCTCAAGAAAATGAGAGTTAGAAAATTACTAAAATTAATCAAGTTAATCATTAATAAGTAATAATAAATTAATATAAACAATTATTATAATTATTTGTAATATTTATAAAATAAACTTGACGCCGGTGTCCCAGTAACAAACTGCAGTCTATTCAGCCAATACATGCATATTTCGAACTGGAGGTCCAACAAAGCTAATTAATCACCGTTGATCGCCCTTTGACTTTACCTCCTCCCAATGTTACTAATCGTCACCATTTAATTACCCTAGATCCGACGGATATCACATGCTAACCAACGCAATATTTAATACTTAAAAAAGACGCGATAAAAGCAATTTCCTCCACTCGTTTCTATGATACGTGTTGCTTCCTTGCTTGATCGCATGATTTAGAAAGATATCGCTTACTGCCTTCTAGCTGTGTGATATACCATTTATGGGTTTTAAGGACCACCTACTATTCGTGGGTTATGCATTCCATTCACGGTTCTAGGTTGAACACAAAGTTCCGAATTGCTTTTAATTCATGGATATTGAACCCAACATTCTAAAATCATAAGTTTTAAGTGCTTAAATCATGAATTCTATTTAACTGATAATCTAAATAAAAACTCAAAAATAGAATAACGGTACCAATGTAGTCAAATTCGGATTTTGCACAAATTTCAAAAGAATTATGCACCAGAAACACGATTTTCACACCTCACTTAATTCAGTTACTCATAAAATAGAAATTACAGAGTTTATGGCTCTATCGACTTGATTACATTGATTATTCCCAATTTCCCTCTCCTATGTTTCTCAACTGATTTCGTTACAGTCTGAACTTTGCAACTACAACTGTTCTGCATACTGCCTTTGTCTATTCTATATCTTCTCTGGTTCTCCTCGAACACACCTACACACTTATGTTAGGTAGATATTCTGATACATACACACCATTATAACTCAATTAATGAATACAAACTTGCACAATTCAAGAATCTAATTCTCTATCTTTATAAACAAATAATTACATAATGAGTCTCTCTTTGACCTGCTTTTCTATATCGGTGGCCTTTTACTCTTTCTTCCCATAGGCTTATAATCAAACCCTATGTCTTGCCTATTCTAAATTCTGAATCTTGTATCTGAATTTTTTTTTATGCCTTGAGGCTTACAATTTTATATAAAAGGCTCTATTAACCAATTCTGGTTTCAGATCCTCTATCTTCTCAACAAAATCATAAAATCTCTCAACTCCATAGACTAATTCCTAATTCAAGATTTACAATTAATTTCCAAATCTATCAATCCCTATGAGCTCTAAACTGTCCTAATTCTCTCATGTTCTCCATCATTCGAGAACATTTACAAAATGCCTCATAATATGTAATTAATTGCTATTCTAAATATCTCTCATTACAACCACTTAAAAACATCAATAATTACATTAATTTGATACATAGGAATCCAACTTTCTTAAAAACACAAGACCCCCTTAGTTAGCTAGAATTCAATGAAATTGTTGAGGCGGATGCTCCTGCATCAGACTCCCAAAGTTAAAAACATTCATGATCTCCAGATCATATGTTCCCATCTATTGATAGAATACCTCCAGGGTCCAAAACCTTAGTTTGTAGTTGTCCAAATTCTATGCACATTTGTTGTTGTTGTATGTTTGTTGTCTTGTGGTTCATTCTCCTCTATTAAATCAGCTTTAAATCCTGATTGATCATGCCTTCAGCTGTCAGTTTTCCTCCATTTGGATTGTTTAATCATTAACTTCCACAATTCCTCAATATCCATGTCCATCATATCCCTAGGCTGGTATACACTTTGCCATTTGTTGCTTCCTTTACCTTCTTTCTCCAGTTTACTACTGTCTTCTCCAATCTTCTCTTCCTTTGCAATAGTCATTTGCTTCTTTCCATCCTCCAATTTATTGTCCAGAAGTAAATCACCTCCCATATCTCTAGCAACAGTCTCACCCTTCAACTCTCCCATGCTGGTTTGGACACTAACATGCTCCTCTGTCTCAATCAGATCTTCAGACTCTTCTTCATCATGATCTGCATTCTCATCTTTGTACCCACATTTATCCAGCAAATACTACAGCAAATCCTGTCTTGCTTGATAGCCTTCAAGTTCTTCATCACACTGTTGCTCATCATTTTCAAAATTCCTTTCTTCTTCCTTCACAACCTTTAATAGTTGTCCCTCATTTCCTCGATTAATTATGGTAGTCAAATCAGTCTTGTTTAGTTCTAAAACTGAATTTTCGTCAATATGAGACATATGTGCCCCATCTTCTTTTACATTACTATGCTTTTCTTTGTCACTGTTACATGAAATTTCCATCCATCCTTATGCGATGACTGAATCATTTCCATTCACATCTCTGCTTATGCATTCTTCAAGAAACCTCATTTATTTATCAATATTTCTAAAAATTAAATCATTTACCCGAGATCTCGTTTCATGGCTTTACTCAGACTCCTTTAACAGATTTTGTAACAATAAAATATCTTTGTTATATTCCTAAAGCATTAAACCTGTATGCTTGATATCTTCCTTCTCTTCAGCTTGCTTTTGGCTACCCATATAAGCCAAACTCTCGCTGGTTACAATTTTAGCTGTATGCTGGAAAAAAAGATTTTCCTCCAAATTTGCTGGAACTTCCTTATGAGACTTAACTGTCTCATCCTTCTCCTCTAAAACAGAATTCAAATTATGTCTTTCATCTTCTTTGGCAATAACCAAAGACTTTCCATCATCATATACTCCACCTGCAATTATACATAACTCAGTAGTTTTATATTTGTTAAGGCCTTCAATCTTCCCTGTTAGAATATCTTCACCATGTTGATCTGAACTCTTCAAAGAGCTAACGAAACTTCCCTCAAATATCTCATCATCATCCTCTCCAAGGGTGTCACCTTGCTCTAGTTCACAGTAATGAACTTCTTCTTCAATTAGTGGCTTTAATCTGAACTCAGCTCCTCTGAGTTTCTCTTTCTTCTTCATGTCCCTTAATCTTTTCTTCAGTCTCTTTACAAGTAATTGTACTACTAACTTCCGAACTATATTCTTCATGCTCCATATTCTTCTATGTTTATCTTTCATTATCTTCTCTTTTAGTAGCTTCTCCATGTAAATTAGTTCATCCTTTAACTTAGTCCATTCTATGTCAAATCCCTTTGATTCATCATCTATGTTTCCTTTAACTCTGGTTCCTTTGCTGATTGAACTAAAGACTCAACCTCATGGAATGAAAATTAATCATACCAATCTCCTTTTGGTTCACAAAGTACTTTTTCTGGACCATAATTCCTTTTCCCATCTCTGTTATGGTCACTAGCTATCATAGGTCTCTTCTCCTACTTGGCAATAAAATCATTTGATGTTGTGCCTACATTCACAAATAAAATATCAGATTCAAAACCATAAGATCCCTTCGCCTTATTTGATGCTTCAAGCACCAATTTTTTATCATAGATTCTCTGGTTTCCAGCAAATCTTCTTTGCTATCTTGAACTATCATGATAGCTCATGAGATCTTTAGCTAATCTCCCTTCTTCATCTTAACCCAGATTTTCACCCTTTTCTGGTTCAAAAATTGACTCTTCCCTTTCCAACTTAGCTGCTCTGAGTTTTTCTCTCAGCCACTTCATTTGCCTCTCCTGTAGCCTCCTCTTCAACTTGGACCACTTCACGGTCTTTCTTCCTACAAGAAAACCACTTCTCTGGGCTTCCTTATTCCTCTGTAAAAACTCCAACAACACTTCAAGCTGGACTACTATCTCAGTCTTCTCTCTGTCATACTCTTCATCCCTCAAATTATTCTTCATGCCATTTTCATTGGCATCTTCTTTCTTCTCTTGGTGGCTATTCCCTGAACCTCTGTCATGACTATCAGTAGTCATCTTCTTCTTCATCTTCATAACCTCGTCACATTCATAGTGAGTTGTACTAAGCCTCTACAACAACAAGTCCTCCCTGCTGCCACTTACCTCACCAAGCTCTCTTCTGGACTTGGTCTTTTGGCAAGCACTGGTCCTCTGTCTGGAACCTCCCGAGTACTCTATTCTGCTTCTTCTAGGCTTATGTAATTCCTCCTTTGGTTCTCTCTGTCCAACCTATGTTGGATTGTCCAGGTTCACTACCACTTTCCTTAGAGTATCCACTTACTCTTCCTTCCAGAACACAACTGGTTCTTCTCTATCCAACACCTCTGATTGTCCTTCTTTCTAACAACTTCTCTGGTTGTTCTTCTACTGAGATATTCTCCACTACTGTACCCTACATTTCAAGCAATATTAAAACCCAAAGTACATTACCTTATCCACAAAGTACGCTTTCTTTGTATTCCTTCTTTCATCAAATCTCATGTTTCTGTCTACAGTCATCAAAACCATGCTCAAAACGCATACACAAAAATCTCTCTTTCACAGCAACCTCAATTCAATTCTGCTCCTTGGCTGGCTTGTCTTCTGCAAACTTTCTCTGGCTGCAATAACTCACTATATTGAAACAAATCTCAATCTATTCACAAAATATCAAATTTGAAACATACCTTGCTCTATTGCATGCATAATCCCTTTCTTCTTTACTCCACTTGTAAGAACAAAATCCACCCTTCTTTAAGGACAAACAACACTTCTGGCTCTTTCCCTTTTCACTAGAATTACCCGTGATGTGCTTTCCTCTCTATTGTTGCATATAAACTTTTTTAATTAATAAAATCCCCTCTACAGATGTCTGTCTTTTTTTATTTTAAAGAGAGTCACCTTCCTCTAATTCTCTCCCAAAGAGCTTCTCTTGCTCTGATACCAAATGACGTGGAGGTCCCAGCAACAAACTACAGTCTATTAAGCCAATACACACGAATTTCGAACTAGAGGTCAAACTAAGCTATTAATCACCATTGATCACCCTTTGACTTTACCTCCTCCTAATGTTACTAATCTCCACCATCCATTTAACTACCCCAGATCTGATGGATATCACATGCTAACCAACACGATATTTAATACTTTAAAAACAAGTGATAAAAGAGGTTTCCTCCACTCTTTCTTACGATATGTGTTGCTTCCTTGTTTGATCGCATGATTTAGAAATATACCACTTACTGCCTTTTAGCTATGCGATATACCATTTATGGGTTTTAAAGACCGCCTACTATTCATGGGTTATTCATTCGACTCATAGTTCCAGGTTGAACACCAGTTCCAAATTGATTTTAATTCATGGATATTGAACCCAAAATTCTAAAATCAGAAGATTTAAGTGCTTAAATAATCAATGCTATTTAAGTGATAATCTAAATAAAAAGTCAAAAACAGAATAACAGTACCAATGTAGTCAAATTCAGATTTTGCACAGATTTCAAAAGAATTCTGCACCAGAAACACAATTTTCACACCACACTTAATTCAATTACTTATAAAATAGAAATGACAGAGTTTATGGCTCTCTTGATTTGATTACATCGATTATTCCCAATTTCCTTCTCCTCTATTTCTCAAATGATTTCGTTATAGTCCGATCTCTGCAACTACAATTGTTCTGCACACTGCCTCTGTCTATTCTATCTCTTCTCTGGTTCTCCTCGAACACACTTGCACACTTATGTTAGGTAGATATTCTGATACATACACACCATTATAACTCAATTAATCAATACAAACCTGCACAATTCAAGAATCGAATTCTCTGTCTTTATAAACAAATAATTACATAATGAGTCTCTCTCTGGCCTAATTTTCTATATCAGTGGCCTTTTACTCTTTCTGCCCGCAGGCTTATAATCAAACCCTATCTCTTGCGTATTCTAAATTTTTAATCTTTTATCTGACTTTTTTTTATGCCTTGAGGCTTACAATTTTATATAAAAGGCTCTGTTAACCAATTCTAGTTTCAGAACCTCTATCTTCTCAACAAAATCCTAAAATACCTCAAATCCATGAACTAATTACTAATTCAATATTTAAAATTAATTTCAAAATCTAACAATCCCTATGAGCTCTTAATTTTCCTTATTCTCTCATGTTCTCCATCATTCGAGAGAATTTACAAAATGCCTCACAATATTTAATTAATTCCTATTCTAAATATCTCTCATTAAAATCACTCAAAAACATTAATTATTACATTAACTTGATACATAGGAATATAACTTTATTATAAACACAAGACCCCCTTAGTTAACTAGAATTCAATGAAATTGTTGAGCTGGATGCTCCTGCATCAAAACTACGGAACAATTTTATTAAAAATGAAGATAATATAGTGTTAGGGGAATAATCATATATTAAAAAGATAATATTAAAGCTAATAAATATAAAAACAAGTAAAATTTACAAATAATAATAAGTAAAATATAAATAAATACTATATTAATACTTTAGGATAAATATTAAGGGCAAAAGACTAGGATAATAAAATTTGGCAGGCCGATGATTCACATATTAGTGATGATAACACTCCTCTTTAGAAGATTTTTATGAACAACAATTATAGTAAGCATCAAGGCCTCAAAGCCTTCCAAAGAGCCCCAGAAGAACCTATAGGTAGGGATAATCCAAACGATTCTATTTCCATTGTTCATCTTCCTTTTATTCAAGGAAAAAAGGACAAATTGGCTTGTATTCTTAAGAAGAAAAATATCTCGACAACCTTTAAACCGCTCAATACTATAAGATCCTCCCTGAGGTCTATCAAAGACCAAGTTGAACCCTCTAACACTAAGGGGGTCTACATGATCCCTTTTTCTTGCAAGAAAACTTATATAGGTGAGGCTGGTGATCTATCAAGCATAGAATTCAGGAGCACATTGTGGACATTAGGCATAATCGCTCTTGGTCTTTGGTTCTTGCTGAAAATTATGCTAAAACAGAGCATCCCAATTTCATTGAGGATGTTTTTGTCCTTGCTAACATCTATCATTTTCATCACAGGAATTTTAGAAAGGAAATCAAGATCAGAGAGTGATCTGCCAACAATCTAAACATAGATGTTAGAGGAGTCATCTCTCTCTCTCTCTCTCTATATATATATATGAATGATATTTTATTTAATAATTTTGCATTTATTTATTATTTATTATTTTAATTTTTTTCCTTTAATATTTATCAAAAAGTACTAATAAAATATTTATTGATTATTATTTTTAAATTTTCTTTATTCTTATCTTATTTGTTCCAAGTATTATCATTTTCTTATTTTTATCTCTATTATCATTTTTCCCTTAATATTTATTCGAAGGTATTAATATATTATTTATACTTTATTTTTTTCCTTTTTTCTTATTATCTTTAATAATATTTATTTAATATATGATTATTACCCTATACTATATTATCACCATTTTTAATAATATTATCCCTAGTTCTTTTTTTATAAATATTATAAATGATTATAATAATGGCTTATATCAATTTATTATTATTTCTTCATGATTATTTTGATTAATTTTAATAAATTTTGAAATGATAATTTTATTTAGACGCTAGATTAGATTTTCTCCATCTTATAGTCATGATGATGAAAAATAGTTGGTTCGAAACACGTCTACAAATAATAATTTCACGTGATAGACCTGAAGAGATTTTTCTAAATAATTCTACTCACATAAGCATATATTTAGATAATATTTTCTGAATTTACACTTTTTCTCATGTCTGCATTTTTGTATGATTTAATGTTATATTAAGATTTTGTTAGACGGTTAATTTGATTTTAAACGTATCACGTAACATGATTATGACTAAAGTTAGATTATGAATGCATCAAATAAATATTGTAATTAATTTTTTGGACAACAAATTTTTTTTTCTTAAACAAATTTTTATTTATGATAAATGAATTTCAAACCTCATAAAATTAGTCACATCAATATCCTCAACCAATCATAAAATTGGAATATATTTTTTTGTAAAAATTGAAAATTATTTTTATAATTAACAGATATTTAGTAAATAATATTTGAATATTTCACAACTATTATAAAATTTTGGAAATTTCGTTTTTATTCAAAAACAATTAATTGAAAGTCAAATATGAGTTTGAAAAATTGATTACAATATTTGTTTTTATTCAAAAACAATCAATTTAATTGAAAGTCACAAAATGATTACAATATATTCTTTCTTCAACTATCATAATAATTATTTTATATTAATAATAAAAGTGTGCCATCAAAATTTTTTAATTCAAAGTAAAATGGCAAGATGATATGATGTTTTTTTATATATAAAAGGAATAAATTTAGATATATAGTTTGGATTCATCTTCCATGCTTAATATATGATTAAATGAACAAAAATATTTTAACTTAAATATCTTTTTATATTTAAATTAAAATAGTATGATTATATCATGTTTGTTTTATATCAAAGGTATGAATTTGGATATGTAAGTTGGATTTATATTCTATGTTGGAGTTAATGCTTACATTCTATATTTGAGAAGTTGGTTTGTGATAGTTGAGAAATTCTCTCAACCTCTCTCTCTAAATTAGGAATAAGTTGGATCTCAGAAACTCTATTTAATAGAGTAATCTGAACGTAATCAGTGTGTGTGAGTGTGTTTACACATACACTATTGTGTGTGATATATGAGTGTTTTTTAGTAATTGTGTGATTTTTAGTTATTTCTATCATGGTATCGGAGCTTCAGGTCGAAGAGAGGACCTGTGCTATGTGTAGAATTTGAAGTGGAACTAGTGGCATGAGACAAGCTGGCTGCGAGCTGCTGGGATCAATTTGCTGCGTTAGCTAATTTGTTGCGTGTATATTTAGGTGTGGCCGCTGCATTTCAAAGGAGGTCGAGGAGGTTGTCAAACTTTTTATTCCTGTTGCGCCATTTTTGGTTTGATGTGGGGTTAGGATTGATGCGTGCTGAGCCTTGAAGTCAGAGCATATCAAGGAGGCTACGAAGAAAATACAGTCGAAGAAATTTGATAGATGTGCCCAGTGAGGATCTCATCTTGTTGGATTGTGTTCTTCGTTTAAGGTTTCTAGAAGCCGAATTAACCAAGAGCAAGTCTCGGACCTTGGTACTTCGATCAGCTCCCATTCTCACAAATGGTGGAAGCTTAGATCTGTATGTTTGGATGCGTTGTTTCTGAAGATCTGCCCGCAGTGGAAAAATCCTCTAGCCACGTTTTTCTGGCCGTTACTCTTCTGCCATTTTTTGTTGAGATTGCAATAGAGAGAAAGATCAAATGAAGCCGCCAAAAAACTCTGAATAAATGCCGCATTGGATCCTCAGGGACATAACATTCTGCACTCTGAGAAGTAAATCAACCAGGACGCTTTCCAGGAGAAGCTTCTCCTTCTTTGTTCATGAACATATGGTCAATGTAGGTGACTAGTCATGCTTCATCCATTTTAGCACCAGATCAGGCAACATAGGACATTCTTCCAAACACACTGCAAATGAGTGAAGAATTTCCTCTATGTTCTATTTCATATATACTCACGGCATCTTATTGGGGTTTTGTGTCACATAAATTCTCTTCCTTTGCTTCGGTGAAATTTATCTTTTGAAATGTGTGATAATGGGGAGGAGAATCGTGAGGCTTACTGTAATATTTCGGGTTTACAACATATCAACATAGAAATGCATTGTGACAGTCATTGGTAGCGTGACTATACTGGATTTTGGAGTCTAAAATATTCTGTTATATATTCCACGGCTCAACTGCATGAACAAGTTCATTTTCTCTGTTGCAGACAGTGATGGTGCAATACAAGTCATTTTGCAAGATTGAAAATGATTTTATGTTGGGCATGTCACGGATTTTGGAAAATACATTTGTGATTATATTAGTTTAAGTTTTATTTATCTATTATTATAAATTATTTGTAAATTAAGTGATGAATTTCAAAATAGATAAGAAGGTCATTTTGTAAAATTGATTCTAGATACATTCTGTATCTAGACGTCTTCCCTAGATAATTGGCGAGTACAGCGGCTAGCAGCCTATGTATTTCGGTGGATGGGAGCTCGTCCATAGAATGACTAGGAGTTCAGCTATTGCAAATATGCAATCAATTGTGTTTGAAGGTGGCAGTAAGGCTCAATCTGGATGGTTCTCGAGATAGTATGGCAGTTGTGGATCTAGGGAAGAATCCCTCATTCGTTGAAGATGTAGAGTGGTATTCTAATGAGGTTATGCGATATATCGGGATGTTGTCCAGTAATTGACTTCGGGAGGTCCTTGATTCAGGAGTTGAGGAAGCAAACTTGGGAATCCAACTTGCCAACTACACCTTTACGAGGGTTATGAGGCAACTTTATGGAGCATCTACTGATAAGCTAAAGAATGATTAATTATTTTTGTTATTTATGAGTGATTTCAATAAATTCATGTAATGTAATCATTAAGGGGGATGTTGGAGTTAATGCTTACATTCTATATTTGAGAATTTGGTTTGTGATAGTTGAGAAATTCTCTCAACCTCTCTCTCTAAATTAGGAATAAGTTGGATCTCAGAAACTCTATTTAATAGAGTAATCTAAACGTAATCAGTGTGTGTGAGTGTGTTTACACATACACCATTATGTGTAATATATGAGTCTTTTTTAGTAATTGTGTGATTTTTAGTTATTTCTATCATTCTATATTTAATGTATGATTTGATTCGTAGAAAGGTTTTAGGTTGTTTTTAGATTACAGAATAAGAGATTGACCCATAATAGTATTCATCATGTTGATCAATATTTTGAATCTAGAACTAGATTCACCATGAGGATAGTTTTAGATTTTAAAAGTTGATCAACATGATCGATACTATTGTGGTTCAATCTACCATTCTGCAATCTAGCAATAACGCAAACCACAAAAACCTCCAAACAAAAATATTTGGGTTGTTTGATTTTAGTCTAATACAAAATTAGTTGGAGGGATGTTTCCTTCGATGAACAAGTTCTACTTGTTGTTATGTTCAAACAATTTTTTGGATTGTTGAGAAATTATTTATTTAAAAATTTAAATGGATCAAATGGCTATCACACAATATTGGCTAGTGTTTCCAAAGTACCTTTTCTATTATAGAGTTGACTACAATCAATGGAACTATTGGGACTTTTATGGTGAGTTTTTGTTGTAGATATCTTTCTCTAGATTTAAGATTTGGGATTCTACCATGAGAGGGTTGGAATTATATATAAAAAATTTAATTCCTTTTCGACACTTATGGGGTAATTCTTTATGTCTTATTTTTCCAAAAAATTATTCAACAATTTTTGTTTTATTCACCCAATTTTTATATCATAAAATTATTTAAATCTAAAAATTGCTATTTTTTTAAGAACTACTACAACTTATTACTTTTCAAAATAGATTTTTTTTTTTTTTTTCAAAAATATTGTTAAACAATTTGTGTTAGAAATTAAATAACAGAGCAATGGAACACATAAAATATTGCGAAAACACAAACATAAAAAAAAACATTAAACATCTTATAGACACATTTATGCATGGTTCACACAATTTGTCCTACGTCCATGGAGAAACAACAACTCATTCCTTTTATATTAACCAACAAACCGAAGGGATACAACCTACAACACATTTGGTGTAACTTCCTCTTTTCTCTCACATAGTCTCCTATGTTTTTCTCTCACATAATAATGCATAGTCGTGATATAGTTCCCTCATATAAATCGAGGGTTTCCTTCTAGGGAAAAAACCCTAAAGGTACGTAATTTCTACCTTCAGATATTATTCCTAATGAATGACTCATATTGACTATAAAATTATAATATTTTACAAGGAATGTTTTCTCAAAATTTTTCTTTCGGGAGCATTGCCTATGAACCCCCACCAAGGGAAGCTAAAAGAGTGTTTCCAGCCCCTAACAGTAATAGTGGGGATTCAAACCCCCCATTCTCCACCTCCCCCCCCCCTTATCAGGGACTAGGATCCAAACTTGGCTAAGACAAGACCTCTAATAAAGAAGATAATCATGCTACACACCCAACATTATGGTTACAATTTTAATAAATAGTAAGATTTCATAGAGTTTCACACTTTAAGAGAAGCATGGATCCTCACAATTTTCCCTTATCTCAAGTCAATATAAGTCAAAGATAATTAACCTAAATTAATTTCAAATGAAGAAAATCAAAATATAAAGAAATAGTATAATGAAAGGTTCTAAGCGACATAACATATAACAATAGAAATGTGATAACTCAATATATAGGGATTAGTAAGGGGTTTTAGAGTTAACATATGGCTTATATGTAACTACCAATTTATATTTCCTAAGGATACATGTGTTGTGCTCGCATAGCTCTCAAAGGGTATACTAGTGTTTCCCATTGCAGAAATAGGTCTCAAACCTGCAAGGGCTGGTTTTTCAAAAAATATAGCCCTTTTCTATTCTTTTCCAGTTGTCGGCCTACATTTTAGGTTTTAATTTTACTATAAAAATATTCTCTATGTAAGCCAAGATATTTTTAGGGAGGTTTCAATATTTTTCCACCAATTTAGATCTCGGGAATAATTCCCTTTATGCCACTAAATTATTGCATTCATACCTAGTTTGAATAAATTTTAATAGGTTGGATACAATACATCATTTCTAAAACTACACCCCTAGTGCATATGTGTATAACCACCACTTGAGGAATTTTACTTGCATGCTACATACACAAATAATGGGGGGAATCATTCCCACCTATGCATACATGATCAATTCCACCTATCATCGTCTTCTAGGGGATCAAAATCTCATGCTAGTCTTGATCTTGTCTCAACCTATCTCACAAAATTATAGGCAAGGTAGGCTATCCTCTCAATAATTGAGAAATCTACCTAATGGCCTCTTTAATGGGACACCTACACATTGCATATAGTCGATGATTAGTACCATATATTGAAATATTATGTTGTGTTTGATGCCATACTTACAATATGGTCCCTACACTTGAATTGGTTTACGGGGAGGATGGAGTGAGGGAGAAGAGCTGGCATGACTATAGGTTTTCTTTGGTAGTTGATTCATTATTCCTATATTGCTTTGATTCTTCCCCAAAAGACATTTTCCATGAAGCATTAAGGAACTTTTCATTGATGCCTTTGATCTCGTTTGAATCATTCTAAATCTTTGTCATTAATTCAAATTTTGAGTTAGTTTATCTACAATGAGATTTTCAAGATTTAGGGTTTCATATCCCTCTCTAAACCCTAATTTTTAAAATGAAACAATGACTTGGAATTGGAGAGAAAATCCATTTTACATAAAAATCCACATTTTTTCTCTTTTCCATTACTAGATCATCCAAGCTTAGTTTGAAAAATAATTAACATTGTTGGAATCACCTTTTTTATCCCTTAAATGGATCTCTCTCAATTTTATTAGCTTTGATACTTCACCAAGAAGCCATTTTTTACATGAAGCATTAAAGTCCCCTCTTTTCAAATTGGATTTCCACATATTCATCTCTCTTATGGTTGATAGTGTTGGATGCCGCCAATAGTCAGAGGATATCCCTAATATGAAGTCCCAATTAGACCTCACACCATCAGGACTAGGAGTTGCAACTAGAAAATAAGTTCACTTTCCATAATCTTAAAGATTTTCCTTGGCTACCAATATTAGACTATGAATGGAATAAAATATTAATAAAAAAAACAAAGACCATCAAAAGAGTCGCTCTCCCTCCAAATCTCCTACAACTTCTAATCCTTGTTCAAAATCCCCTATCTATAGATCAGAAGTTGTTCAATATTCTCCCAACTCCCTAGTTCCATTCACAAAGAAATCTCCCCTTGCTATACCCCAGAATCACCTGAAGTGCGGACATCAATAAAGAAATTGGAATAAATTTCTATTTCAATAGAAAATCTCGTGCTTTCTGAAACCTTTGAAGGAAGTGTCCCTTCAATATTACAAGGCACTCGTGTATTAACTCGTTCTAAGAGTTAAAAACTTGGAATAATCCCTTTTGAGTTTCCTCTTCATTCCCAACGTAGGGAATCTCTGATAACCGAGACTCAAACATCCACTAATAAGATTATTTCATCTTCTTCCCCTCAAAATCCATCATTTATTCCTCCTTTTGTTACGTCTTCCCAAATAATTTATTCATCAATCCATATGTGTTCTTCATACATTACCAGCATTGCTTCAAGTAGTATCATTTTTGTGGTTGTTCTTCTACAACTACATCCACTATTGGAACTAATTCTTCCACTCCAAATAATTCTTCAGGACAAATCAATCCTCTGATTCACACAATGGAAAATAGACCTTGGACGAATCCTGGAGGTGTTTAATTACCAGGTCCTATTCATCCTTTACCTAAGCATCCAAAAATATGGTTGCCTAAGTATAATCCAGAGGAAAGTTTCCCAGTGGAGGAACATCTCCATAATTTCATGTTGTTTATGAATCTAAATGATGTCTTGGAAGATTGTATAGTAAGATTGTTTCCCTATAATTTTGAAGGATCAACTGGATCATGGTACTTTTCATTACCACCAGGAATCATTACTAGTTGGGACATATTTGAGGAACAATTTCTGACTAAATTTGGTGATGATCATACTACTTCTACTCTCATCAATGATCATTCAAACCTCAAATCAAATTCGGGTGAAAAGATTAAATATTTTAATTCCATATTTAATAAATTCCTCAATAAAATTTTAGCTACATCTAAACCTAGTGTATATGTACAAATTGAATGGTATATATCCTCACTTCCTTCTAATATAGCAAATTTTTTAGATATAGCCAATAAGGCTACTTTGGTAGAAAATATGAAAAAGGCCCTTTTTTGAAGAAAAGAGAGTTCTTGCCTCAGAAAAGGAAACTGCATAGGAGGATAGAAAAACTAAAAATGTTTCGTTTAAAGATGAACCCAAAAAGAAAGACTCTAAGGATCCTTAAAATCTTGATGGATTACAAAAGGTTATCAAAATTATGTCAAATGACATGGTTGAAATAAAGAATCAAGTACTTGAATCTTCTTCAAAAAAACCTTTCAGATATTTTAAGAAGACTCAATATTGAAATTATCAACATCCAAATGTAATCTCAAATGTTGAATCATATCAAGATGAAGATGAGGATGAAAATATATTATTCGTGGATGAATCACAGGATGAAGAATTAGTCGAAGTTCATGGATTATGGGACTTTATTCTTCCTACATCTGATAATGAAGATGAACATGAGGCACTACCAGTTAACACTAGAAGTAAAAATTATATTGATCTCCCTTGGTCTCCTCAGAAGTAGAAATATTCATCTCTTGTTGTTAAGGATAAAGTTGTTAATAAAAAGAATCCTTCCCTTCAATCAAGCCCAACTTCTTCTACCACTCCATCTACTTCAAAGAACTTAGTTGTCTTAGATACCCTTGAGTCTAATATAGTGAAGGACATGAATAAATTTAAGGAAAATATCTCCATGTATGGGGTGATTAAATTAAAACAACAACAAAAAATATTACTCAAAGAAATGAGTGCAGCCCCTGCTTCACGCTTACCTGCACCTGTTACTTCCAAAGGCTTAAAAGGATTTTGAAAACCTCCCACTAATTCATCTAAAAAGGTCAACGCAAACAACACTATTCTAATCAGAGAGATATCTAATTCACACACTCCTCCTTTCCTTTTGACTTATGAAGTTTTTAACAAAAATGTGCATAATTGTCTCATAGGCTATGGAGCTTATTCAAATATCATGTCGTATTTTGTTTGCTTGAAGTTAAATATTTCTCCTCAAAATTTTGCAGTACACATTGTGCAATTAGATAGAACAAAAGTCCAGGTAATAACAGAAATGAATTATGTTCTCATTAGACTAGCATCTAATTCAAAAGTTCATCAAGTAATTGATATTTCAGTTGTTGATATTCCTCACGCTTACGGTCTAATTCTAAGTAGATATTGGTCAGAAAAGATTCAATGGTTATTTTTCCATTGATTGGTCTCATGTGTGGATTCCCTACAATGGTAGGCCAAATCAAATTCGAGTTGAACGCGAAAAAAACATGAAATATTAAGTAACTGACTTCTAGGATGAAAATGAACCCATGGCTTTTACTAGTAACATCCTTGGAAATTACTCTCCTTAATCTTTTTTGGGAAATTTCAATGCAAAGAAATCTCAATTTTTTATTGACTCTGTTAATTCTCAAATAAAAAATGTTTCTCAGTCAGACTCGTCTAAATGTATAAACATCATAAATAAAACTTGTGTTAAAACTTTATTCTGGACATTATACTTTGATGGATCAAAATCCAGTGAAGGTGTAGGAGTTGGTTGCATACTAATTAATCCAAAAGGAGATAAGATAATGTTGGCATGCAGGCTAGAATTTGAATGCACAAATAATACTGCAAAATATGAGATAATAGTCCATGTTTTGGATAAAGCAATAGATTTGGATGTCAAATATCTTCAAGTATATGATGATTTTCAAATAGTTATGAAACATGTAAGAAATACGATTCACTCTATAACTCGTCATCTCAAACATTACCAGTCATTAGTACAATATCTTACCTCACACTTCTTAGAAGTCAATATCTCGTCTATTCCAAGGCTCCAAAATGTAAGCGCTAACCTTCTTGCTAATGTAGAATCGAGACTTATTCCTTCTGTGGATTATAGTGCAGATAGATTTTCTATACAATGAATTTTTCTCCCATCTATTCCTGATATTGTCCCTAACTGGAGAGTATTTAATGATGACAATGATGTTCTAACCTTTCTCACATCAGAAGGGTCATATGATGATCAACTAATCAATGAAGACGAACATGAAAGACAATTGAATCAAAATATTGATGAGAATTCCATAAGTAAATCTGTGGTTAAAATTGAAGATGTTTACGATCTCAAAGACAGATTTAAGAAGGTTACTAGCTCTAGACTACAAAGTTCAACTTTAAGGTTTGAAATAGAAAACCTTGGCACAAATCTCAATCCTCATAATATCAATCTAGGTCTTGGTCTCTCATATGATGAAATATTAACCTTCATTCAGTTACTAAAGAAATAAAAGAATTTTTTTGCATGGAAATATGAAGATCTCAAGATGTATGATACCTCCATTATCCAACATACTATCCCAGTGACATCAAATGAAAAATTTTTCCAACAAAATTTAAGGAAAATTCACCCCAATCTGAACTGAATAAACAACTTAAAACTAAAATTGTTTTTTGTATTAATCACATTTTACACTTTTCAAACTAATATTGTTTTTTGGATTAATCACTTTTTACACTTTTCAAACCAACCACTGTAATGAAAATAATTAAATAGCTCTCCAGGTGAGAACCTGGAGAGTGTATACACTCATACACACACACTATTACATTGAATCAGATGAGCCTTAATTATATAGGCTTTCACACTAACGAGATGGTTTCAACTACTCCCGAGATATTAGGACTTGAGATCTAATCTTAGCATCTCAATCCTATCATCATCATAACAATAATCTAATTATGACTTTCTCCATTAATTCCAACACTCCCCTTAATGGAGAAAGGGTATTGAACAATAACATATGCCTGCTTGTCTAGTCTCAGCTAGGCTTACAATAAAAAAACATGAAAAACTTGGTAACAGAGTTTTCATTTTTGTCTTTATGCTTTTGACTCCATACTTGTTCATTCTGAGTCGAGGTTTCATCTTCACTTTCCTCGCCGTGAGGTAGTGATGTATTTTCACCTCATTTCTTCTCCAGTGATGGAAATCTTGAACTCTTATTCTCGTCCTTCTCAAAATTATGGCAGGTTGGATAGGAAAATTTTCCCTCTCACTATTTCTGGTGTCAACCATCTGAACGTCAACGATAATTTATTCAACATTTATTGATGCAAATTTTGTGTTGATTTCATAAAGACATGGTGTTTCAAGCCATGCTTCAAGAAATTTCAATTCCTCTTCAAACTTCATTTCTTTTTCCTTGTCGTTGTTCCTAACATCTGCACACACAGAAATATTCATGAGATCATCATACTTTAAATTCTCTCTAGCTTTGTCTTCTTCTGCGACATATTTGCAATCAGCTTCATGTGGCTCGTCCAATTGATCTTCAACACTTTGTTCATCTTTACATCCTTCCTAAAGATAAATTAGTGACTCTTCAATATCAGGATCTTGCACAACAAATTGTGCCTCTTGTTTCTCGTGGTCATCAACAGAACCACATTGTTTTTCTGAAAAATGCTACTCAAACTAACGCCTCCAAATGTCTACATGAGAAAATTATCATCATCATCAGAATCAAAAATATCTAAAAATATAGACATGTTGTTAAAAGTCCAGCTTATCTGGTTTTATCTTACTTCCAGAATTTGACTCCGCTTGGTCCTCTGACGAGCTCCAACAACCCTGTTACCACGAATGCGGGAAACCTCCCTTTGATAGCTCTTCAACAACAGAACCTTGTAGACATGTAATTCAATGGTTAGAGTGAACTCACGTACGATTCTTTAACACAACCATCCCATACCGGTCCCATTTGCTGATACATTTAACACATGGGTAGACTTTCATATCTGTTATAGTTTATGAAAATAAATTACAGTAAAATGGTTAATGATTTAAGGTTTAAATCACACGGCTACAGTGAAACAATTTTACACTCATACTTTAAATAAAATCTGCCTTAGGAAGCTTAATATAAATCTGTTTTAAGCTCGACTTTTAAATCTTTTAATCCGTAAATTAGCAGTTTTATGAAAAGGGTAACTTTGAGTGATAAAATTTGTAAAATTAATATTTTAATATTTTTATGATTATAAATTTGTTTATATATTTATAAATAATTAAGACTTTTAAATCTTTTAATCCGTAAATCAACAGTTTTATGAAAAGGGTAACTTTGAGTGATCAAATTTGTAAAATTAAATATTTTAATATTTTTATGATTATAAATTTGTTTATATATTTATAAATAATTAAAATTAATGATTTTATTAAAATTAATTTTAAAAAAATTATTAAATTTAAATAATAAAATGTATATAAATATCTCTTGAGAATTATGTTAAATCAGAATTTACTAAGTATTAAGAGAAATTTATCTTTAATTTGGATTTGAGAAATTAATGATCAAGTTTATACTTAAGACAGACGTGAATCTAAGTTGATACTCATGTATTCATACTGGATTTCCTTTATCATAACAAATACCATGTTTAGTGGATCCACCATTTTTTATTTTAATAGACTACTAGTACTATATAGTTTGAAAAAAATTATCTTCTTTTTGGGTGTTTGTGAAAATATTTTTATGCTAAATATCAGACCAGATCCACCCATGTTGTAAAACGTTATGTAATATATTAATATTCATGCACATCCAACGTACAGAGATATCATGTATCAAATGATAATCTTTCACACCTATCATATTTGGCACTCTGTCGCCCGTCAGCTCCCTCGCATGATTCCAATGGTCAGTGTTTACAGCTATACCTCGTAATGTTAAATCCATATTCTGTGTACGTTGTCTGGGTTGGAAGACCTCACAATAGGAACAAGGAGAGGAAAAAATGTATATGTATAATTCGGCATACAGTGTAATAACAGTATTAAAAAAAATGAATGAAATACATGAGTTGTCACAGATTAAAAAAATGTTTATGTTGACAAAGAAACTAAAAGTCTGGTGATTCTTCTTAACGTTCATTGTGATTGTAAGTTTTTCTATAATCGATCCTTCCTCTTGGTCGCGGTCTTCAAACTTGACACTGACAGATCATATGTATATTTAGTATGTGAAAATTGGCTGAGTGCAGCAAAAAAAAATATTATGAAAGCCCCTAGTAACTCTCTGTTTTTCTATAATCGATCCTTCCTCTTGTTTGAGGTCTTCAAACTTGACACTGATAGATCATATGTATATTTAGTATGTGAAAATGTATATTTAGTATGTGAAAATTGGCTTAGTGCAGCCAAAAAAATAAAATAAAAAATATTATGAAAGCCCCTTGTCTCTCTCTGTATATGTATACCTTGTACATTAACAAAAAAAAATTGATGCATATCTAAAAATGAAACTATAAAATAAACCAATTATTAATGGTGTGACATATTTATAAAATAAAATAAACTTTTATGAGTTGTATTTATGAGAATTTTCATTTAAATTTAAATCCTGTATATGGACCCTTCATCTTCACTATTGGTTTGAAAATTAAAAGTTATATTATAAATAACTATTAAATATTAATTTTATAATTAAAATAATATTATTATGCAATAATTTTATAATTAAAATAATATAAAAATGTAATATGTAGAGTTGATATTTAGTATTTGTTCATAATTCTCTATGCTCAACTTTGATACAATTCTCAAAGGATCATATGACCATGTAAAACTGAATTTGAATTTCATTTTTTAAGGAGAAAAATTGTTGTTTTTTTGTTGTTTTGGCATTACAAATGAAAGGTCTAACTTGAGTTCTAATTTTGAACTGTGATTTCCTC
Source organism: Pinus albicaulis (assembly GCA_034641835.2). NCBI lineage: Eukaryota > Viridiplantae > Streptophyta > Pinopsida > Pinales > Pinaceae > Pinus > Pinus albicaulis. The sequence goes on from CM076571.1 coordinate 100,635,181, forward strand.
TTGGTTGACACAAAGTGAAACTCATCCATATTTATCATTTTCCTAATACTCTAGTGAAAAAATTATTATAAGAACAAATTTAGGCAATTTGTATGCAGGAAATTCACATTCATACACTTTGACCTCAATGTAATTTTCATATAGGTACCAATCACCTGTTTTTTCCTGCTCACTAAGGTGTAGAATTTTCTTAATCTCAGGTCCAATTCTAGGTTCAATGTAAATGTTCAGTAGGCAGGAAAATGTATACAAAAATTGTTTTACATAATCACTAAATGTGAATTCATTGGTATTGTTCCTTACGAATGAAGTCCAAAAAATCACATATTGTGAATTTCTCTGATAATCTAGTTTCTCAAGTTGGAATTGAAATATTTTTGCTTGATAAAATATAAATAAATAAACAAACACTGAAGCATCTCTAGAGAATCCTTCAGTGGAGAATTAAAGAAATTTTTCATGGATAACCTCTGCAAAGAATTCACTGTAATGAAATGTAACTGAAGTTTTTTCATCTATTGTTCATGGATAACCTCTGCTAAGAATTCGCTGTAATGAAATGTAACTGAAGGTTTTTCATATGTTGTAAACATTGATAGAAAACCTATAATAACTTCATCAACCCATTGATTGGTTTGATAGCCCAAAGTAGGATTCTATAGAAATGATATATTTTGTCATCTCTGGAAACATTGAGGATGAGTAAGGTGGGTTTGTTTTTGGAAAATGGACATGTTCAAGAAAAAATGTCTAAAGTTTTTTAGCTCTTTGAGGAAAATTCAAGTTTTTGTAGAATTTCATGAGTGAATCCACAAAGAAGAGGTGTAGAGGGGATGAATTTTGGATTTGAAGCATATGGCAGATGGATTTAGAAGTAATGGTGAATAAAATGTCATTTTTATAGGAAACAATGGATCTCTGATTGGGCATATACCAGAAATGGCACCATGAGACAAAATCTGGAAAATGGTGGGTTTGTGGAAAAATAAATTGAGGTAGGAAGGAGTCCCACAAATTCAATTTGTCACAGAAATCAATAAATTTCTATTTTAACCAATTGTGAAGTTTGTAGAGATTGAAATCACAATTAGTTTCAAAGATTTTATATTGTTAGTCTACAAGGGGTTGGTGGTCTAGATCAATCACAGGGGGGAGCATTGCGTTTTCCACTGTGGTTTTAGGTTTACCTTTAGAAGACATCTTGAAAGAAAAAAATGGATAGGAGACTATAATTACCCAGAAGTTATTGGTTGCAATTGTTCGAAGACAATGAACAGTGTTGGCTTGTTCACTTAGTTGCAGAAGCGAACATAAATGTTTAGTTGGAAAAATAGTAGAGTAAAAAGGAAACATATGAAAGGGGAACTTTTTTTTTTATAAATGAAACTTACTGTTTGAATGGTCTATTAAGGAAGCGGATTCATTGATTTCAACAAAGGATAATGTTCGAACGGTTTATTAATGGTAATTGAAAGTTACAATAGGAGTGGGACACATGGTGAAAGGGAAGAAGGAAAAGTGGTAGACATGGAGTGGATGTGGAGGAAGCGGATATGGCAGTTTTTATTTTGGCAGGAGAGAGGGAAAATAAATTTCGGAGAGGGGGAGGAGGGGAGGGGGTCAGGTGACGGGGGGTACGAACTATGTGAGAGGGTGACACGTATGCGAAATAGGATGGGAGGTAATCCTCTTTTCAGACCACCCCCCCGCCTACCCCCGACCCCCCCAACCCTTCATTAACTATCGGATGGGAAAGGGGGGTCCAAAAAGGATACGAGCTGTCGATCTAGCTGGAGCAAGATCTCGGTGTTGTATAGTGGCACAATTGATATCGAATATGACAAAAATTTGTATCTATAAAAACTTTATTACAATTTTATTTATCGCAAATAAAATTTGAATATGAAAAAAAGTTGTATGAATAAAAAATTTATTACAATTTTATTTATCACAAACAAAAATGTGATTTAACTAATTAACCTTAATTAATCTAATGTCTAATGCAACATTTGAATTAACTCACATATTTTTTATTTTTCTGAGGGTTTTTGATCTTTTTTTTTTTTTTTTTTTGAATATATCATTTTTTTTATACCCTTTCTATTTTTTATTTTTCTCTTTTCTTTTCTTATACATTCATTCTTATTTTTATTTTCTATTTTTTCCAACAATTACATATAAATAAAATGATATTACAACATGTGCATTATTAATAATCAGAGTGAAAATTATATGGTATTGTAAGCTTGTAATTGAGGATATATGATATGAACTAATATAGCAATTTAGAGAATATTGGATATAAGCTATGATCCCTGAAAGTTTTGAATTTAGTTTTGATTTTACACTTAATCATGACATTTTGAAAGCTATGTTGTTTTTGGCAACTATTAAACAATCATGTTATTTGTAAAATAAATAAATAACATTTTAGCATGGCTATATGGAAGATAAAATAAATCATATACTCGAATACATATTTTCTTAAATTTAATCGTAATGACGTTACTAGAGTATTTCATATATTTAATATTTTTTTTATTAATATAATTTATTTTCATTTAAAAAAATTCTATAATATTTTTCTTTAAGCATTATATATATATATATATATATATATATATATTAAATTTTCAATTAAAAATAATTTTAATATTAATTAAGTTTTTACGAATTTAATTTCTTTTTTCTATAAAATTTAATTTGATTTTATGTTTTTCCTTATAATATATAACTATTATAAGAGTTTTAACCAAAATTTTGTTAATATCATTATTTATATTTATATATGTATAAATATTTTTCATTACTTTTTGCTTCTTATTATTATACTACTATTATGATTGATAATGTATTATTTTAATTTTCATATATTTGCACTAAAGTTGTTCCTATAATAGATTTGGCTGAGCAGATTTAGCCAATATTATCTATGTATTTTTGTCCTCCTCCCTCCAAATAGAAATTGGAATGTGTCACTAATTCCTTTACATATATAGTAGCGCCCTTTCATGAAAACTCCATTGGGTCCTACAACAAAAGAAGCCTTCCTCCTAGGATGCCAAAGCGGTGGGGTCAGACAAGAAGAAGGAAAGTAACCGTGACATCAGGGTGGGCGAAAGAGCAAGTTGAGACATTTCATTCCCCTGTCGTTGAACGTAGGATCATTCTCGTAGGCCTCTACACGGAAAGCCTTCTCTTGTTGATGCCTCTGTCAATCCAAAAACTCATCAGGTCCCCAACTCACATTGTAGAGTTATGGAGCACCGATAGACCTCATTTTCCAAGCACCCCAAATTCCATAACTTTGTTTTTTTTGGATTCGATTTCACCATCAATTCAAATGTATTTGTCATACTTCGATTTCACCATTGCTGCAAATGGATATGTCATAATTCAGTATTAATCATATGTTGTAAGAGTCAGCAAAGAAAAAGACAAAAGCTAAGACAAAATCTAAGCCAACAATAGGACCTAGTGAAGCACCGGTTGAATTGGAACCAGATAGATCCATCACCATTAACAAAAGGAAATGTAGGAGGAAAGAAAGAAATACAATCGAGCATAGAATGAAAATTGGGCACGGAGGAATAATGTGAATCATCCTCCCCCAATGTGTTAAAACAAAGGAGAAAGGTTAGAGGGGCTCATCGACCATTGGAAATATAACTCCTCATTTATTTAAATGAACATTGGAAGGCTCTTAAAGAAATAATCCACAAGAAATGCATCAAACTTATTGGTTTTCCTTTGTCTAAATCGTACATGAAATGTCAAAGCTCACCTTGGGAATATTTTGAATATTAGTATGACAAATGAGAGCAAGGATGATTGCATATCCTTTAAATCGATTAAAAATTTAATGTGTTCAATAATTTTGGTTTCAAAACTTTTCTTATTGAAACTTTGATATGATTTAGTTGTCGAACAAGGGTGTGTCCAAGACTTTGCTGAAGAACATTTTCCTAAATTGTTTCCATTTTCCAATCATGCCTTTTCCTTTTTGTGTGAAATATCTTTAAATGTTTGGTGTCTCCAATTTTTTTTAAAATTCCATTCACGAAATTTTGGTTTCTATTATATTTTAAACTTTAGATTTCATGGTGAGATTTTTACCAATTCCAGAGGTTCGATCTTAAATTTAGGTCAGCAAATAATAGTATTTTCGGGCCATTCCTTTTGAGAAACAACATGATTTCCGATGTTTTGAGCCAAATCCTTCTAATGGATAACACTAATCTATAGCTATGAGGAGATATGTTCAAATGGGTAATAATTTAATTTATTTATTTTTATATTAGATTAATTATTAATAACTACTATTTCAAGTTGAGAAATCTGATTGAGTGATGAAAGAAGAAATTTTCAATAGATGATATGAAACATTTGATATATATATATATATATATATCTATATATATATATATATATATATATTTCATTCTATTTCAAGTTCCTCACATTTCTAAAAAAATTAATAATTATTTATATTCTAAAAAACTTATGGCCAAGTTCATTCAAAGACTGAATTGAGAAAGATATCAGTTTGAATTCGCTTATAAGATTGGTTCAAAAAGCTGGAAGTAACTTCATATCATGAGCCCAAATATACTAATTGAAAATATAAGGGATGTGAAGAATACTGAAAATGAACAATATAAAAAAGAGAACTTTGTTAAGACACTCTTGTTGTAGATAATCTTTCCAAATTTTACATTTTTTAGATGTACATTTGCACTTTAAAACAATTGCTATTTTAATGGTTAGAATGAGAAAACAATTGCTATTTTAATGATTAGAATGAACTCACTTGAGATTCATCATCTTATTTTCCAAATTGTTTTCTAGATTAAAAACGTTTTTAGACTTTTTTAGAGTGAACTCATGTATGATTCCTTAATACAGCCATCCCGTACTGGTTCTATTTGTTGATATATTTAACACATGGGTAGAATTTCATTTCTATTATAATTTATGAAAATAAATTACAGTAAAATACAAAAAAGGAATTTCCTTTGACGGACTCGGCTTGATTGCTATATCTGGATTCTCTGCTTTTCCCTCTTTCTTCTGATCCTTGTTGTTACCTGTTTCTTCACTTTCTTCCACCAAAAATAGAATATCCCATTCCTCATTGCTCTTATTATATTCATCATAAACCTACTCATGGAATATGACATCTTTACTAACAAAAATCTTGTGAGTAGAGGGATTAAATAATCTATAAGCTTTAAATTGTGAACAATACCCTACGAAGGTACATCTGATGGCTTTTGAATCTAGTTTTCTTCTGTCTTCCTTTGGATTGTAGACAAATGCTTTAGACCCAAATATTCTTAAATGTTTTACCGCAGGTTTAAATCCATATAATGCTTCAAAAGGAGTTTTAAACTCGAGACTTCTTGTAGGAATTTTATGTCTCAAATAAACTGTAGTATTCAATGCTTCAGCCCAAAAACCATTCAAAGGATACTTACCTTTCAACATGCTCCTAGCAGACTCCACCAATGTTCTGTTCTTCCTTTCCGCTACTCCGTTTTTTTGAGGAGTATGGGGTACTGTGAATTGCTATAATATCCCATGGTCTTTACAATACTTGGTAAGTTCGTCCTTCCTGTATTCTCCCCATTGATCGGAGCGGAGAATTTTTATGTGCTTCCATTTTTTCTTTTCAATCATATATCTGAACTACTTAAAGTATTCAAATGTGTGGCTTTTCTTACTCATGAAGTATACCCAAAAAAACTTTGTGTAGTCATTAACAGACAGTAAAAAATACAGTGCACCTCCTAATGACTTTGTTTGCATGGGTCCACAAAGGTTTGTGTGCACTAATTCAAGTATGTCTCTCTTTTTCCTTTCTACTCGAACATGAAATTCTTCTCTATTCATCTTTCCTAATGCACAAGCATCACAGTCATTATGCACTTGTTTTAAGATATGAAGATCTCTTACCATTTCCTTTTTCTGAAGTAACAACAAATCGTTGTAGTTCATATGACCAAGTATTTGGTGCCACAACTCTTCTGTAGTCAAACTCGATGATGTCAAAGCTCGATCTGGTGTTTTTCTCACATCCAATTTATATAGACCTCCTGTTCGAATTCTTGAAGAAATAGTCTTCATGCCATCCAACAGATATTTAATATAACAGTTAGATATAAAAAAATTCAACCTTGAGATCCTGATCTGTAATCATGGATACAAAAATCAGATTCTTTATCACTCTGGGCACATACATTACATTATGAATATATCTGACATTACCATTAGGTAAAATAACAAAAATTTTACTGCACCCTTTGATCTAATGACATCAATCATCACCAAGGTAGATTTGTGCTTCGTTATTGATTTCTTTAAAATCTTTGAACCATTGTTTGTCCCCTGTCATATGTGTGGATGCTCCTGAATCTACATACTAGGTGTCTGCATCAACATTCTCATCAAAGTCTGCCATGAATAATCTGAAGTCTTGAACATGGTCATCATTTGCGAAATGACATGTATATCTTTTATTCTTCTGTTGTTCTTCATGAAATTTATTCTTCCTGCACTCAGCCATATGATCGTTTTCTGCCATAAAAACATTTAATTACAGATTTATTTTTATTTAGATACATACCTTGAGTTTGATTCGGTCTTTTCTATGGGCTTCCTGCATTTTGCTATGATGGATTTCCTTTTCCTTTGAAGAATTTCTTCTTTGCCATTAGTGCCAGATCTGCACTCTGGGGTTTCAGAGTCAATCTTATTTCTTCTTCTTGCATTAATATTCTTGTTAGTTCTTGAAACTTTGGGATTTTCTCTCTCGCACTTATCCTAGTGATAAACATTTTGTAATCATTAGTCCCACCATTCATGGTAATCATGACCAAATATGCATCTGCAACTATCTCATTGATGTCTGACAATTTGTTCTTCAGATCTTTGATCCGCGATATGAAAGAAGCAATTGCTTCATTCTCCTCCATATTTATGGAGAGAATCTTGCTCTTAAAAACTAGAAGACGATTTTTATTCCTGACATCGAAAAATCCTTCAATACGGTCTAGATTTCATTTGCTAATTTGCATTCTCTCATATGCAGTATGATGCAGTATTTAACTGACATCTTCAACACTATATTTTCTTTACCTTCTCTCTTCTCCCAATCTGGGATTGATGCTTCTCCTACTGCTGGCTCCGACTCATCCCCATTTGCAATCATCTAAGCACTCTGTGCTTCTAGCACCGTATGCATTTTAAATTTTTGATTTGAGTAATTGGATCCATCAATTTTGTTACTATCATTTAAGTATGATTCGATTAATTGATTATTCATCTTGACAATTAAAGAGTCCATTGGCTCAAGTCTATCCCAGATCTCTTTGACACTTAAAAAAAAAATACCTTTCTTCTTAAGCGGATCAACAATCATCCCTTTAAAAAAATTTCAAAAAACCATTTTTAAAGAAACTTTTCAAAACGCACTTTTTTAAGAATCTCTAAAAAATCTCCACTTATGAAAGAATTATTAAATAATTCCACTCATAAAACAGAACCATTAAAAAATTCCCTTTTACAACATGAAATCATGTGCAATTTCAATTTCCATGTATGAAAAATTCACGTATGGGAAATTTATTTTTAAAAACCATTGAAAAATATTTTATGTAAGGGAACACTCGTATTCAACTTTGGATGGCAGCATTGCAAGGAAGGATATCTCAACCTAGTCCATGCAGGCTCCTCTCAGTGGCCAAGGGTGGCAGCATTCCATGTTGCAACAGGTGCAAGCGTGCAAGCAGTGTACTCCATGTAGAGGGAAGAGATCTAAGGAAGGCAATGTTCATCTGATTTCGGCAGAGCAAAGAGAATGGAAGTGTTTTCCTCTTCACGCAGGCTCAGCCTAGCTCCGGCCACCTCTGCACGCAGGCTCAGGCCTCCTCTCCATGTCGGCTCAGCTCCACCAAGTGGCAGCACTCATGTAGCTAGCATGGCAGTGTTGGATGGCAGTGATCTCGTGCTTCGATACCTCCTGTTCTTGATCTCACGCTCCGAGACAAAAAGAAGGATGGCAGCATTGGATGGCAGTGATCTCACGCTCCGATACCTCCTATTCACACTCCACTCAGAGCTCCTCTGCATGCAGAGGGCAGCCAACAATGGATCAGTGCTCCAGAAATTTAAAAAAACATATGTTGCAGGTAGATCAACAACGCCCACAAACATACATGTAGATCGCTCCAGCTTCAACGACCTCTCACACCCCACCAGCGCTTTTCTCACCATACCAAGATAAAAAAGATGTTTGAATGGAGAAATATAAATCCCACTAGTCAGCTCTACAAAAGAGAGCCTGAGCCAGGAGTGTCTGGCTTCTATAGAACACTCTATGTTCTCAATACACAACAAACATTACATAGCATACAAGATCTAGGGAATTTAGAACCACACCGTAAGAAATATAAACTAATTCCTATCCTAAGGTCTCCTGAACCAAATCTCACTAATATAGGATATTCTCCATTATCTTAAACAGTAAAATGCTTAATGATTTAAGGTTTAAATTACCAGCTGCAGTGAATAAATTAGAAACAATTTTACACGCATACTTCACCTACCTCCGAAAGCTTAATATAAATTTGTTTTAAGCTCAATTTTTTAATCTTTTAATTTGTAAATCAGTTTTATGGAAAGGGTAACTTTGAGTATCAAATTCGTAGAACTAAATATTTTAATATTTTTATGAGTATAAATTTGTTTATATATATTTATAAATACATTTATAAATCATTTAAATTAATTATTTCATTAAAATTAATTTTAAAAGTTTATTAAATTTCAATAATAAAATGTATATAAATAGCTTTCTAGATGTATTTTGAATCACATTTATCAAGTATTGAAAGGGATTTATCTTAAATTAAGATTTGAGAGATTAAGGATCAAGCCATCTTAAGGATCAAGTCTGTATTTAAGATGGATCTAAATTTAAGTTGATATTAATGCATTTATACTAGATTTCCTTCATCATAACAAATACCAAATACTATGTTTGGTGGATCTAGCATTTTGATTTTGATAGACTAATAGTATTATAGTTTGAAAGTTTTTATCTTGTTTTAATGAAAATATTGGTATTGTCAACAGTTTCATAGGGAATACATGAATTGGAAAACAACACAAAAGGAGCTCACAGGTGCGGATCACTAGGAGCTCCTACAAGAAAATGCACCCGCTTGAGCTTCACATTAAACTCCAATAACAAATAAATACATTTGTTAGGGATAGTAAAACAGATCCCTGAATAATAGGAACTGAATGTTTAAGAAAAATCTTAATCATAAAAATATATCTAATCTCCATTAATTCTAACACTCCCCCTTAATGGAGAAAGGGATTATAAAACACACCTAATGTATCCCTAAACAAATCAAACTTCAGTCTTCCCAGAGGCTTAGTGAATATATCAGCCATATTATCACAAGAATTACAATACTCTACACAAATCTCTTTGGATTGCACTTTCTCCCTGATAAAATGAAATTGAGTGTCTATGTGCTTGGTGCATTTATGAAACACGATATTGTAAGCCAGTTTGATGGAACTTTGATTATCGCAATTGATAATCGTAGCTTCTAGCTATTCTTCTCCTGCATCTTGGAGACGTCTACACAACCAAACTGCCTCACATATTGTTGCACACATAGCTTGATATTCTACTTATGTTCAAGATAAGGCAACAATACGCTGCTTTGTGCTGCACCAAGAGATGACCCGAGAACCAATGCTGAAGGCGTAACCTGTAATTAATCTTCTATCATGTAAATTTCCCGCCCAATCATAGTCTGTATAACCTATCAAACTAGCATCAAATGATTCAGAATACAAAATACCAAAGTGTGATGTTCCTTGCAGATACCTTAATACTCCTTTCGCTGGATGCTAATGGTTGTCATGAGGTTGAGTCATAAACTGACTCAAAACACTCACTGCATAAGCTAAATCTGGTCTTGTTGTAGTCAAATAAATAAGACTACAAACCAATTGTCTGTATAATGTTGCATCTGCATATTTTGAACCATCATTCATATGAAGTTTGTTGTTCTCTTGTAAAGGTACAAATGCAGCTTTACAATCATCCATTTTAAACCTATATAACAGACTCTTTTCATACTTACTCTGGGACAAGAAAGTTTGACTTGAATCTCTCCAACTTCTAGACCCAAACAATATTGCATTTCTCCAAGGTCCTTCATCTCAAATTTCTGCTTGATTTCTTCAATGAAAAGGTTTGCACTTCTTGTCATTATCAAATCATCTACATATAAAGAAATCAACACTATTTGTCCTTCATCATTAAACATAGTATATAAACTTGGATCATTTTTACTCTGTTTATAACCATGCATGAGGAAAAAAGAGTCAATTCTTTCGTACCAGGATCTAGAAGCTTGCTTTAAACCATATAAAGATTTCTTTAATCTACATACTAAGTGATCTTCTCCCTTCTTAAAAAACCCCTTAGGCTGAACTAAATATACTTCTTATTTTAAGTCACCATTTAAGAAAGCAGATTTAACATCTAATTGATGTATTTTCCAATGATGCTTAGTAGCTAGTGAAATAATCATTCTGATAGTATTTAATTTTGCAATAGGGGAAAATGTTTCCTCAAAATGTAATATTCCCAATTAGTAGCAGCTAATTGGAAATATTAATTTTGATCAATTTTGCCTTATATAATTAAATTATAAATAAAAGTGAGTAGAGGGGGACATAACTCACTCTAAAAATAAAGTTCACTCCCTAGTAGACACAACATTGTAACTTAAGTGAGCCAAGGGGGGGCCAAGAGACCACGTAGAGAGGGGACCCACATATGCTCTAAAAGCTTCTGCGCAGATAAGGATGAGCACGCGGCAACAGAGAGGCTACGTTGGGGTTTTGGAGGGAAACCAACGTTATAAAATGGGAGGAGCATTCTCATTTCATTCATTCTTGTTGTTGATGATATTTGAGCTAGACTTTTGTCTTCTTGAGGACGCTGGCTGTTTAGCCTGTTTGCAGCACTGTTTAGTGCGTTGAGTGTCTCCGGTCGGAGATCTCACCCTTAGCCCCGGGGGAGTTTGAGTGCCTACTCGGGTAAGGTCATTTCTTCAGTATTTAGCGGGAGGTTTGGTTGGTTGTTTTGCTAAGGAGCTGGGCTTCTCTTGTGACTGCGCAGTCCCTGGGAGAGAGGACACAATTCTAATTGGAGGTGTTCCGGTGCGGGGTTTTCTGCAGGAGTTTCAGTTGATATCCAGAGGAGAGGATTAGTCTTTGCTAGTAGGAGGTTTCCTGAGGAGTTTGTGGCACAGTTACAGCTATTATCATTTGGCATTTGCGCTGAGCCTTGCAGAGGCAGCGTAATTCCTTGAGGAGGGTTTCTTTGGTGATTTTCGGAGGCTGACCATTTTTGATATGGTTTCTGGGTTTTGTCTGGGGTGGTGAGCACAGGTGGTCTGCAGATTTTCAGTTCATTCCGGCAAGGGGATCAGCCCCTAGTTTCAGTCCTTTCCAGCAGCAGCAGTTTTACGGCAGTTTTCCAGCAGCTGGGACGCAGTTTCTTATAGCAGCGATTTCCTATCTTTCTGAGAGAGTTCTTCACTTGCCTTGAGCAAGAATAGGTGCTATCATTCTGATCATCTATTGTATTTCATTATATTCTCATATTAATAAAATAGCGTAGCATTCCCGACATTTTTATGAGTATTTGCTTTATGTTCTATTTCTGGCATTTTCTATATTGTCGTATGCTTGTATTGTTGTCTATTTTCCTTTCGGGATATTACAGTGGTATTAAAGCAACAATCTTGGATCAGCCTGTGGGTTTCCAGTTTTTAGTTGCAACTATTTTAGCTATTTTGGTTAGAAGGGCCTACGCAGTTATTGGAGGAGGCTCATTTGTGGGAGCTTCATTGGTAGGATTTTAGATCTGGGTTGTTGGGAAATTGATAGGAGAGCCATATGAGGAGGTTTGCTGGGATTTTGGAGAGCAACAATTGACAGTAGCAGTTGCAGTGCCAAAAAACGAAATTGGAAGAGGGCCAAACTACAAAGGGTCAGATTTTGATGGTTGGAATTAGAAGAAACCCTTTCTGGGTTTTTCTGGGTTTCGGGCAAGGTTCACCTTCCCCAATTCTTAGAATTTTCGGAGCAATTTTCAGTGGGTAAATCAGAGGCCGAAGTCAGGCAGAAGCGTATTCTTGCAGTAGCAGTGCATTTTCTGGAGGAGCCTGTAGACACAGAGCATGAGGAGCCAGTGATAGACGCAGAACAGGAGGAGCCTATAGATACAGAGCAAGAGGAGCCAATGGCAGGTGATGATGATGCGAAGAGATTTGGGGAGATGCTCCTCAAATCAGTACATGATCTATTGAGGCAGATTGAAGTGATGGGGCAGAGATTCACCGCTGTGGAGGCTAGAAAGTGTGAAACCCAAAGGGGTTTCCAGATTGGCGAGGGATCATGCACATCCCACCATTTTCCGGAGCATGATTCCACTCAGTATATGGCATCACATACACCCACGCGTCCCACTATGCCCACTTTTCTGGGTGCAGACATAGGGGCAGGAGCACAACAGGAGCCAGAGCTTAGCCACATGGGTGATTATTTCGCCGAGTATCAGGCATATGGGCAGGAGTTCAGGGATGCCGTTCCATTCAGAGATTTTGTTCAGCTCCATCGGGATAGCAGACCCCGCAAATTTCATAGAGGGAACAAGCACCCACATGACAGGGCCTTGCAGCGCACAGTGGGCAGATTCCATTTACCAACATTTGGCAGGTCATCCAACCGTTCGGAAAAATCTTGGGTGGACAAGTTGGATGCCTCTTTCCAGCTTGACTGAGTATCATAGGGGGAAAGCATCAAAATGGTTACCTCGCACTTGGAGGATGAGGGCACACAGGATTGCAGGGAGTTTGAGGATACACCCAGTGTGACACAGGACTCACCCTCATTGGAGACCTCCTTGACCGTGTCGGTTGATATTGTAGTGGAGAAGGTAGAGCCTACCCCAGTAGAGCCATCCATTGAGGTGATGACTGGAGTCGTGTTCGAGTTTTCGAGTGGTAGCAGCACACGACAGATGGGTGAGGTGTGAGGAGATGTATTCACCTTCGATGAGGCACTAGGAGATACAGAGGTATTGGATGATGGTCGCAGACAGCGGTATCATCGGCTTCGGGCAGACCTTCTAGTTTTGGAGGAGAAGGCCACGTCAGTATGGGAGGCCATTTTGTTGCAGGACAAGGAGTTGGAGGGCATGAGAGTGGCTTGTGCTGAGTCAGCGGCGAAGTTGGCCCGCATTGGGGAATGACTAGATTCTCTGATGGTACAACTAGAGGGCACGTTGGAGCGTCAGATCATTCCCCTTCAGGCATGCATGGACGGGACTAGTAGTGTTGTTGGGACACCTCTTCCCATTAGAGAGAGAGACACAGTCACCTAGTCATATCTCATACGTTGACTTGGTTAGCAGGATGAGACGATCAGGGTTGCACAGGGTGCAGCATCCACATGTTGAGGTTGGATGGCGAGAGATTTTGAGTTAGTACCCGGTAGAGTGGGTTATGGAGATGGTGGTGCACCCAGGTGTAGTTCAGCAGGAGTTCCAGGTGCTGGGAATACAGGAACCCCAGATTGGCATTGGGGTCTAGGCGGGATTACCTATCATTTCCCAGGCAGGTCAGTTGACTATGTCTTGGAGGATACAGTTGGCCGAGCAGTAGAACATGCGCATCCGCTAGGGGAGTTTTCGTCAGCCCCAGTGGCCAACCAGTTTTTGGGAAGACTCCCTAGGTTGTCTTGGTATGACACTCATACACAGGATCACGGGGTGGTCAACATACCTTGGCAGGAGCTTGTCGGAGGAGGTGGAGTTGGCAGGCCACCAGATGGCGCCTTGTATGGGGCCAAGGATTCTTCACCTTTGTGTGGGGCATAGAGGACGCAACGGAGCTGAGCAGTGGTGGTAACTCTATTGACACATAGGGAGATTCACTTCTCAGACCCCGGGAGGAGGGTTTGGAGTGATGATCCATTTGTCGGCGGGTATAGTAATGTGACGGTGGAGACGATGATACCGATTGGGGGTAGTCCAACATGTAGAGGCACAACTCTAGGTCATCACATCTAGGGATGTGTGGGAGCCTCTAGCATTGAGAAATGGACTACCGGTGGACATGGAGTTGCATGGTGGTGTACTGTAGTGTGTGGGACTGCATTGTGGAGTAGGGGTGTCCCACATCACATTGAGAGCACGCAGGGAGAGACCAATTCCTGGACACAGTCAGGGCACGATACAGTACAGGGTGGTACAACAGTAGCTTGGGGTATCCAGCAGTATACAGGGGTATGCCTTACTGTGCAGTAGCATGTCGAGGAGTACATGGATGATCGGTGGTATGTGAGGGCGTATGGTGCTGCACAACAGGGTCTTAGAGCATTGCCTCCAGGGAGACTCACAGACAGGGACACTGGGCTTACCTTTGGGGGCATTTCACCCAGGATCGATGGGGAGACAGATGAGCGATACTTGACGACATCTTTGGGGACTCACGCGCTTGACCCTCTTCTACATCACTCATAGGCATAGTGGATTTTGTCATTGTCCTTTGGCACCTCAGGCATGAGCAGCGGGGTACGGGAGGTTCACCCAAGATATTTGGATGACACTCAGTACACTAGGGGAGAGATTTCTCAGTAGTGGCACTGGGTCGGGGCACTAGTTGACAGCCACAGGTTAGGGGATGAGATGATCCTCTGCAGGGGTGGCACATCAGTCATCGCTGAGCCTACGCTTGGGGAACGGGTCATGAGGGAGACATGCCTCATTTTTCCCTCCGAGCATGTCGAGATCATGCATGAGTAGAGGATATTGGGTACAACAGAGGTAGCATCCCAGTATGTGTCTGGGCTCTAGACATTGTATCAACACTTTATCGAGAGGGTGGATGGCATATTTAATGCAGATGAGGTGGCGGAGGTAGAACAGGAGGGCATTCCTTCTGTATGCCAGTGTGAGGACTCTTTTTCATAGGTGTCCATAGGATCAGCTGAGGACGCTCTTGGGAAGTGAGAGCAGTCATGCAGAGCTGGTGAAAGTAGACCGGAGCTACATTCCAGTGTCGAGGGTGAGCAGTCACGGGACTCTGCAGGAGATACTCTGGGTGAAGAGTCACTTGTGACGATTCGGCTAGAGCAGCAGGTGATGGAGCCTGAGTCGATAGAGGAGGACACTATTCACATCAGGCACGATATTCCTTTGGGGGAGAGCCAAATGGGTGCCCACATTGAGCCGATGAGGGATATGCGGCTAACATTGGGATCAGCCATTGAGGTGGGGTAGTCAGATGCACTGACAATTAGTACGGTGATAGCAGTTGCAGATCCATATCCTCTGGAGGTGTTGGAGGTTGATGGGATTGTTCTGCAGGGGGCCAGTAGACGGCGGGAGCATGACATTCCTGATCAGGAGTGGGAGGAGCTGTTGGATATGGTGGAGCATCCATCTGTGGGTCGACACAGGGATGAGGCGCAGATAGAAGTACATGCAGTCAGCAAAGCTGTAATATTTTTAGTGGGTAGCACTGTCCAGGAGTACATCGATGGAGCTTGCAGAATATCTTGCCCACTTTGGCCCATTATAGAGAGAGGGGCTTCCTTCTATAGGCAGCTTTCATTGGCAGACAGGGTAGAGTAGTGGGAGTTGATTACGAGCTTGCGGCAACACTCCAGGCGTGTTCCATATGCAGTTGTTGTTGCTACATCGGATTCTTCTTCTAGGATGGACCGGCGGGAGATCATGAGTTGGTACCCTCTTGATGGTATGGTATTCTTCGTAGGGAGCATAGTGGAGCAAGGGTCCTTGGACATAGTAGATGTTATAGATTCCAGATGGCAGGGGGGCACAGGTCGTCATTTCTTTAGCACTCCATCTCGATTTCAGCAGAGCAGGATCACCGTGGGATTGAGTCAGGACTTGGATTGGAGAGAGGTGATTAGTTGGTACACAGTTGATGGGACAGCTTACACAGTCACCGATATAGTGCAGCGTGGGTCATGGTCTTCGCCTCTTAGAGCATCAGTCATAGCCAGAGGCAGTGCACAGTCCAAGCCATGGGACTTGGGCGATTATTGGCCAGGGTGGCGATGGGATCGGAGAGGACTGTTGGTTGGTGAGAGATCAGTTTGGGATCCTCGCGTTGAGAGATCCCTTCATATCAGGGTGATGCAGAGGTCAGAGAGGTTTCAGTGGCGCATCTGGGACCCAGGCACATTTTGCAGTGTCAGTGGGGAGCATCAGCTACAGAGGAGGCTTGTTCAGGCATTGCTTGAGGACAAGCAATTTTTGGTGGGGAGGATTGTAATATTCCCAATTAGTAGTAGCTAATTGGAAATATTAATTTTGATCAATTTTGCCTTATATAATTAAATTATAAATAAAAGTGAGTAGAGGGGGACATAACTCACTCTAAAAATAAATTTCACTCCCTAGTAGACACAATGTTGTAACTTAAGTGAGCCAAGGGGGGGCCAAGAGACCACGTAGAGAGGGGACCCACGTATGCTCTAAAAGCTTCTGCGCAGATAAGGATGAGCACGCGACAAGAGAGAGGCTACGTTGGGGTTTTGGAGGGAAACCAACGTTATAAAATGGGAGGAGCATTCTCATTTCATTCATTCTTGTTGTTGATGATATTTGAGCTAGACTTTTTTCTTCTTGAGCACGCTGGTTGTTTAGCCTGTTTGCAGCACTGTTTAGAGCGTTGAGTGTCTCCGGTCAGATATCTCACCCTTAGCCCCGAGGGACTTCGAGTGCCTGCTCGGGTAAGGTCATTTCTTCAGTCTTTAGCGGGAGGTTTGGTTGGTTGTTTTGCTAAGGCGTTGGGCTTCTCTTGTGACTGTGCAGTCCCTCGGAGAGAAGACGCAGTTCTACTTGGAGGTGTTCCGGTGCGAGGTTTTCTGCAGGAGTTTCAGTTGATATCCAGAGGAGAGGATCAGTCTTTTCCAGTAAGAGGTTTCCTGAGGAGTTTGTGGCATAGTTTCAGCTATTATCATTTGGCATCTGCGCTGAGCCTTGCAAAGGTAGCGTAATTCCTTGAGGAGGGTTTCTTTGGTGATTTTCGAAGGCTGACCATTTTTGATATGGTTTCTGGGTTTTGTCCAGGGTGCTGAGCACAGGTGGTCTGCAGATTTTCAGGTCATTCCGGCAGGGGGATCAGCCCCTAGTTTCAGTCCATTCCAGCAGCAGCAGTTTTACGACAGTTTTCCAGCAGCTGGGACGCAGTTTCTTATAGCAACCATTTCCTGTCTTTCTGGGAGAGTTCTTCACTTGCATTGAGCAAGAATAGGTGCTATCATTCTGATCATCTATTGTATTTCATTATATTCTCAGATTAATAAAATGACGTAGCATTCCCGACATTTTTATGAGTATTTGCTTTATGTTCTATTTCTGGCATTTTCTATATTGTCGTATGATTGTATTGTTGTCTATTTTCCTTTCGAGATATTACAGTGGTATCAAAGCAACAATCTTGGATCAGCCTGCGGGTTTCCAGTTTTCAATTGCAACTATTTTGGCTATTTTGGTTAGAAGGGCCTACGCAGTTATTGGAGGAGGCTCATTTGTGGGAGCTTCATTGGTAGGATTTTAGATCTGGGTTGTTGGGAAATTGATAGGAGAGCCATATGAGGAGGTTTGCTGGGATTTTGGAAAGCAACAATTGACAGTAGCAGTTGCAGTGCCAAAAAACGAAATTGGAAGAGGGCCAAACTACAAAGGGTCAGATTTTGATGGTTGGAATTAGAAGAAACGCTTTCTGGGTTTTTCTGGGTTTCGGGCAAGGTTCACCTTCCCAAATTCTTAGAATTTTCGGAGCAATTTTCAGTGGGTAAATCAGAGGCCGAAGTCAGGCAGAAGCGTATTCTTGGAGTAGCAGTGCAGTTTCTGGAGGAGCTTGTAGACACAGAGCATGAGGAGCCAGTGATAGACGCAGAACAGGAGGAGCCTATAGATACAGAGCAGGAGGAGCCGATGGCAGGTGATGATGATGCGAAGAGATTTGGGGAGATGCTCCTCAAATCAGTACAGGATCTATTGAGGCAGATTGAGGTGATGGGGCAGAGATTCACCGCTGTGGAGGCTAGACAGCGTGAAACCCCAAGGGTTTCCAGATTGGCGAGGGATCAGGGACATCCCACCATTTGCCGGAGCATGATGCCACTCAGTATATGGCATCAAATACACCCACACGTCCCACTATGCCCACTTTTCTGGGTGCAGACATAGGGGCAGGAGCACAGCAGGAGCCAGAGCTTAGCAACATGGGTGATTATTTCGCCGAGTATCAGGCATATGGGCAGGAGTTCAGGGATGCCCTTCCATTCAGAGATTTTGTTCAGCTCCAGCGGGATAGCAGACCCCGCAACTTTCATAGAGGGAACAAGAAACCACATGACAGGGGCTTGCAGCGCACAGTGGGCAGATTCCATTTACCAACATTTGACGAGTCATCCAACCGTTCGGAAAAAATCTTGGGTGGACAAGTTGGATGCCTCTTTCTAGATTGACCGAGTATCGGAGGGGGAAACCATCAAAATGGTTACCTCGCACTTGGAGGATGAGGGCACACAGGATTGCAGGGAGTTCGAGGATACACCCAGTGTGACACAGGACTCACCCTCATTGGAGAAGGTAGAGCCTACCCCAGTAGAGCCATCCATTGAGGTGATGACCGGAGCCGTGTCCGAGTTTTCGAGTGGTAGCAGCACACGACAGATGGGTGAGGTGTCAGGAGATGTATCCACCTTCGATGAGGCACTAGGAGATACAGAGGTATTGGATGATGGTCGCAGACAGGGGTATCATCGGCTTCGGGCAGACCTTCTATTTTTGAAGGGGAAGGCCACGTCAGTACGGGAGGCCATTTTGTTGCAGGACAAGGAGTTGGAGGGCATGAGAGTGGCTTGTGCCGAGTCGGCGGCCAAGTTGGCCCGAAAGGGGAATGACTAGATTCCCTGATGGTACAACCAGAGGGCACATTGGAGCGTCAGATCATTCCCCTTCAGGCATGCATGGACGAGACTAGTAGCGTTGTTGGGACACCTTTTCCCATTAGAGAGAGAGAGACGGAGTCACCTAGTCAGATCTCATATGTTGACTTGGTTAGCAGGATGAGACGATCGGTGTTGCACAGGGTGCAGCATCCACATGTTGAGGTTGGATGGCGAGAGATTTTGAGTTGGTACTCGGTGGAGTGGGTTATGGAGATGGTGGTGCACCTAGGTGTAGTTCAGCAGGAGTTTCCAGGTGCTGGGAATACAGGAACCCCAGATTGGCATTGGGGTCAAGGTGGGATTACCTATCATTTCCCAGGCAGGTCGGTTGACTATGTCTTGGAGGATACAGTTGGCCGAGCGGTAGAGAACGCGCATCCGCTAGGGGAGTTTTGGTCAGCCCCAATGGCCAACCAGTTTTTGGGCAGACTCCCTAGGTTGTCTTGGTATGACACTCATACACAGGATCACGGGGTGGTCAACATACCTTGGCAGGAGCTTGTCAGAGGAGGTGGAGTTGGCAGGCCACCAGATGGCGCCTTGTATGGGGCCAAGGATTCTTCACCTTTGTGTGGGGCACAAAGGACACAGTGGAGCCGAGCAGTGGTGGTAACACTTCTGACACATAGGGAGATTCACTTCTCAGACCCCGCGAGGAGGGTTTGGAGTGATGATCCATTCGTCGGCGGGTATAGTGATGTGACGGTGGAGACGATGATACTGATTGGGGGTAGTCCAACATGTAGAGGCACAACTCTAGGTCATCACATCCAGGGATGTGTGGGAGCCTCTAGCATTGAGCAATGGACTACCGGTGGACATGGAGTTGCATGGTGGTGTACTGTAGTGTGTGGGACTGCATTGTGGAGTAGGGGTGTCCCACATCACATTGAGAGCACACAGGGAGAGACCAATGCCTGGACACAGTTAGGGCACGAGACAGTACAGGGTGGTACAACAGTAGCTTGGGGTATCCAGCAGTATACAGGGGTATGCCTCAGTGAGCAGTGGCATGTCGAGGAGTACATGGATGATCGGTGGTATGCGAGGGCGTATGGTGCTGCACAGCAGGGTCTTAGAGCATTGCCTCCAGGGAGACTCACAGACAGGGACACCGTGCTTACCTTTGGGGGCGTTTCACCCAGGATCGATGGGGAGACAGATGAGCGATACTTGACGACATCTGTGGGGACTCACGCGCCTGACCCTCTTCTACATCACTCACAGGCACAGTGGATTTTGTCATTGTCCTTTGGCACCTCGGGCATGAGCAGCGGGGTACGTGAGGTTCACCCAAGATATTTGGATGACACTCAGTACACTAGGGGAGAGATTTCTCAGTAGTGGCACTGGGTCGGGGCACTAGTTGACAGCCACAGGTTAGGGGATGAGATGATCCTCTGCAGGGGTGGCACATCAGTCATCGCTGAGCCTACGCTTGAGGAGCGGGTCATGAGGGAGACATGCGTCATTTCCCCCCCGAGAATGTCGAGATCATGCATGAGCAGAGGATACTGGGTACAACAGAGGTAGCATCCCAGTATGTGTCTGGGCTCTAGACATTGTATCAACACTTTATCGAGAGGGTGGATGGCATATTTAATGCAGATGAGGTGGCGGAGGTAGAACAGGAGGGCATTCCTTCTCTATGCCTGGGTGAATACTCTTTTTCATATGAGTCCATAGGATCAGCTGAGGACGCTCTTGGGGAGCGAGAGTAGTCATGCAAAGGTGGTGAAAGTAGACCGGAACTACATTCTAGTGTCGAGGGTGAGCAGTCACGAGACTTTGCAGGAGATACTCTGGGTGAAGAGTCACTTGTGACGATTTGGCTAGAGCAGCAGGTGATGGAGCTTGAGTCGATAGAGGAGGACACTATTCACATCAGGCATGATATTCCTTTGGGGGAGAGCCAGATGGGCGCCCACATTGAGCCAATAAGGGATATGCAGCTAACATTGGGATCAGCCATTGAGGTGGGGCAGTCAGATGCACTGACATTGAGTACGGTGATAGCAGTTGCAGATCCATATCCTCTGGAGGTGTTGGAGGTTGATGGGATTGTTCTGCAGGGGGCCAGTAGACGGCGGGAGCATGACATTCCTGATCAGGAGTGGGAGGAGCTGTTGGATATGCTGGAGCATCCATCAGTGGGTCGACATAGGGATGAGGCGCAGATAGATGTACACGCAGTCAGCAAAGCTGCAGTATTTTTAGTGGGTAGCACTCTCCAGGAGTACATCGATGGAGCTTGCAGCATATCTTGCCCACTTTGGCCCATTATAGAGAGAGGGGCTTCCTTCTACAAGCAGCTTTCATTGGCAGACAGGGTAGAGCAGTGGGAGTTGATTACGGGCTTGCAGCAACACTCCAAGCATGTTCCATATGCAGTTGTTGTTGCTACATCGGATTCTTCTTCTAGGATGGACCGGCGGGAGATCATGAGTTGGTACCCTCTTGATGGTATGGTATTCTTCGTAGGGAGCACAGCGGAGCAAGGGTCCTTGGACATAGTAGATGTTACAGATTCCAGATGGTAGGGGGGCACAGGTCGTCATTTCTTCAGCACTCCATCTCGATTTCAGCAGAGCAGGATCACCGTGGGATTGAGTCAGGACTTGGATTGGAGAGAGGTGATGAGTTGGTACACAGATGATGGGACAACTTACACAGTCACCGATATAGTGCAGCATGGGTCATGGTCTTCGCCTCTTAGAGCATCAGTCATAGCCAGAGGCAGTGCACAGTCCGAGCCATGGGACTTGGGTGATTATTGGCCAGGGTGGCGATGGGATCGGAGAGGACTGTTGGTGGGTCAGAGATCAGTTTGGGATCCTGGCATTGAGAGATCCCTTCATATCAGGGTGATGCAGAGGTCAGAGAGGTTTCAGTGGCGCATCTGGGACCCAGGCACATTTTGCAGTGTCAGTGGGGAGCATTAGCTACAGAGGAGGCTTGTTCAGGCATTGCTTGAGGGGGGAGGACTATAATATTCCCAATTAGTAGCAGCTAATTGGAAATATTAGTTTTGATCAATTTTGCCTTATATAATTAAATTATAAATAAAAGTGAGTAGAGGGGGACATAACTCACTCTAAAAATAAAGTTCACTCCTTAGTAGACACAACGTTGTAACTTAAGTGAGCCAAGGGGGGGCCAAGAGACCACGTAGAGAGGGGACCCACGTATGCTCTAAAAGCTTCTGCGCAGATAAGGATGAGCACGCGGAAAGAGAGAGGCTACGTTGGGGTTTTGGAGGGAAACCAATGTTATAAAATGGGAGGAGCATTCTCATTTCATTCATTCTTGTTGTTGATAATATTTGAGCTAGACTTTTGTCTTCTTGAGCACGCTGGCTGTTTAGCCTGTCTGCAGCACTATTTAGTGCGTTGAGTGTCTCCGGTCAGAGATCTCACCCTTAGCCCCGGGGGACTTCGAGTGCCTGCTCGGGTAAGGTCATTTCTTCAGTATTTAGTGGGAGGTTTGGTTGGTTGTTTTGCTAAGGAGCTGGGCTTCTCTTGTGACTGCGCAGTCCCTGGGAGAGAGGACGCAGTTCTACTTGGAGGTGTTCCGGTGCGGGGTTTTCTGCAGGAGTTTCAGTTGATATCCAGAGGAGAGGATCAGTCTTTGCCAGTAGGAGGTTTCCTGAGGAGTTTGTGGCACAGTTTCAGCTATTATCATTTGGCATCTGCGCTGAGCCTTGCAGAGGCAGCGTAATTTCTTGAGGAGGGTTTCCTTGGTGATTTTCGAAGACTGACCATTTTTTATATGGTTTCTGGGTTTTGTCTGGGGTAGTGAGCACAGGTGGTTTGCAGATTTTTAGCTCATTCCGGCAAGGGGATCAGCCCCTAGTTTCAGTCCATTCCAGCAGCAGCAGTTTTACGGCAGTTTTCTAACAGTTAGGACGCAGTTTCTTATAGCAGCCATTTCCTGTCTTTTTGAGAGAGTTCTTCACTTGCCTTGAGAAAGAATAGGTGCTATCATTCTGATCATCTATTGTATTTCATTATATTCTCAGATTAATAAAATGGCGTAGCATTCCCGGCATTTTTATGAGTATTTTCTTTCTGTTCTATTTCTGGCATTTTCTATATTGTCGTATGCTTGTATTGTTGTCTATTTCCCTTTCGGGATATTACAGTGGTATCAAAGCAAAAATCTTGGATCAGCCTGCGGGTTTCCAGTTTTCAGTTGCAACTATTTTCACTATTTTGGTTAGAAGGGCCTACACAGTTATTGGAGGAGGCTCATTTGTGGGAGCTTCATTGGTAGGATTTTAGATCTGGGTTGTTGGGAAATTGATAGGAGAGCCATATGAGGAGGTTTGCTGGGATTTTGGAGAGCAACAATTGACAGTAGCAGTTGCAGTGCCAAAAAACGAAATTGGAAGAGGGCCAAACTACAAAGGGTCAGATTTTGAAGGTTGGAATTAGAAGAAACCCTTTCTGGGTTTTTCTGGGTTTCGGGCAAGGTTCACCTTCCCAAATTCTTAGAATTTTCGGAGCAATTTTCAGTGGGTAAATCAGAGGCCGAAGTCAGGCAGAAGCGTATTTTTAGAGTAGCAGTGCAGTTTCTGGAGGAGCCGTAGACACAGAGCATGAGGAGCCAGTGATAGACGCAGAACAGGAGGAGCCTATAGATACATAGCAGGAGGAGCCGATGGCAGGTGATGATGATGCGAAGAGATTTGGGGAGATGCTCCTCAAATAAGTACAGGATCTGTTGAGGCAGATTGAGGTGATGGGGCAGAGATTCACCGCTGTGGAGGCTAGACAGCGTGAAACCCCAAGGGGTTTCTAGATTGGCGAGGGATCAGGCACATCCCACCATTTGCCGGAGCATGATGCCACTCAGTATATGGCATCACATACACCCACACGTCCCACTATGCCCACTTTTCTGGGTGCAGACAAAGGGGCAGGAGCACAGCAGGAGCCAGAGCTTAGCCACATGGGTGATTATTTCGCCGAGTATCAGGCATATGGGCAGGAGTTCAGGGATTCCCTTCCATTCAGAGATTTTGTTCAGCTCCAGCGGGATAGTAGACCCCGCAAATTTCATAGAGGGAACAAGCACCCACATGACAGGGGCTTGCAGCGCACAGTGGGCAGATTCCATTTGCCAACATTTGACGGGTCATCCAATCGTTCGGAAAAAGCTTGGGTGGACAAGTTGGATGCCTCTTTCCAGCTTGACCGAGTATCGGAGGGGGAAACCATCAAAATGGTTACCTCGCACTTGGGGGATGAGGGCACACAGGATTGCAGGGAGTTCGAGGATACACCCAGTGTGACACAGGACTCACCCTCATTGGAGACCTCCTTGACCGTGTCGGTTGATATTGTAGTGGAGAAAGTAGAGCCTACCCCAGTAGAGCAATCCATTGAGGTGATGACCGGAGCCGTGTCCGAGTTTTCGAGTGGTAGCAGCACACGACAGATGGGTGAGGTGTCAGGAGATGTATCCACCTTCGATGACGCACTAGGAGATACAGAGGTATTGGATGATGGTCGCAGATAGCGGTATCATCGGCTTCGGGCAGACGTTCTAGTTTTGAAGGGGAAGGCCACGTCAGTACGGGAGGCCATTTTGTTGCAGGACAAGAAGTTGGAGGGCATGAGAGTGGCTTGTGCCGATTCGGCGGCCAAGTTGGCCCGCATTGGGGAACGACTAGATTCCCTGATGGTACAACCAAAGGGCATGTTGGAGCATCAGATCATTCCCCTTCAGGGATGCATGGATGGGACTAGTAGCGTTGTTGGGACACCTCTTCCCATTGGAGAGAGAGAGACGGTGTCACCTAGTTAGATCTCATACATTGACTTGGTTAGCAAGATGAGACGATCGGGGTTGCACAGGGTGCAACATCCACATGTTGAGGTTGGATGGTGAGAGATTTTGAGTTGGTACCCGGTGGAGTGGGTTATGGAGATGGTGGTGGACCCAGGTGTAGTTCAACAGGAGTTTCCAGGTGCTGGGAATACAAGAACCCGAGATTGGCATTGGGGTCTAGGTGGGATTACCTATCATTTCCCAGGCAGGTCGGTTGACTATGTCTTAGAGGATACAGTTGGCCGAGCAGTAGAGCATGCGCATCCGCTAGGGGAGTTTTGGTCAGCCCCAGTGGCCAACCATTTTTTGGGCAGACTCCCTAGGTTTTCTTGGTATGACGCTCATACACAGGATCACGGGGTGGTCAACATACCTTGGCAGGAGCTTGTCGGAGGAGGTGGAGTTGGCAGGCCACCAGATGGCGCCTTGTATGGGGCCAAGGATTCTTCACCTTTGTGTGGGGCACAAAGGACGCAGCGGAGCCGAGCAGTGGTGGTAACACTACTGACACATAGGGAGATTCACTTCTCAGACCCCGCGAGGAGGGTTTGGAGTGATGATCCATTCGTCGGCGGGTATAGTGATGTGACGGTGGAGACGATGATACCGATTGGGGGTAGTCCAACATGTAGAGGCACAACTCTAGGTCATCACATCTAGGGATGTGTGAGAGCCTCTAGCATTGAGAAATGGACTACCGGTGGACATGGAGTTGCATGGTGGTGTACTGTAGTGTGTGGGACTGCATTGTGGAGTAGGGGTGTCCCACATCACATTGAGAGCACGCAGGGAAAGACCAATGCCTGGACACAGTCAGGGCACGAGACAGTACAGGGTGGTACAACAGCAGCTTGGGGTATCCAGCAGTATACAGGGGTCTGCCTCAATGTGCAGTGGCATGTTGAGGAGTACATGGATGATCGGTGGTATGCGAGGGCGTATGGTGCTACACAGCAGGGTCTTAGAGCATTGCCTCCAGGGAGACTCACAGACAGGGACACCGGGCTTACCTTTGGGGGCATTTCACCCAGGATCGATGGGGAGACAGATGAGCGATACTTGACGACATCTGTGGGGACTCACGCGCCTGACCCTCTTCTACATCACTCACAGGCACAGTGGATTTTGTCATTGTCCTTTGGCACCTCGGGCATGAGCAGCGAGGTACGCGACGCTCACCCAAGATATTTGGATGACACTCAGTACACTAGGGGAGAGATTTCTCAGTAGTGGCACTGGGTCGGGGCACTAGTTGAGAGCCACAGGTTAGGGGATGAGATGATCCTCTGCAGGGGTGGCACATCAGTCATCGCTGAGCCTACGCTTGGGGAGCGGGTCATGAGGGAGACATGCGTCATTTTCCCCCCCGAGCATGTCGAGATCATGCATGAGCAGAGGATACTGGGTACAACAGAGGTAGCATCCCAGTATGTGTCTGGGCTCCAGACATTGTATCAACACTTTATCGAGAGGGTGGATGGCATATTTAATGCAGATGAGGTGGCGGAGGTAGAATAGGAGGGCATTCCTTCTGTATGCCAGGGTGAGGTATCTTTTTCATATGAGTCCATAGGATCAGCTGAGGACGTTCTTGGGCAGCAAGAGCAGTCATGCAGAGGTGGTGACAGTAGACCGGAGCTACATTCTAGTGTCCAGGGTGAGCAGTCACGGGACTCTGCAGGAGATACTCTGGGTGAAGAGTCACTTGTGACGATTCGGCTAGAGCAGCAGGTGATGGAGCCTGAGTCGATAGAGGAGGACACTATTCACATCAGGCACGATATTCCTTTGGGGGAGAGCCAGATGGGCGCCCACATTGAGCCGATGAGGGATATGCGGCTAACATTGGGATCAGCCATTGAGGTGGGGCAGTCAGATGCACTGACATTGAGTACGGTGATAGCAGTTGCAGATCCTCTGGAGGTGTTGGAGGTTGATGGGATTGTTCTACAGCGGGCCAGTAGACGGCGGGAGCATGACATTCCTGATCAGGAGTGGGAGGAGCTGTTGGATATGGTGGAGCATCCATCTGTGGGTCAACACAGGGATGAGGCACAGATAGATGTACACGCAGTCAGCAAAGCTGTAGTATTTTTAGTGGGTAGCACTCTCCAGGAGTTCATCGATGAAGCTTGCAACATATCTTGCCCACTTTGGCCCATTATAGAGAGAGGGGCTTCCTTCTATAGGCAGCTTTCATTGGCAGACAGGGTAGAGCAGTGGGAGTTGATTACGGGCTTGCGGCAACACTCCAGGCGTGTTCCATATGCAGTTGTTGTTGCTACATCGGATTCTTCTTCTAGGATGGACCGGCGGGAGATCATGAGTTGGTACCCTCTTGATGGTATGGTATTCTTCGTAGGGAGCACAGCGGAGCAAGGGTCCTTGGACATAGTAGATGTTACAGATTCCAGATGGTAGGGGGGCACAGGTCATCATTTCTTCAGCACTCCATCTCGATTTCAGCAGAGCAGGATCACCGTGGGATTGAGTCAGGACTTGGATTGGAGAGAGGTGATGAGTTGGTACACAGTTGATGGGACAGCTTACACAGTCACCGATATAGTGCAGCATGGGTCACGGTCTTCACCTCTTAGAGCATCAGTCATAGCCAGAGGCAGTGCACAGTTCGAGCCATGGGACTTGAGCGATTATTGGCCAGGGTGGCGATGGGATCGGAGAGGACTGTTGGTTGGTGAGAGATCAGTTTGGGATCCTGGCATTGAGAGATCCCTTCATATCAAGGTGATGCAGAGGTCAGAGAGGTTTCAGTGGCACATCTGGGACCCAGGCACATTTTGCAGTGTCAGTGGGGAGCATCAGCTACAGAGGAGGCTTGTTCAGGCATTGCTTGAGGACAAGAAATTTTTGGTGGGGAGGACTGTAATATTCCCAATTAGTAGCAGCTAATTGGAAATATTAATTTTGATCAATTTTGCCTTATATAATTAAATTATAATTAAAAGTGAGTAGAGGGGGACATAACTCACTCTAAAAATAAAGTTCACTCCCTAGTAGACACAATGTTGTAACTTAAGTGAGCCAAGGGGGGGCCAAGAGACCACGTAGAGAGGGGACCCACGTATGCTCTAAAAGCTTCTGCGCAAATAAGGATGAGCACGCGGCAAGAGAGAGGCTATGTTGGGGTTTTGGAGGGAAACCAGCGTTATAAAATGGGAGGAGCATTCTCATTTCATTTATTCTTGTTGTTGATGATATTTGAGTTAGACTTTTGTCTTCTTGAGCACGCTGGCTGTTTAGCTTGTCTGCAGCAATGTTTAGTTCGTTGAGTGTCTCCGGTCAGAGATCTCACCCTTAGCCCCGGGGGACTTCGAGTGCCTGCTCGGGTAAGGTCATTTCTTCAGTCTTTAGCGGGAGGTTTTGTTGGTTGTTTTGCTAAGGAGCTGGGCTTCTCTTGTGACTGCGCAGTCCTTGGGAGAGAGGACGCAGTTCTACTTGGAGGTGTTCCGGTGCGGGGTTTTCTGTAGGAGTTTCAGTTGATATCCAGAAAAGAGGGTCAGTCTTTGCCAGTAGGAGGTTTCCTCAGGAGTTTGTGGCACAGTTTCAGCTATTATCATTTGGCATCTGCGTTGAGCCTTGCAGAGGCAGCGTAATTTCTTGAGGAGGGTTTCCTTGGTGATTTTCGAAGGCTGACCATTTTTGATATGGTTTCTGGGTTTTGTCCGGGGTGGTGAGCGCAGGTGGTCTGCATATTTTCAGCTCATTCCGGCAAGGGGATCAGCCCCTAGTTTCAGTCCATTCCAGTAGTAGCAGTTTTACGGCAGTTTTCCAACAGCTAGGACGCAGTTTCTTATAGCAGCCATTTCCTGTCTTTCTGAGAGAGTTCTTCACTTGCCTTGAGCAAGAATAGGTGCTATCATTCTGATCATCTATTGTATTTCATTATATTCTCAGATTAATAAAATGGCGTAGCATTCCTGGCATTTTTATGAGTATTTGCTTTATGTTCTATTTCTGGCATTTTCTATATTGTCGTATGCTTGTATTGTTGTCTATTTCCCTTTCGGGATATTACAGTGGTATCAAAGAAACAATCTTGGATCAGCCTGCGAGTTTCCAGTTTTTAGTTGCAACTATTTTGGCTATTTTGGTTAGAAGGGCCTACGCAGTTATTGGAGGAGGCTCATTTGTGGGAGATTCATTGGTAGGATTTTAGATCTGGGTTGTTGGGAAATTGATAGGAGAGCCATATGAGGAGGTTTGCTGGGATTTTGGAGAGCAACAATTGACAGTAGCAGTTGCAGTGCCAAAAAACGAAATTGGAAGAGGGCTAAACTACAAAGGGTCAGATTTCGAAGGTTGGAATTAGAAGAAACCCTTTCTGGGTTTTTCTGGGTTTCGGGAAAGGTTCACCTTCCCAAATTCTTAGAATTTTTGGAGCAATTTTCAGTGGGTAAATCAGAGGCCGAAGTCAGGTAGAAGCGTATTCTTAGAGTAGCAGTGCAGTTTCTGGAGGAGCCTGTAGACACAGAGCATGAGGAGCCAGTGATAGACGCAGAACAGGAGGAGCCTATAGATACAGAGCAGGAGGAACCGATGGCAGGTGATGATGATGCGAAGAGATTTGGGGGGATGCTCCTCGAATCAGTACAGGATCTGTTGAGGCAAATTGAGGTGATGGGGCAGAGATTCACCGCTGTGGAGGCTAGACAGCGTGAAACCCCAAGGGGTTTCCAGATTGGCGAGGGATCAGGCACATCCCACCATTTGCCAGAGCATGATGCGACTCAGTATATGGCATCACATACACCCACACGTCCCACTATGCCCACTTTTCTGGGTGCAGACATAGGGGAAGGAGCACAGTAGGAGCCAGAGCTTAGCCACATGGGTGATTATTTCGCCGAGTATCAGGCATATGGGCAGGAGTTCAGGGATGCCCTTCCATTCAGAGCTTTTGTTCAGCTCCAGCAGGATAGCAGACGCCGCAACTTTCATAGAGGGAACAAGCACCCACATGACAGGGCTTGTAGTGCACAGTGGGCAGATTCCATTTACCAACATTTGACGGGTCATCCAACCATTCGGAAAAAGCTTGGGTGGACAAGTTGGATGCCTCTTTCCAGCTTGACCGAGTATCGGAGGGGGAAACCATCAAAATGGTTACCTCGCACTTGGAGGATGAGGGCACATAGGATTGCAAGGAGTTCGAGGATACACCCAGTGTGACACAGGACTCACCCTCATTGGAGACCTCCTTGACTGTGTCGGTTGATATTGTAGTGGAGAAGGTAGAGCCTACCCCAGTAGAGCCATCCATTGAGGTGATGACCGGAGCCGTGTCCGAGTTTTCGAGTGGTAGCAGCACACGACAGATGGGTGAGGTGCCAGGAGATGTATCCACCTTCGATGAGGCACTAGGAGATACAGAGGTATTGGATGATGGTCGCAGACAGCGGTATCATCGGCTTCGGGCAAACCTTCTAGTTTTGAAGGGGAAGGCCACGTCAGTACGGGAGGCCATTTTGTTGCAGGACAAGGAGTTGGAGGGCATGAGAGTGGCTTGTGCCGAGTCGGCAGCCAAGTTGGCCCGCATTGGGGAACGACTAGATTCCCTGCTGGTACAACCAGATGGCACGTTGGAGCGTCAGATCATTCCCCTTCAAGCATGCATGGACGGGACTATTAGCGTTGTTGGGACACCTCTTCCCATTGGAGAGAGAGAGACGGTGGAGACGATGATACCGATTGGGAGTAGTCCAACATGTAGAAGCACAACTATAGGTCATCACATCCAGGGATGTGTGGGAGCCTCTAGCATTGAGCAATGGACTACCGGTGGACATGGAGTTGCATGGTGGTGTACTGTAGTGTGTGGGACTGCATTGTGGAGTAGGGGTGTCCCACATCACATTGAGAACACGTAGGGAGAGACCAATGCTTCGACACAGTCAAGGCACGAGACAATACAGGGTGGTACAACAGTAGCTTGGGGTATCCAGCAGTATACAGGGGTATGCCTCAATGTGCAGTGGCATGTCGAGGAGTACATGGATGATTGGTGGTATGCAAGGGTGGATGGTGCTGCACATCAGGGTCTTATAGCATTGCCTCCAGGGAGACTCACAGACAGGGACACCGGGCTTACCTTTGGGGGCATTTCACCCAAGATCGATGGGGAGACAGATGAGCGATACTTGACGACATATGTGGGGACTCACGCCCCTGACCCTCTTCTACATCACTCACAGGCACAGTGGATTTTGTCATTGTCCTTTGGCACCTCGGGCATGAGTAGCGGGGTACGTGAGGCTCACCCAAGATATTTGGATGACACTCAGTACACTAGGGGAGAGATTTCTCAGCAGTGGCACTCGGTCAGGGCACTAGTTGACAGCCACAGGTTAGGGGATGAGATGATCCTCTGCAGGGGTGGCACATCAGTCATCGCTGAGCCTACGCTTGGGGAGCGGGTCATGAGGGAGACATGCGTCATTTTTCCCTCCGAGCATGTTGAGATCATGCATGAGCAGAGGATACTGGGTACAACAGAGGTAGCATCCCAGTATGTGTCTGGGCTCCAGCCATTGTATCAACACTTTATCGAGAGGGTGGATGGCATATTTAATGCAGATGAGGTGGCGGAGGTAGAACAGAAGGGCATTCCTTTTGTATGCCAGGGTGAGGACTCTTTTTCATATGAGTCCATAGGATCAGTTGAGGACGTTGTTGGGGAGCGAAAGCAGTCATGCAGAGGTGGTGAAAGTAGACCGGAGCTACATTCCAGTGTCTAGGGTGAGTAGTCACGGGACTCTGCAGGAGATACTCTGGGTGAATAGTCACTTGTGACGATTCGGCTAGAGCAACAGGTGATGGAGCCTGAGTCGATAGAGGAGGACACTATTCACATCAGGCACGATATTCCTTTGGGGGAGAGCCAGATGGGTGCCCACATTGAGCCGATGAAGGATATGCGGCTAACATTGGGATCAACCATTGAGGTGGGGCAGTCAGATGCACTGACATTGAGTACGGTGATAGCAGTTGCAGATCCATATCCTCTGGAGGTGTTGGAGGTTGATGGGATTGTTCTGCAGGGGGCCAGTAGACGGTGGGAGCATGACATTCCTGATCAGGAGTGGGAGGAGCTGTTGGATATGGTGGAGCATCCATCTGTGGGTCGACACAGGCATGAGGCGTAGATAGATGTACACGCAGTCAGCAAAGCTGCAGTATTTTTAGTGGGTAGCACTCTCCAGGAGTACATCGATGGAGGTTGCAGCATATCTTGCCCACTTTGGCCCATTATAGAGAGATTGGCTTCCTTCTACAGGACGCTTTCATTGGCAGACAGGGTAGAGTAGTGGGAGTTGATTACGGGCTTGCGGCGACACTCCAGGCGTGTTCCATATGCAGTTGTTGTTGCTACATCGGATTCTTCTTCTAGGATGGACCGGCGGGAGATCATGAGTTGGTACCCTCTTGATGGTATGGTATTCTTCGTAGGGAGCACAGCGGAGCAAGGGTCCTTGGACATAGTAGATGTTACAAATTCCAGATGGCAGGGGGGCACAGGTCGTCATTGCTTCAGAACTCCATCTCGATTTCAGCAGAGCAGGATCACCGTGGGATTGAGTCAGGACTTGGATTGGAGAGAGGTGATGAGTTGGTACACAGTTGATGGGACAACTTACACAGTCACCGATATAGTGCAACATGGGTCATGGTCTTCGCCTCTTAGAGCATTAGTCATAGCCAGAGGCAGTGCACAGTCCGAGCCATGGGACTTGGGCGATTATTGGCCAGGGTGGCGATGGGATCGGAGAGGACTGTTGGTTGGTGAGAGATTAGTTTGGGATCCTGGCATTAAGAGATCCCTTCATATCAGGGTGATGCAGAGGTCAGAGAGGTTTCAGTGGCGCATCTGGGACCCAGGCACATTTTGCAGTGTCAGTGGGGAGCATCAGCTACAGAGGAGGCTTGTTCAGGCATTGCTTGAGGACAAGCAATTTTTGGTGGGGAGGACTGTTATATTCCCAATTAGTAGCAGCTAATTGGAAATATTAATTTTGATCAATTTTGCCTTATATAATTAAATTATAAATAAAAGTGAGTAGAGGGGGACATAACTCACTCTAAAAATAAAGTTCACTCCCTAGTAGACACAACGTTGTAACTTAAGTGAGCCAAGGGGGGGCCAAGAGACCACGTAGAGAGGGGACCCATGTATTCTCTAAAAGCTTCTGCGCAGATAAGGATGAGCACGCGGCAAGAGAGAGGCTACGTTGGGGTTTTGGAGGGAAACCAACGTTATAAAATGGGAGGAGCATTCTCATTTCATTCATTCTTGTTGTTGATGATATTTGAGCTAGACTTTTTTCTTCTTGAGCACGCTGGCTGTTTAGCCTGTCTGCAGCACTGTTTAGTGCGTTGAGTGTCTCCGGTCGGAGATCTCACCCTTAGCCCTGGGGGACTTCGAGTGCCTGCTCGGGTAAGGTCATTTCTTCAGTCTTTAGCGGGAGGTTTGGTTGGTTGTTTTGCTAAGGAGCTGAGCTTCTCTTGTGACTGCGCAGTCCCTCGGAGAGAGGACGCAGTTCTACTTGGAGGTGTTCCGGTGCAGGGTTTTCTGCAAGAGTTTCAGTTGATATCCAGAGGAGAAGACCAGTCTTTGCCAGTAGGAGGTTTCCTGAGGAGTTTGTGGCACAGTTTCAGCTATTATCATTTGGCATCTGCGCTGAGCCTTGCAGAGGCAGCGTAATTCCTTGAGGAGGGTTTCTTTGGTGATTTTCGGAGGCTGACCATTTTTTATATGGTTTCTGGGTTTTGTCCGGGGTGGTGAGCACAGGTGGTCTGCAGATTTTCAGCTCATTCCGGCAAGGGGATCAGCCCCTAGTTTCAGTCCATTCCAGCAGCTGCAGTTTTACGGCAGTTTTCCAGCAGCTGGGATGCAGTTTCTTATAGCAGCCATTTCCTGTCTTTCTGAGAGAGTTCTTCACTTTCCTTGAGCAAGAATAGGTGCTATCATTCTGATAATCTATTGTATTTCATTATATTCTCAGATTAATAAAATGGCGTAGCATTCCCAACATTTTTATGAGTATTTGTTTTATGTTCTATTTCTGACATTTTCTATATTGTCGTATGCTTGTATTGTTGTCTATTTCCCTTTCGGGATATTACACAAAATCAATACCTTCTTTCTGGGAATACCCCTTTGCCTCCAACCTTGCTTTATGCTTATCAATAGACCCATCTGCTTTGAATTTCAACTTAAATAACCATGTGCAAACTATGGGTTGTTTATCATTAGGAATCTTTACTAGATCCCAAGTATTGTTCTTAATGATTGATTCATATTCCTCCTTCATTTATTTCTTCCATTTAGAACTTTTACTAGCTTCATAAAAATTAGAAGGTTCTGCAATGTTTAACATACCAACCATGAGCGCACAATCCCTATGTAGAGCTGGTAACTGTTTTGGCCTGCTTGATCTCCTGAGTGATGGGGGTTCAATTATTTTTCTGCTTTCTTCTCTTTGTGGACTGAACTTGTTTTCTTCCACATTATCCTGTTGTTGCTGCTGCTGTTGTTGTTGTTCCTATTGCTGATTGATTCCTGTTTCACTATCCTCTTCTGGAAGTAAGGGTACATGCCACTCTTCATTGTTTTGAACATGATTTCCATCATCAACTTGTTCATGGAATATTATATCTCTACTGACAAACACCTTGTGAGTAGAAGGGTGAAACAATTTATAAGCCTTATACTCATTGCAGTATCAAATGAAGGTACATTTAATGGCCTTTGAATCTCACCTCTTCTTGTTCTCTTTGGGAACATGTGCAAAAGCTTTACAACCAAATACTCTAAGATGCCTTATTGTAGGCTTGAAGCCAAACAATGCTTCAAAAGGAGTTTTATACTCAAGACTTTTAGTAGGTCTCCTATTCTTTAAGTACACTGTAGTATTAACAACTTCTACCCAAAAACCATTGGTTAGATTCTTACCTTTCAAGATATTGCGAGAACACTCCACCAGTGTTCTTTTTTTCCTCTCAGTAACTCCATTCTATTGAGGACTGTAAGGTGTTGTAAATTGTTGTTGTATCACATGCTCGTTGTAGTATTTGATGAAGACTACTTTATTGAATTATCTGCCTTGATCTAATCGAAGAATCCTGATGAAATTTCTTGTTTGCTTCTCAATCATGTTTTTGAATTTCTTGAAATATTCAAAAGCATGACTTTTTTGTTTAAGAAAATATACCCATGTGAATCTTGTCCAGTCATCAACAAAGACTAAAAAATAATAGACCCCACCTAACGATCTTGTCTGCATTAGGCCACATAAGTCAATGTGTACAAGTTTGAGTACATCCCTCTATTTCCTATCCTTAATGGTAGGAAATTCATCTCTATGCTGCTTACCGAATGCACATGCTTCAAAATCAATATGCAAATTTTTCAAAACAGGAAGACCATCTACCATACCTTTGTTCTACAACAGAAGGAGGTCACTAAAATTGATATGCCCAAGTCACTGATGCTACAAATTTTCAGCAGACTTATCCGATGACATCAAGGCATGCTGTGGCGTACTCTTCACATCCAGTTTGTAGTGTCCTCCTATGCGAATACCTATAGAAATAGGCTTCATCTGGTCAAACAAGTCCTTGAAAATACAATGAGATTTAAAGAATTCATCATGCCATTCATGGTAATTGTCACCAGATCATCATTTGCCACGGTATGACCGATATCAGATAGTTTATCTTTAACTTCCTTTATCCGGGATATGAATGAAGAAACAGACTCATTCTTCTCCATCTTGATTGAGAGAATCTTCTTCTTGAGGTACAAAGTTCAACTGGTGTTCTCGATCTCATACATATCTTTGAGAACAGTCCAGATGCTATTCGCTGTCTTGCAATCTCGAATATGAGGGATGATGCAATCTTTAATTGATAATTTGAGTAGCACCTTTGCCTTCATCTCCATTTTCTCCCAATATTGAATTATTTTATTCGATCCACCATTTGTAGTAGTTGGCTTGACTTCATCAATATTGGCAATGCTATAAGCATTCTGTCCCTCAAGCAGAGTCTGGAGCTTAAATTTCCAATTTGTGTAATTTTAACCGTCAAGCTTGTTGCTTTCATTTAGATAAGCTTCTTCCATCTGGGTATTCATCTTGGAAAAGAACCAAAAAAAAAAAACTCCACCCTCCAGCAACTTAAAAAAAATAAATCAACCACAGATCCTCAAAACCACTGAAAAAATTGAATGCAGTAACCACAGTTATGAACACACCTTCATGGGCGCTCTTTTCCTCACGGTTGCAGTGCAACGCTCCTGATGCAACAGGTGCAAGTATGCAGGCAGTGGTCAGAGATCTCTTGGCAGCATTCAACAGCCGGATTTGAATGCAGCAGTGGAGTCAGGCACTGCACTCTCATCAACATTCGGATATCTTCGTTTGTGCCTCACGTTGTCTCGCACACGGTTATCGTGCCTCATACAACACTCCGAGCTCACGAGCTCACGACTCTCGATCTCACGCAACACTCTGCGCTCTGAGCTCATGGTTCTGTTGTGCCTCCTAGCCTAGAGAGTGCCCAAGAATAGAGATAATGCGATTGTTGATTGATGACACACTAGTCTCTGAATTTTGCACCAAATAAAGCACCTCGACCTCTTCTGCAAATTATTAAACAGTTGTGTGGTACCAGAATAGTGCAGTGGACTACTTTCTCAGATGGTGTTGTGGCAACGAGATGGGGGCAGATCAACTCGTTTCGTCTTCTAGCAGTCTGTTGCCAAGGTCAACAATTCCACCAAATAAACAACCTCCACGGCCT
This sequence comes from Pinus albicaulis, assembly GCA_034641835.2. Lineage (NCBI taxonomy): Eukaryota > Viridiplantae > Streptophyta > Pinopsida > Pinales > Pinaceae > Pinus > Pinus albicaulis. The sequence continues at coordinate 100,671,928 of CM076571.1, forward strand.
CCTTCAAAATACAGCCGCCACACCTAAATATATCAAGCAACAAATCAACTAATGCAGCAAGCTAATCCGAGTAGCTCGTAGCTTGTCTCACACGACCAGTTCCTCTTCAAATTCTACACACAACACAAGTCCTGTCAGCTTCGACCTGAAGCTCTGATACCATGTCAATAGCTGCACAGGGAAGACATGAATTGGCAAACAACAGAAGGAGCTCATAGGTGCGGATCACCAGGAGCTCCTACAAGAAAATGCACCCTCTTGAGCTTCACATTAAACTCCAATAATATATAGATACATTTGTTAGGGATAGTAAAACAAATCCCTGAATAATAGGAACTGAATGTCTAAGAAAAACCTTAATCATAACAATATACCTAATCTCCATTAATTCTAACATTTATGCTAAGTTTCTAGCAATGTTATAAAACGTTACGTATTAATATTTATCCATGCTCACTGTGCAGAATACAACGTACAGTGATATCATGTATCAAAGGATAATCTTTCTCACCTGTCGTATTTGGCCTCTGCAATTCCAATGGTCAGTGTTTACGGCTATACTTGGTAATGTTAAATCCATATTCTGTGTACATTCTCTGGGTTGGAAAACCTCACAACAGGAACAAGGAGCGGACAAAATGTATGTATCATTCGGCATACAGTGTAATAAAAATATTAAAATGATTGAAATACATGAGTTGTCACAGATTAAAAATGTTTTTGTTGACAAAGAAATTAAAAGTTTGGTGATTCTTCTTAATGTTTATTGTGATTGTAAATTTTTCTATAATCAATCCTTCCTCTTGTTCGGGGTCTTCAAACTTGACACTGACAGATCATATTTATATTTAGTATGTGAAAATTAGCTTAGTGCAGAGTACAGCAAAAAAAAGAAATTTAAATATTATGAAAGCCCCTTTGTCCCTCTCTTTGTGTATATATACCTTGTCTAGCTTTAATATAAGTATACATTAAGGAAAAAAACTAATGCATAAGTGTACTAATAAAATCAGTCTAGAAATAAAACTATAAAATAAACCAATTATTGATGGAGTGTGACATTATATTTATAAAAATAATGAACTTTATCAAAATTTGCATTTAAATCTTTTGTATATAGACCTCTCATCTTCACTATTTTATTGTATTGATTTGAAAATTAAAAATTATATTATAAATAATTATAATGCACTAATTTTATAATTAAAATAATATAAAAATGTAATATGTTAAGTTGATGTTTAGCACTTGTTTTTTACATCAAAGTAATTGCTTATTCATAGTCTTGTTTTCAAATATGGAAGTTTTACTTAAAATGCTGAAACCTAAACTTCACAATTATATTAAATAATAAGAATAAAAAAATCTTAGAAAAGAGCTTCTTCTTATCCCAATGTTAAAAAGTCTTTTAATTCATAATGTTTTCAAATCAGAAAAGGGAAAATGAAAGTTTGACCAACCAAACCCTTTGAAAAATATTCAAGAAGAGATTTTTCCTTATAGAAATCCAAAATGAACCGTAAATGAACCATTCTCAACGGGATAAAATGAAAAAAAAATACAAAACATAATAAATATCAAAAGTAAAAAACCCATAGCCCAAGAAAAAAATAAAATAAAATAAAGTAATCTCATCAAAGCTCTATGCATTATGTAGACTAAGCGTGGTCATGTGCCTAAGATAATGTAAAGTGAGTCAAAAGAGGTTAAACCAATACAAATGGTTATTATCATCAATCTCATATGACAAAGAAATAATTTATTTATCGACATCACTGTGCAGAATCCAATGTACGTATAAATGACCTCTTTGTCGTTTGGTAGTTATAAAAGCCTTACACATATAAGACGTGGATTAATCAAATAGTTTATAAAATCCTTAAACACTTTGCCGAAACGATTTTGCAGATAGATATCATTAGGATTGGAATTTCAAAGCGGATTTGTTTATCAAATTTGAGAGTTTTCAAATACTTTTTGTCTGTTTTCACAGTTTTAACTAAAGATTTGGGCAGTTTTGCAAAATTTGTTACGTGTATCTGACGGCCCCAATCATGAATATCATATGCCAGGATATGGATGATCATTTTATCCCGAGCTTTCAAGCTTTTCCAAAGTCCATATAAAGCTTTTACACAAATACTAATGTCCAATAAAGCCAGCAGAATTTAACGTACAGAGGTATCATGAATCAATGGGTATTCCTTCTCACCTGTCATATTCGGCACTGTGTTGGCCGTAAGCTACCTCAACACGATTCCAATGGTCAGTGATTACAGCTATACTTCGTAATGTTAAATCCATATTCTAGTTGAGAATAATGGAGAAATTATTTAATATTCTGTGTGTGGTCCGGAAGGGCCAGAACATGAACAAGAAGAGGACAAAATATATAATGCACTGTGATATCAATATGAAATAGAGAGATTGAAGTACGTGGTTTATCAGTGATCACTAAATTTATATTTTTTGTCAAAACAACCAAATTGTGGTTGCGTAAAAATGTTGTTTCGACAAAGAACGTAAAAATGTTGTTGTTGACCCAGAAAGTAAAAGTTAGATGATTCTGGTTCTTCATTAACATTTTATCAAATCGTACGTTGGAAATAGAATGATATAATTTGTTATTATAATTTCATTTCTTAACCTTTAGTGTGTTATGTTTTCAAATTTGGCCATCCAGGAGGAGATAGAATTCAGCTATATGTGAAAATTGGCATTACTGCGCAATACCAAAAAAAAATGGAATTTAAATATTATGAAAGCCCTTGGTCTCTTTTTTCTTTTTTCTGTATATACATTTAAAAAAAAAATTTATGAAGACTTGCAGGTTGTTCGATATATCCTAGTATTGGCGACCATGAGGATTAATCCTGGGTTTCTCTAGATTACTCTAAAAAATTACCGATTCACCATGTGTAAAAAAAAAAAATTAGTGTACCAATAAAATTAGTCTAAAAATAAACCAATTTTTAATAAAGTGTGATTTTATATTTATAAAATAAAATCAATTTTTATGAGTTGTATTTATCATCATTTGCATTTAAATCTTTTGTATATGGACCTTGTATTAATTTGAAAATTAACAATTATATTATAAATAATTCTTATTTAATTATTTTATAATTAAAATAATATAAAAAATGTAATATGTAAATTTTGATGTTTAATATTTGTCTTTTACAAAAAGCAATAAGTAATTGTATATTCACAATTTTATTTTTAAATAGGGAAAGACTCACTTTTATGAGAAATATAACATATAATGCGTTGCTTTTAATTTTAAAATTATAATTATAAAGCATTTTTAGGTTTGATTTATTTTTTTTTATAATTGAAATCCAAATTTCACAACTATATTAAATAATAAAAGAAAAAAAAATTCTTTAAAAAAACTTCTTCTTAAGTCCTCTAATTAATAATGTTTTCAAGCTAAGTAAAACAAAAAAAAATGAAAAATTGCCCAACCAAACCCTTTGAAAAACATTCTAAAAGAGATTTTTCTTTATAAAAACCTAAAATAAACCATTCTCAACTAGATAAAATAAAAAAAAGGAATACAAAACTTGGTAAATATCTAAAGTAAATAACCCTTAACCCAAGAAAAAAATAAAATAAAATAATGCATTATCATGTGCCTCAGATAATGTAGACTGAGTCGCAAGAGAGTAAACAAATACAAATAGGTTATTATCATCAATCTCATATACTGCTAATGCACTAAGAAATAATTCCCACACTTCCGAGAAAAATTAAGAATCAAATCATTTGTTTATGGACAGCAATACTCATGTGCAGAATCCAATGTACGTATAAATGACCTCTTTGTCGTTTGGTAGATATAAAAGCATTACACATATTGTCGACAAAGGACATTAATCAAATAGTTTATAACAACCTAAACGATTTTGCAGATAGATATCAGTATGATTAGACTTTCAAAACAGATTTATTTATCAAATTTGAAAGTTTTCACACTTCATTTTGTCTTTTCTCACGGTTTTAACTAAAGATTTTAGCAGTTTTGCAATTTTTTTTAGCTGTATGTGACGGCCCCATCCATGAATATCATATGCCAGGATATGGATGATCATTTTATCCAGAGCTTTTACAAAGCCCGTATAAAGCTTTTACACAACTACTAATTTCCAATAAAATCATCAATCATCAGCCTGCAGAATTTAACTTACAGAATTATCATGGATCAATGGGTATTCTTTCTCACCTGCCATATTCTGCACTGTGTCGGCCGTAAGCTACCTCAACACGATTCCAATGGTCACTGTTTACAGCTATACTTCGTAATGTTAAATCCATATTCTAGTTGAGAATAATGGAGAAATTATTTAATATCGTATGTGACGGCCCCATCCATGAATATCGTATGCCAGGATATGGATGATCATTTTATCCAGACCTTTCAAGCTTTTATAGAGTTTAGCGTACAGAGGTATCACGGATCATTGATCAATTATCAGCCTGCAGAATTTAAAAAGTCTGTATACTAATGTCCAGCTTTTAGACAAATACTAATGTCCAATAAAATCATGAATCATCAGCCTGCAGAATTTAAAATCATCCTGGATCATGGAGCGTTGAACGTACAGAGGTATCATGGATCAATGGGTATTCTTTCTCACCTGTCATATTCTACACTGTGTCGGCCGTCATCTACCTCAACACGATTCCAATGGTCATGTTTACAGCTATATTTCGTATGTTAAATCCGTATTCTAGTTGAGAATAATGGAGAAATTATTCTCAACAGCCAGAACATGAACAAGAAGTGAACAAGAACATGTGTGGTTCCGAAGAGCCAGAACATAAACAAGAAGTGGACAAAATATATCATGTGACATGCACTGTGATATCAATATGAAACAGAGAGATTAAGGTACGTGGTTTATCAGTGATCACTAAATTTATACTTTTTGTCAAAACAACCAAATTGTCCTTGCGTAAATATGTTGTTTTGACAAAGAAAGTAAAATGTTTTTTTATTTTTATTTTTAAATTTAGGAGTTTTTTATAATTTTCTATTTCTCAAAAAGATAGAGCAAGTTGCAACATATTCATAGTTAGTGGCCTTAACCTGTACCAAGGACACCAAGGTCTGTCGGCCACCTTAAAGTATTAAATGTCATCTAAAATTGCAATTGTTTCTTTTGTCTACTCGTTGCTATGGCTTGTTTACTATTTACTACCAAGCCTATTAAACAACATGAAAAATAAAAGCTATCCACAAAAAGTATATTTGACTTAGAGTCAATTAACCATCTGAAGAGTCTATTGGTGCCGGGTCTTTTGCTGTAGATCCCGGCATATCAACCTGCTGCATCTCTTGTAACTATCTTTCAACTTTCAATTTTGCCAATATGAGCAGTGGCATGATACTGTGACACCCTTTTTCCCGGATATCTGTTTTGATTTCCTGTAGTATTGAAAGCACTTGAGGGTTCCTTTCACTTTCCTGTAAGCTTTGCATAGCTTTAGCTAAAACACATTTCAGAGTCCAGTAAGTGTGTATTGATTGATGAAACACGGAAAGACGTCTTCTCGTACTCCCAGGATCAACAACAAAATCCATATTTTCCTCCTGGACCTCAATATCTTCTTCTTTACTATCACTTTCTCTCTCCCATCCGTGAATGACATTCCGAATCTGTGGAGAATTTCCAGCTGCATAGACTTCAAAGAGATTTTCCATTATCTCATTTTTTTATCCTTCTTCCTCTCTTATTGGTTCCAACCTTATTTTGCGCGAGCTTTTTCTCTCTTTCCTCTCTTACAAAGAGAGTAAAATGTTGTTGTTGACAAAGAAAGTAAAAGTTCGGTGATTCTGGTTCTTCATTAACATTTTATCGAATTGTACGTTGGAAATCGAATGATATAATTTGTTATTATAATTTCATTTTATAACCTTTAGTGTGTTACGTTTTCAAATGGCCGTCAGCAGGAGATAGAATTCATTGCGGGTATCTATCATGTTAGCTCCAAACCAATGGGCGAGGGTTTAAGTTCCCCTGGCTTCAGACTAAAGCCAAACAATTATAGCCGGTGGATTGGAATTGGGTTTTGGACAAATTCAAACATAGACTACATGGTTGGACCAACATGTGGCTTACGTTAGAAGGAGATTTACCCTTATACACATGTAGTTTTACAAAATATTTTTGTATATTGGGCTCATCTTTTTGCACTTTTGTAGTCAATTATTTCTAGAATCTGAAGTATCCCCACTGGCTTCTTATGGTCCTGCATAGGCCAGGCGCAGAAAGATCATTTGATCAAATGGGAAAAAATCACTCTACTGAAAGAATTTTGAGGTTGGGGCATCTTGGATACTAGAGGATTTGGATGGGCGATGTTGATTAAATCTCTATGGAGAGCTCTATTTGGTGATGGTATGAGGGATATTATATTGGTGAAGTACTTGAAAAGGAAGAGATCCGCAGATTGGTACAAAGAGTGTAACATAGGCATCGAAGTGGGATCACACATTTGGTTGAGTTTTCACAAGGTAAAACTTTGGCCTTTAAAGAGGCTTAGATGGTCTTTTGGAAATGGAACTTACATTTTAATCATGATTAATTAGGTATTGGGTATGAATACAACTTCACATCTCCAGAGGATATTATTGACAGTCTACACACCACGGGTTACATTTTCTTGAAAAAGGTCATTTGGCATTGGAGCGGACAATATCCAATCGGGAAAAAAGCAGCGGAAATCGGCTTGGAAGGACAAAGAGAAATTGTTTGGAGTTGCTTTGTACAAGATCTTAAACAAGAAAATATTTGCAAAGCTGAGAGGGGGGAATTTCTCACTTAACATGGAAAACTTCACCCTGGTGAAGTGGTGGTTGCAAACATATACAGGTACATTATGTGCTCAAATTTTTCATTAAGTAATCCATTTTAGTTTCTGAAAGTTTGGAAATGGAGACTTCCCTTGAAGATAATTCTCTTCACTTGGTCAGTTTGGCACAGTAAAATACTGACTTGGGAAAACTTCTACAAGAGGGGATTCCATGGTCAGGTCTACATATTTTCTTAGAGTGCATTACTACTTGATCCAGGGTAAATTATTGATACCCTTAACCAATACCTTTAACTTCGACTCGAAGAGGAGCATAACATGTCAATATCAGCAATCAGAAGAACACGTCGTTTGATAACGGAGTTTGTCCAGGAGGGACTACATCTCTGAGCCTTGGTGTCAAGATGGTGTAGGCAGCTACATTGAGTGTTGTAAGGAGTGAAGATGTACATGGATATGTTTTCTCTGACATACAAGGAAAATGCCCTCACGTAGGAGCGGATAGACCTCTCTATGAGATGTTCCATAACAGGAACTCTCATTCACAAAAAGGACTCCTATCAGTATGACAATAGCTCACACATAAAGACTATGAGTATCCCACTAACATGGCAAATAAGGGATCTCAAATGACATATGTTTGACAATGAGTATCCCACCAACATGGCATCAAAGGGATTTGAAACATAATACAAACCCATGACATAAAGTAAATCAATAACAAAACAAGATCCCATGACTCATACATCAACAAAGATATGTACAACACTATGCATCTCAAGGACAAAGTGGTACATGAAATCAACACATCATATACCTCATGCTGAAGGTGACTGAAGAATGGGATGCTGCACTGCTGGATCTGAAATCACCATCACAATTGTAGTGTCGAAAGGTGTGAAATCGACTACTCACTCGCTGAAAGCTGATACCTGCAACTTCACTTCAAAAAGTTACCGTAAAATATAAAGCTCGGCTGGAAAATTTGAATGCGCCATCAGATTCGTGGCATCGAATAGTGCAAAATTGACTGTCCATTTTTTGAATTCTTAGAAAGTGAAAAGCTAGGGCAGAAAGGAATCTTTTAGATTCCCCTAGATTCCTCCAAGATGTTGCTCCATGGATGGATTGGAAATCTGCGACTCAAAAGGTGAATCTGACCTCTCCATTACATTCCTTGTGAAAAATCGTGAAAGATGACTATAAACTTGACTATATTCCGACATGGAGGAAAATTACCTCCCCGGGAAAATTTCAAGGCTCATGGTTCCACCCCCTGTTTCTAGACCTGCTCATGGTTCCACCCACATCAAAATTTGTGCTTGCCTCGAACTGCATGCACCCCTTGCTCTGGTTTGGCATGGGTGCACTTGTAGATGACAGGTTTAAGTAATAAAAAAGGGGCGAAATTTCCCAGGAAAATCCATTGGGTTGTTGGCCAAGGGCGGAGCTAACTTGGTGGAGGTTGGGGTTCCAACCCCACTGACCCCACCGTATCTAGCTTGTTTGTGTTAAAAAACTGTGCGCATTTGAATCGAGGTGGGTTGGGTCCGCATTGGGTGGCCCGACCAACAAACCCCGCGACATCTCTTTTTTCATTTAAAAAACCCCGCACTTATGTTTTAAAACCTGCCCATTTAATTAAAGCAAGTGGGGAGGGGGAGGGGCCGGGCCAGCATTAGGTGGCCCAGTGTTCCCCGTCAGATCCGTATGGTGGAGTATAGGGGGTTGGTGGTGGGATTAACCACCCCTGCCACTCGAGTTATATGTAATGTGGCGTTTGGTTGGGGTTTCGTCATGTGCGGCGTGGAGGGGCTGTCGCATGGGCGGGGCCGACCGTGGGTTCAACTCCCGCCAGCCTCACATATAATATATATATGTTTTATATAACAATATATGTGGGTTCAACTCCCGCCCACCACCCAAAAATTTTAATTTTTGTTTTATATATAAACCAATAGTCTATTTTGAAAAATCAGATTTTTAGCCGTAGGAGTGCTTTTAAACAAGCCACAATTTTGCCTAGGAATTGGTTGGAACTGGATGGGTTTCGTCTAAATTGTGGCTCCCTTAACCTCCCAAGTCATCCAAGTCAACCCAAAACTTTGACTGCTCCTAACTCCTCGATACAGACTCGAAATTGAGTGTCGTCTACACCATTGGAATCATAAAGACGATATCTATAACTTGAACCTTGTTTCAGAGTAAACCAAACACATTTATTTTTTAGCTTCCCTTAGTCCTCTTTATCCTGTGTGTGTCTCTGGAGCCACCTGGATCAATCCCCCCTACTGAAGAGATTTTGGTCCTCCAAAAGAATCAATAAGAATATGCAACTGTTGTGTACTATGTCCACACCACGAGTGCCCTAAAAAGTCACCCTTCCTTCTCCTTCACCTGCGTCCTTCAGAGCCATAAGTGATGAACTGACACTTGTACCTTCTGAAAACCTGTAGTACAATCCATTGCAAATTACATGCTCAAATTATGACCAAATATGACCCAAAACATTTCCCATACTTGCCAAGAGTTTATAACATGTTCTCGGTGGTCAAGTTTACATCAAATGGAAATCACACCCTAGCTATCACTACAAGGAAATATATCTTTGTCTCATTTCAAAGTGATGGAAAACACCTCATCACTTTTACATGAAATAAATACATCACACGACACATAACACAAGTCCAAAAAATCATTTTTTCTTAAAAAAGTGATGGAAAAAACACATCATCACTTTTACAATGTAACATGCAACAAATGATTTACAAAAATAAGGCCATGACAAGCTAACACCTCTAGAAAAAACAATCTAGAAAAACCATCTCTCACTTATCAAAGTGAATGGGTGATCCCCATGTGGGATATTTTCTTGTCGATCATCTCTTTCGATTGGTTTATGCACAGGTGCTTTGTCTTTAAGGCGCTACTCTTGATGGAGTCTCTATCATGTGGCTCTTTAATGGCCACTTCAGTTGCAATGGGTGCAAAAGGTCTTTTTCCTCCAAACCTAGTTAACTGATTTCTTTCCTTGTTGGGGAGAAGGCTTTTCATGCCTGATCCTCCTTTGTGCTGCCATCCTTTTCCAACACATAGAAAACACATGGTTATGTATACTAAAAAAATGGCACGTTTTGCGATGCCATGATTTACGACCATGGTTATTAACATTCTTATAATAAAAATTCACTTTGGAATAATGAGATTCATTATACCTTCTCTAGTGATATTTGGTGCAATCATGATGATGGGAGCTCGCCTCAGCTCTTTCACTGCAACAAGCAATACCATGGAACGATGGCTAAGTGTCCCCATCACTCCTCTTCCCTGGAGAGTTCATCAATATCTGTTTTCCCTTGATGTCCTTAGAACATCATTCTTTAGTGTACCCCAAACCTGCATAGCAAGGTCGTTGCACAACCTTTAATGGTTGGGTTATGTCTTGGCCATGAATGCCAAGTCCTCCTCCTTTGTATCCCATCTTGGTGAGGAGTCTCATGCCGGTTCCTGTGATGGGTATCTCCACACTTCCAACCGAAATGATATCATGTGAAGAAACTGAAGAGAAATAAAAATTGTTTACCTTATATGTTTATTGTGAAACAGGTGAAGAAGGCTCCTCTAAGCCTTTGTCGCGCTTCACTTTCTCCAAGGCGTCTGTCGCGACTTGTAGCTGGAAGCCGCAATCGCTGCTTCTCCTCCTCCTCTTCCTATAGGAGTGCCTTCAATGCATCATGATTTGCTTGAAGATGTTCGTTGTTGCACTTCAATTATTCCCATGCCTCTGTCGTGTCTTGCAACTGAAGCTACAATCGATGTTTTTCCTCCTCCTCTTCCTGTAGGAGTGTCTTTAATTCGACGTTCTCTGCTGCTTATTTTTCATAATCCTCGTACAACATGTATGCTTTCTTGGACACCCTGAGCATGGTCTCGTACATGTTCTTGATATTCTCCATGGCCCAACTTAGCGAACACTCAAGAGTTCACGCCTACAATCCAATTAGCAAGAAGACCTGCTCTGATACCACTTCATCGAGGGTAAATTCTTGATACCCTTAACCAAGACCTTTTACTTCGGCTGATGTTAGAATTGCATTTAATTAAAGCATTAATGAACATAAATGAACAACTACATGCTCTAAAGAAGAGGAACATAACATGTCAAGACCAGAAATCAAAAGAACACGTCATTTGATAACGAAGTTCGTCCAGGAGGGACTACATCTCCGGGCCTCGATGTCAAGATGGTGTAGGCCGCTTCATTAAGTGATGTAAGGAGTGAAGATGTACATGGATATATTTTCTCTGACATACAAGGAAAATGCCCTCACACAGGAGTGTCTAGAACGCTCTATGATATGTTCCACAATAGGAACTCTCATTCACAAAAAGGACTCCTATCAGTATGAAAATAGTTCACACATAAATACTATGAGTATCTCGCCAACATGGAAAACAAGGGATTTCAAATGACATACGTGTGACAATGAGTATCCTGCCAACATGGCATCAAAGGGATTTGAAACATAATACAAATCCATGACAGAAAGTACATAAATAAAAAAACAAGATCCCATGAGTCATACATCAACAAGGATCTGTACAACGCTATGCATCTCAGGGACAAAGAAGTACATGAAATCAACACATCATATACCTCAAGCTGAAGATGACTGAAGAATGGGTTATTGTGCTGCTGTATCTGAAATCACCATCACAATCGTAGTGTCGAAAGGTGTGAAATTAACTGTACACTCGTTGAAAGCTGACACCTATAGCTTCACCTCAAAAAGTGACCAAAAAATATAAAGCTCAACAGGAAAATATGAATGCACCATCAGATTCCTGGCGTCGAATAGTGAAAAATCAACTGTCCATTTTCTGAATTCTGAGAAAGTGAAAATATGGGGCAAAAAAGAATCTTTTAGATTCCCCCTAGATTCCTCCAAGATGCTGCTCCATAGGTGGACTATAAATCTGCAACTCAAAAGGCGAATTTGACCTCGCCATTGCATTCCCTGCAAAAAACCGTGAAAAATGACTGTAAAATTGACTATATTCTGAAATGGAGAAAAATTACCTCCTTGGGAAAATTTCAAGGCTCATGGTTTTGCTCCATGTTTCTGGGCTTGCTCATGGTCCCACCTGCATCAAAATTTGTGCCCGCCTCGAATTGCATGCACCCTCTACTCTAGTCTAGCCTGGGTGCACTTGTATATGACGAGTTTAAGTAATAAAAAGGGGGCATACTTTCCCAAGAAAATATTTTGCGCTGTTGGCCAAGGGGGAGCTAACTTGGTGGAGGTCAAGGTTCCAACCCCATCGTATCTGGCTTGTTTTTGTTTAATAAACGTGAGCATTTGAATGGAAGGGGGTCGAGTCAGCATTAGGGGGCCCACCCCAAAAACCCAGCGGCATCTTATTTTTTGTTTTAAAAACCCCGCTCTTACGTTTTAAAACCCACCACATTTAATTAAGGCAAGTGGGGAGGGGTCGGGCCTGCATTGGGCAGCCCACACCATGATCCCCGTCAGATCCATATGGTGGAGTATAGAGGGTTAGCGGTGGGATTAACCACCCCCGCCACTTGAATTATATGTAATGTGGCGTTTGGTTGGGGTTCCGTCGTGTGTGGCGTGGAGGGACTACCGTGTGGGCAGGGCCGGTGGGGCCGACCATGAGTTCAAATCCCACCGGCCTCAAATATGATATATATATGTTTTATATAACAATAAATGCCATGGGGGATGGTGGGGTTGGTGGTCCGCCACCCAAAAATTTTAAATTTTTTTTTTTATATATATAAACCAATAGTCAGTTTTGAAAAATCAGATTTTTAGCCGTAGAAGTGATTTTAAACATGCCACAATTTTTCTCGAGATTTGGCTGGAACTGGTTGGAACTGGTTGGAATCTGGTGGCCAGGTTTCGTCCAAATTGTGGTTCCCTTAACCTGCCAAGTCATCCAATTCAACCAAAAACTTTGAGTTCTCCTAACTCCTCCATATAGACTCGGAATTGAGTGTCATTTGCGCCGTTGGAATTAGAAAGATGAGATATATAGCTTGAACCTAGTTTGAGAGTAAACCAAACACTTCAATTTTTGACCTTCCCTCAGTCCTCTTTGTCTCGTGTGTCTCTAGAGCCACCTCGATCTCTACTATACAGGTATGGAAACTAGCACTCCAGCTTTATCATATTCCATTTAGACAATTTCATTTGGTAGAAGTATGCCTTTGCTGTTGGATGGTAAGGGAGGGGAGTGGGGTAGGGAGGGGGGGGGGGGAAACATAAGTCAATCCGGTTGTTTTCATTTCGGGATATTTGGTGTGCATGGAACTTCTACATATTTGAAGGTATTCATATTAGTTTTCATAAAATATGCTACAGCATAGGGATATGGATGGACACTAAGGTGGACAACACTTCAGGCATCAAATATTTACATTATCGTAATACTTCTCTGCATATTCAATTTCCTGCAGTATTTTTTGATGGAGCTGCACAAAGAGGTTTATGTGGTTGTGGGGGATGGATCATGATTTGCAAAAGGACACACTACAAATTAACTTGGCACAGTGGGAGTGGTACAAATACAAGAGCGAAGATATTTGCCTTATGGGGATTGCTATGGTTCACCAAGAATAGGTCCCTAGATTGTATCCATATATGTGGAGATTCTAAGTCTCTCATTGATGGTGTTTTAGGGCACTCTAATTCTCTCCAAACCTTTGTTGTTGGTTGGATTGTAACAGATCACGCAAGTTGTCCTTTCAAATTATATATTTCCAACACATCTTCTGTGAATCAAACATGGTTGTAGATAAGCTATCAATAGAAGGTATAAATGATGTTGTCGGGGTTTTGAAATTTAGGTACTTGGAGGATAATATAATTAAAGAAATGGGTTGGATTCCACTCCTATAGGTTAAGTTTTTAGTCTAATAATGAAGAATATAGACAAGTGTATTTTGGTATTTCAATATGGTATAATGTAATTGTTTGCATGAAATTTTCTAGGTAGTAGGGGAATTTAGTTTTTTGAGACAATTGGACTCGAATGTGATGGGAATTCCATTTTTCTCATGTCCATTTTTTAACAATTTCTCATAGATGTGCTCGATTCTATTTTCATAATGGATACGAGTGTTAATTTTCTTTCAATTAGAGGTAATTTCACCCTAAAAGTGGCCTCCTAAGGAAAAATAATAAAATAATAGTTAAAATAATAAAATAAGAGTTGAGAATTTTCAAGGAAAAATAAGAAAACTACTTTTTTTAATTGTAATTTTGGTTGATCTCCTTCTACGTTTTCAAAAATTTCAAGTGTAGGCACTCGTTGGATGTGAAATTTAATTTTGCATCCAACGTGTACCCACCGTGCATGCTTTTGAGAAGACCCACATTGATAAAATTTGAAGATACATTAAAAAAACATGTTCAACACGCTTTTTTAATGTATCTTCAATTTATATCAATATGGGTCTTCTCAAAAGTATGCATGATGGGTGCTCATTGGATGCAAAATTTAATTCTGCATCCAACGAGTGTCTACACATGGAATTTGAGTAACCTATAAGGAGATAAACCAAAAATACAATTAAAAAAAGTATTTTTTCATGTTTTCCCTCCAAAATGTTTACATCTACCTCTTTTTAAATTTAAAGGATTTTAATTGCTTTAGATATTATGAAATGGAAATTATGTGAAATTTTCATGGGCGCTTTTAGGCTAAAATTTCCTGTAATTGTCAAAAAAAAATTATAAGCATTTTCGACGAGTGATCTTAATTGCGTTGTTTTTGGTTAAAGGGAGTTTAAATTTGACATTCACAAGTTATATGGTTTTAATATATTAAGTATTAAGTATTATGTACTAAATTAATGATTAATCTACTAATTTTTCATCATATCTATTAAATTTGTTATTGCACTTGAGTTCGGTAGAGATGTTGTAATGTAATGTTTAACCTTTTGACTAAGTCAAATTTCATAAAAATAAAACTAAAATAAAATATATAAAACAAAATTAAAAGATTAATGTAATGTAATGTAAACATTTTAATGGAAATGCGAGACTATTTATCATATCATGGTTCCCATATTTTGATGCTAATTCAACGACGGTCTCCAAAATATTGGTCTCGGTAAGACTACATAACCTACCCCTTCATTTATGGAATCCAAAAGTTCTAGAAGGAATTGGTAATACGTTGGGGAGATACATTATAATGGATAAAAAAATAACTTGAGAAGCAATATATACTTTTTCCAGGATATGTGTTGAGGTAGATCTTAGTAAAGGACTACTTGATAGTACCCTCTTAACGCACAACAACTAGTGTTGGACCTAGTTCTTAGATTATGAGAACTAAAAAAATCAGCGCCATCTATGTATTCAAATTCGACATCTACAAACCACATGTCCTTTGGAAAAGAAAGATCCTGGGAAGAAAAAGAAACCAAACAAAAATCCCAAGGGATGGAAATTCCCAACAACAAAACTGAAGATGAAGAGGAAGAGGAGGACTTGGGACCACCCACCACTGAGGAAAATCCAAATCCACAGAAATCCCCAATGAATGACTCCTCAAACCAGAAAGGAACAATGGTATCTGTTTCACAAAATCCAAGAGAAGAAGGACACACAGGCCAAGAAATGTCAAACGAGAAGTAGATAGGAGGCTACAAATAAGAAATGTCGAAGGAGAAGGAGATAAGAGGCTTGAAACATCCTTATACATATGAGAGCTTCGACTCATAACATCTAAGGAAGATAGAAGATAATCAACTAACTATTTTTACTACCACTCCTAATGAAGGAGGATGGTGAAAAGTAGAAAAGAAAAAAGGGAGAAAAGGGCAACTAAGCTTTGTTTCTTAGGCCCTTATTTATTTTTTGTTTTATAATTTTTTGTTGTTTCTTGGTTTTCGTTATTTGGGCACCAACTTCTTGAGTAGTGTCATCTCAGACAGTAAAGGAATGCACAATGTGCATCTACATATGTAACTTTTTATAAATTAATAGAAAGTTATGATTTTTCCTCGTAAAAAAATGTAAACATTTTAACTTGGTCCAAAAAAACAAAAATAACAACAACGAAATGAAATAATAATAAAAATAAAAATGGCTGATGGTATTCATGTGGAATGTAGTATATTTAAAGGGGGGAATCAAACCAACCCAGATCCATCTTAACTTTGGATCTATCAAGTACCAAGATTTATCAAATATCTTTAGATGCAAACCTCTTTTAGAGTGAAAATAGATTTGATCCCACTCAATGCTTGGTAGATACAGAGTTAAGATGTATCTACACTCATTAAAATTTCATTTCTTAAGATTTAATTTTTAGTGTGTTTCTAAGTGTTTCTCACTATTCATATTAATTGTTTTTAACTTCAAGGACGTTTAAATTTAACATTCACACATTAGATAATTTTGATATGATAAATATTAAGCAATATGCAACGAATTAATTATTAATTTACTAACTTTTTATCTTATCCATTAAATATGGAATTATTATTGTTCAATAAACAAGACAACAAAACAATACCTCAATCAGTAATTTAATATGTGGTGCTTAATGGTTTTCTTTTTATGTAGCTATTAATGAATTGGTATTATAAAATGTGACAAATGTAATTTCCTTTTAATGTAGCTATTGGTGAATTTCTATTTAATTCAATTTGTGAAAAGTAAATTTCTTACATAATTATTTTAGATTTCTCATTAAAAATCAAGTTATAAGTTCAAATCTCATGGGAGGGGTTGAAGGTGGAAGATCAGTTGAGCACTTCTCAAACTAAAAAAGGAAGAAGGAAGAAATGAAACTATAAAATTTCTTCCTTAATGCACCAAGGAGCACCAAGAATTTTTATAAAAAACTCTATTAGGTGGATCTTCAATGAATTATATTCCAACAAGAACAACCATTTGGAATGAGTGGAGTGTGAATTTATATCCAACTAAAAAAATCATTTGGAATGAGTGGAGTGTCTGTATTTATAGATTAGGCTTCTACATGCTTGTTATTTATTATTTTATGATCTCCCTAAATTTAGCCTAGAAAAATTACAAAAAGTGACTTGTAATCCAAAATATGGAGACCAAGTTAACCTATAAGAAAAAAATTCCACATGCAACTAAAACACTCTAGAAGAGAAGGTCATACCAAATGAATGAAGTCGAATTCATGAATAAGCTCAATATTCCCTTCAAATACATAGTATAAACCTCAAATCATGTTGTAGAATTCATTTATGTGGAGAGAAAAAAGCTCCAATAATTGGATGACTTGTTTAATCATATCAAAATTCCTCTAATGAAGTTTCCAACTTACGATCATGTCCATATATCAGGCAGAGAGCCTCCAAAAAGGGTGGATAGTTACCCTCCAAGTTAGAAATAGTCCATGAAACTATCCATTGGCTAGTATGACATCCACATGTATCCACCATATGGACAATAAATAGCTCAAAAAGTGATGGAATGAGTGAGAGATCAAGGATTTTCAATGTGGAATGTCAAGAAGAGACACATGCATGTAGAAATAGCCCAAATTTCCTTGGACAATGTGACCAATGCTTTGGGATATGTGAATTAACTTGAGCTCTAAGAAATTACCTTAGGAAATGTGAAAATGTGTGATTAGTTGCAGAATCATATTCAAGATTCCACGACTAAAGTGCGACGATACATAAGATCGGGGTTTATGTTTAGGCATAAGATAAATGTGCTTCCAATAAGTATATAATCCTTTATAAGATGAGCAAAAATTTTACATTCACACAAATAAGTGATCTATCCTAGAAGCTTTGCTAGATTTTGTGTCCTAGTAAATCCATCCCAAGAAGAAGTCACAGGAGGAATGTTGGTGAAAGAAAAAATTATTGAAATGATTAAATAAATCCATTTGCAAGTACATTACGCGTTAAATAATTTACTAGAAATATGCAATATTTGACTGCATGATCAACATGTAATTGAGAAAACATTCAAGGTGGAAAATAAATTTTGGTTGTATATGAAAAAGGAAAGGGTAAAAGGTATTGGTAAGAAGATTAAGGCTCTATTGTATAACCCCTTTGAAGTATTGGAAAAGTTGGGTGATAATGCTTACAAACTCAGTTTACCGCTATATATGCACATTTTTTTCCTAAAGGAATCAACAACTAAGTTGGGCTCATACTCGTTGTTATCACTCCCAATTTTTTAAAGTCTTTTTGATAGGGTCATCATAAGCTTCACCTTGTCTCATTAGGTTAGATCATTCATTTGATGAGAAATTCACTTAATCATGTTTATTATAGGTGATAGACACTTCATTAGTCTTGTCATTAGTGTCATATCCACAAAAATCCACCTTTGGTTCACTTGCATAGTCATAATTTTTTTTTAAAAAGCCACTTGTCTAATTTTTCATAGTTTCGTAGTGAATAACGTGCAAAATAGGTAGTTTTCGCTACGAGACTACCTGACAATTTCGTAGCGAATTTGAGGATTTCTTTGATTTTTTACTTTTTGAGCAATCAACTTCAAGGGAATTTTTTGGGAAAATAGAGAAGAATCCTAAGAAACAGAGAGAGGTTGTTGTCAAGAACAGATCAAATAAGATTAACCTCTTTCACTTTTATCAAAGGTGCTACAAATTGGGAGATTCAGAGATGTCTTTTGGATTTATTTTCAGAATGCGTTTTTTTTCCTCTTTGATATATGTTTTCAAATGCATTTCGCGGACACCTGGAGATGTTTTTTCAAAAAAATAAGAGAGGTTTTTATTTAGAACGAATGAACCTACAAAAAACTCCATTTTTACAATAGATATCAAGGATATGGAGATAGGAGCTCATCTCTGGACCCTATTTGTTCAGAAAAAACAAAGTCATTTTATTGGTAAATAAATTTGCTAAAGGTGAAAAAGAGGCTTTTTGAAGAGGGTAAGAGGAATTTTGAACCAAGTTTTCCTTATAATCCTTCATCATATTAATTTGAAGACCTGTAGGTGAAATTTTGAGGAAAAATAGAGAATGTTGAATTTTTCGGCAAAGTGAGGTACTTTCGTAGCGAGCTCCAAGTTTGAAGGCCGAAAAACGCTATGAACTTTCTGAAGATTTCTTTTGGTCTTTAAAATCATTTTTATGAAGAAATAAGGAGGGGAAAAATTGTATTCAGCTCATTATTCCCAAGGACTATCCTCCAATAGTTATAAAGGTCAAAGTTTATGCAAAAGGTGGAGTTTGGAGTTTGCTATGAAATGAGCACTACGAAATTTTCTGTACATGACTGTTTTAGCAGTCAACTTCAAGTTTGATTTATGACCAAATTAAAATTTATTTTGGAAATATGAAAGAGGTTTTTATTCATAACATACCCTTATACGAAAACCTCTCTCCGTTTTTTCAAATCCAATAGGGTTTGGAAATTAGAATCTCATATTTGAACCCTACTTTTCATAATTTTCAGTAACCAGATTTGTGAAAAAATTGTAAAATTCGACTTGGAGGAGGTCCAGCTCAGCATCCACGTGGAATAATGACACATAAACACTATAGTACACTCATAAAATTAGTTAGTTGCAGTTGATAAGGGTTATTAATTATATTTTTGGAACTATTAATGAAAGAAGATTCATTTTTGTACTCAAACTCCACAAAACAAAAATATCCCTAGGAAGTCTCCAAGTGATGGAATCATGTTTCAAATAGGTCTTTGAGGTGGTAATTCGAGGTAATAAAGGTGGAAAATAATTTTGTATGAGGTTTTTATTCATCACAGACCCATATACAAAAAACTCTCTCCATTTTTTCAAATCCATCAGGGTTTGGAAATTAGACACTCATATTTGAAGCCTACTTTTCAGAATTTTCAGTAGCGAGATTTGTGAAAAAATTGTAAAATTCGACTTAGCATCTAGATGGCATAATGACACATCAACACTCTATTACACTCATAAAAGTATTTGGTTGCAGTTGATAAGGGTTATTAATTTGATTTTTTGAACTATTAATGAAAGAAGAGTCCTTTTTGTATTCAAACTCTGCAAAATAGAAATATCCCTAGGAAATATCCAAGTGATGGAATCATGTATGAAATATGTCTTTGAGGTGGTAATTCAAGGTGATCAAGGTGGAAAATCATTTTTTGTGAGTCCTCACTCTATAAATAAGGTATTTTTAGAGCTAGAAAGGGTTGGGAGATGTTATGTAGGCACTACTCCTGTAATATTTTTCTATCAGTAATATACAGTTGCAACAACCTATTTCAGACCTGAGATTCTTCTCTGCATTCTTATCCATGTTTCTTATATCACTATTTTACTTTCTCTCTAGTGTTCTAGTTGTATAATCACTTGGAATTCACGATTACATGTTCAAACTTCCTTTATACACCTAGTCTGTTGTTTTGTCATGTTTTATTAGTTTTCTTATGTATAATCAATTGGAATTCATGGTGACATGCTCCAACTTCCTGTATACATATAGCTTGTTGTTTTGTCCTTCATGTGTGGTTTAATAAGAATAAAATTTCCCCAACTTCCATGAGATAAGTTGACTTGTGACTTAGTTTTCATATTGACTCCATAAGCACAATGGTAGTAAACCCTTTACATCTTTCACCTACAAAAAAACAACACATTCAATCCAATTCAGAGTTAGTCATTTGTTTTAAAGATTACTCATTGAATATCCTTTATTCTTTTGAGAGAGCCCTCTCAGATTGGAGAGGCTAATTTCCAGTTGCAAGTGGTTTGAAAGAGTTAATCCAAGTTGACCATTGAGGCATCCCAACAGGAACTCAAAGGTTACTCATTGAATATCCTTTATTCTTTTGAGAGAGCCCTCTTAGACTGGAGAGGCTAATTTCTAGTTTCAAGTGGTTTGAAAAAGTTACTCCAAGTTGACCATTGAAGCATCCTAACAAGAACTCAATTTGGTGATAACACTCGTGAGACACAGTGTCGATTATGACTGCTAAGCTAAACCTCTAGGTGAACTCATGCATCCCACCACATAGATCTAAGAATGATTCCAGGGGTGATTTGAACCTCAAACCACATGCTTCACAAAGAATTCATATCGTAACGATCGCCAACTGAGTTGCCCCTATAGGGGCCCCTATAGGGGCCCCTATATATGCACATTTAATTAGTATTAAATATGGGAAATTTAAAACTCTTCTATCCTTCCATGTTGGATTAGGAAAATAAGGAGAAATTATTACCTACCATATAATACATAGCATTAGAAACTTATGTAAGAGTTGGAAAAATATACAATTTTGTATAAGAAGTCTATTATTATCACATAAAAATAGCATGATGTCTGGTATATTGGGTTGAAGAAACAACTTCTAAGAAGGGAAAAATGGTACTCCAAGGAGATGGTAAAGGAAAATTTTCTTCATCTCATTTAGTAAAATACTTTGGTTACAAAAATCCTCCCTAAATGGGTAGGTAAGATATAGAATGAGTTATTATATAATTTTTCATCTATCTTCGTACTTTATTGGTAGAAATATTGGGGGAATTGACTTGCAAGGCTGATTTCAATGGGAAGTGTTAGTTTGGATGTTTATGGTTTAGAACCTTTTGGAGCCATTTTCGCGCATCAACCAAATTTTTTTTGGATCAAAACATTGTGGCCGTAGCTAACAACACCTTGATGCTATTCTATAGATCAAGAAAATTTCAGTGGTGAAAAATCACCTTCATTAGAGTTCATATGTGGAAATTAGAGTTCTACCTTATTAACTAGCATGGTATTGAATGGATGCCATGCCAACCTTCTTTACTCACACATGTCGGGCTGACCATGTTTGGAATTTCAATAACGGTCTAGAATGTCCAAAACCTAACATTAATTGATGGCTGACAAATGGAAAAACCTCAGCCCTAGATGGTTATCAAGCCATGTAAAATACCATGCCACTAGGAGGAGAGGGGTTTCAATCCTTTATCATTGTACTTATTCCATATTTGAGTAGAGCACCTAGGAGTGGAATTTGAGAGCATAATAGATGAGGAAGATGATTTTTTTGTATCCAACACAGGCCACAATGACATAGAAGAGTGAGTTCCCCTTTTTTTGTATTTGATTTTTTCATAAATGAAGAAAATATATTAGAGAATAACTCACACCTTCAATTTAGAATTTCTCTTGTCTTTTATTTCTTAGGATATATCTTGTGTTCATTTGTTGGATGGTGTGCTCATTTCTTGTTCGTTCATTTTGATATTTTAGTTACATGATAAACTTGAGTAATAAGGTAATGATAATATATATGAGATATAAGGAAATAAAGTTTCATAATAATAGAGTTAAACACACTATAATATCTATTTTGATGAAATAATCCAGTGAAATATCCATGGTTGTTTATATATCAACTTCCTAGTTCTTCAACATGACTAATTTAGGTGGTCATCTAAAGTTGTCTACAAATTGGTCCCAATATTGTTACTTTTAAGTCATGATTTTTTGAATTCGTTTAAATCATGGATTTCCCAATAGGAACATAATGGATTGAGATTGAAATGAAAGAAAACTAAATTCTATTATGAATGAAATCATGGTTAAAAATGCTACAATGTAGATAACAATACAAAATGGCTAGAATGGTGATTCTGTATAGTCACATCCCATTTGCCACATCAACTCTATTATAGTTTAGGGAACTTAGTGGTTTTTGTTTCAAATTTTTAATCATAATGATAAAATGTAGTTAGATCCTCGTGTTATGGGATTTTTGTGAAGGAGTCTACAAGTTCCATCTCTTTTTAGAGAGAAACTACTACTTTTCTATCCATTATTTATTTCTACATATATTACACTATTTTTCACTATTGAGTTATTAATTTAATTTAGTTTACATCATATTTTTTGTTCTTTTTATCATATTATTGTTGATTTTTGTATGTCTGGTAGGCACTTTTCCACAAGCCTTGGTGTTTACGTGTGCAAAAGTCACGCACATGCTCCATAGAACACGTTCTCAAATGTGATTAAGATTTATTTCTAGCTTAGAAATAACACATAAGTATTATTTTGGCTTATTGAGCTAAAAAAAACTTAAGAAAAGTAAAGTAATTTTCTTTCATGATTTTGTTTTAATCTTAGTATTTCATATCAGGTGGGGCTAGATATAATATTGGTCGTTAATAAATTTTAGATTAGGGTTAGTTTTATGGATTTATCTCAATGTAATGTTATAAAAGCAAAGCTAGGGAGAGGGAGAAGTGATCAGGAGATCATGTCCAAGTGAAAAAAAAGCTCAAAAATGGAAATGCTCAGAAATGGTTGCAGTCCAAACGAACGGAAATGCCTTGTCGCTGCGATTCTGGTACCATGAACGGGACTCAAATCTGATGTCATATGTGAAAGTTACTGATGTTTGAATTTGTCTAGTGACCTTGAAAACATGACTTTTTGACTATGATTTTGTCAATTGGTAAAAAAAAATTATTATTAAAAGATTTAATTTTTATTAAGTTTATATAGGCATATAAGAGGGTGCCACGTGGCCTACCTAGAGGCTACCATTTGGCCCCAGGCCATTGGTTGAAAAGATGCTTTGAAAAGGTTGGAGGGCATGAGGTTCGAACCCTCGACCCGACTCCTCGGGCAGGGTCGACCTGACCAACACGACACGGGCACAAAATATTCAATGGAGGCAAGTCACGCAGTAGTTAAATGACCAGTCGGGTCCTGGGTAAATGTGCAGTTGGGCACTCGTGAACTGGATTCGGGTCATGCATTGTGAATGGGCAGAGAAAGGTGGTTAATCCCTAAGGGCTTAAGCCCGATGCCACGTGATCACCGTTAGGAACCAAGGGCTAAGCCCCATTGCAAATCGGTGGAGAACATGCCTAAGCACCTTAATGCTAGGCCCTTTTCCCATGTGACCTGCAGGCTGTGATTGAGGGCGCGGGGTTTGAACTTATCTGCCAACAAATAGTTTTCCGAAGTTTTCGCATGTGAACGCAACTTAAACTGATAGTTAGCATTAAATGCTACCCCTAAAATAGCGCGCAGTTCCACCATTCTTGTCTGCCCGCATATTCTGGTGGAGTTAACTGGAGTTCCTACAGTTTTGGAGGAGGTTTTCTAGTGCCACTGGGTAAAATCTTGTTTGGGTCATAACTTTCTGAATTTGCGACCAAACAAGATGAAATTTTAGTAAATTTTGGCTTTCTTCGACCTTCTGGAGAGTTTTGGACATGTTGCAGAGTGAAAAGAGGTGTTCTTCAGCCATTTTTGCTTTAGGGAAGAGGAAATATCCATGAGGGCCATCAGGGAGATGGAGTTGTATTGGATTGTACTTCACTGTTTGAGGTGAAACAAAAGCCATTTTTAGCTTATTTCTGTCTTCTGAAGTCAAATTCACAGCTTTTTTTTCCTGTTTAGGCATATTTTTCACTTTGTAACCATTTTTATCAAATTAATAGAGCAAGGACATGCCATTGGGGAGCCTTGGACCAGCAAATGTAGCCTAGGAGGGGTGAACTGCCTCATCAGTTTGTTGTGTTATGCTATGGTGAATTTTCCTTGCTGTGTATTTCTGCTGTGATATAATAAACAATAAATTTAAATAATAAATCCTCACACGTCAAACTTAGAAACATTACCAAAAATACTTTGTTTAACTTGCCAGTCATAGAGAACACTTTGCACATTAAATTAAATGAAAATGGATACATTGCATAGTAGTACAAATAGTTTCATTTTCAGATCAGATGGTATCAGAGCTAGAGTTTTACTCTGCATTTGTTCTTGTGCAAGTATATAGTTGATTTTTTGCAATTTTTGATGCTTACTAGGCTTAAAATCAAGAGAGGGGAAGGACACTTGGTTAGAGCAAAAAGTAATCCTCAACCAAGAAGGGCCAGAGAGCCACCTCCAACAGCCATAGAAGAAGCCTCAAGAATGTCTTCAAGGGAAGGAGAAGCTCCTAAAGACACTGATCCCAAAGAAGAGAAACGGGTGTTTCGAAAGGATTTCTTGGACATGACGGAGATGGTGAGGATACTCTACCAAGAAAGGAATGACAAGCTTGTAGGAGAAGGGTCTAGACACCAGAAAGAAGGAGAGGGTTCTTTACGAGGAAATAAAAGTGATGACAAGTCAAAGAAAGGACATGGAGGTAATGGTGATCCACCATCCCCATCTTCATCCTCTTCCTCTACATCGTCATCCTCTACTTCGGTGAATCAATCTCACAAATCTAAAACCACTAGTAAAAGTCCATTTTGAAAGCTTGATGTTAAATTTGAGTTGCCTATGTTTAATGGTGAGGTCAATGCAGAGAAACTTGACAATTGGATAAGAAAATTGGAAGTTTATTTGAGGATACAGAACCTTCATGATGACGACACCAAGGTACAGTTAGCCTCTTTGAGAATGGATGGAGCAGCATTGTTATGGTGGGAATCCAAGACCAAAGATGAAATTAAAAAACATGGTAAGATCACTTTATCATGGGCTGAATTTATTACTGCAATAAAATAAATAAATTATCCATTAGCTCATTTACAAAAGGCTATCATGAATTGGAAAAACTTCAGACAACTTAAGGGACAAAATGTACAAGACTACACCCAAGAGTTTAGGAGAAGAGCACTCTTATTAGGGGTAGACTTACAAAGTCAAGATACTTTGCTGAAATATATAGGTGGTTTGCACAGGTTCCTTACAAATACTATCCTTATGTTCAATCCTACTACTCTATATGAATTTTTTGTACAAGCTACGCATTTAGAGGCTAGAGGGAAAAACACTTTTGATGAGGGTAGAAACAAGCCTTTTAAGGGGAAAAACAAAGATAAAACCTCTAAGGGAAAAGGAAAAAATAATGCATCTGTCAAACAAGAGGGTGATAAAGTGATATGTAAACATTGTTCAAGAGAAGGCCATGACGATAAAAAATTTTGGAAACTTCATCCTGAAAAAATAACTCAGTTTAACAAAAACAAAGGAAAGAAGAAAACTACAGCAACTACAACTACACCACAAGACAGGTGATGATTCAGGTGATGAAACCAAAATTGAAACCATGGGTTTGAAGAGTATGAAGGGTAAAGAAACTGAAACTAAGCCAAGCACTAGTACTTCAAACTGTCATGTACAAGCTCCAAATGTGGAAGAAAGAATTGAATTGTTTCATGTGAGGGTAGTCTCAAAACATACAAAAATTGACACACTGTTTGACAGTGGGTCACAAGAAAATCTCATATCAGACGACTTGGTCAAACAACTTAAACTTGAGACCATTCCACATCCCAATCCATATCCACTTGGATGGATATGCAAGGATGAAAACTTACAAGTCTCAAGAAAGTGCATATTGTGTTTTGAAATTACTGCACACTTTATTGACATAGTTGAACTTGATGTAGTATTGCTTGATATATCAGGAATTTTTTTGGGAATTCCTTACCAATTTGATAGGAAAGTGATCTTCCATTTCCATGAAAATAAGTATCATCTTTTTAAAGATGCCAAGGAGTTTATTGTTAGAGCACATCGCAAGAAGAAAAATATAGCGATGGTAAATGCAAGACAGGTAAAAAGGCTAGTGAATTCTAGTAAGAGTGTTGTACTTCTTATGGTTAAGCCCAAGGTTGATATGAATCATGAGTCATTTGAAAATTGTGATTCCAAGTTAAAATCAGATTTATATGATGTAGCTGATGCACATCATGAGATGTTTCAGGAACCGACAGGTTTGCCTCCTAAAAGGGAGATTCAACATGAAATATAGTTGCAACAAGATTGTCCTCTTCCTAACATAGGCATGTACCACATGTATATCATGGAGAATGTTGAAATAAAGAGGCAAATTAAGGACTTGTTGGACAAAGGTTTCATAAGACCAAGAACTTCTCCATCTGGATCACCGATAATGTTGATTCCAAAGAAAGATGGAACTTGGCGCATGTGTGTGGACTTCAAGGCATTGAACAAGATAACGGTAAAGAATCGTTACCCACTCCCAAGGATATATGATTTGTTAGATTAGATGAAAGATGCTAAATATTTCACTAAGTTAGACTTACGTAGTGGTTATCATCAAGTTAGAATTGAAGAAAGTGACATTTGGAAGACATCATTTAAAACCAAATAGGGGCTCTTTGAGTGGCTTGTTATGCCATTTGGCTTATGTATTGCACCTGCAACTTTCATGTGGGTAATGGATGATGTTTTAAATTCTTTTCTTGATGATTTATTTATTGTCTACTTAGATGACATCTTAATTTTTAGCAAGACTAGAGAAGAGCATGTCATGCATGTTAAGAAAGTACTTGATATTTTGAAGAAGAATCAATTATTTCTTAAAATGTCAAAGTGTGAATTTGGAAAGACTTCTTTGGTTTATTTGGGACACATAGTAGGAGGAGGTGGTTTGAGAATTGATCCTTCTAAGGTAGAAGCCATTGTGAATTGACCTACTCCCAAATCCATTACAGAGGTAAGAAGTTTTTTGGGTGCCGCTCAGTATTGAAGGAAGTTTATTTCTAACTTCTCTACCATAGCAGCTCCTATGCATGCAGTGACAAGTGTGAAGCATGCTTTCCAATGGGGAGGCAAGTAACATAAAGGTTTCAAGTCTTTGAAAGAGAAGATAAGTTCAGCTCCAGTCCTTGCATTACCGGACTTGAGACAACCATTCGAGATTCAAACCGATGCTAGTGATTACACCATTGGTGCAATTCTCTTACAACATGGTAAGCCTGTCGCATTTCATTCTGAGACATTTAATGGTACTGTTGTGAATTATCCTACATATTATAAGGAGTTGTATGCAATGGTACAAAGCATCAAAAAGTGGAAACACTATTTGATGGGAAAAGAAATAGTTGTTCATACCGACCATCAGCCTTTACAGTACTTGGAGTCACAAAGCAAATTACAGCAGTCACAACATTTCAGATGGATGGGTTTCCTACAAAAATTTCACTTAGTAATAAGGTAAAAGAAAGGTATTTTCAATAAAGTTGTTCATATGCTTTCAAGGCCTATTATTAGTGCTACTACTTTACTTAAGAATGATTCTATTGTACATGAGAGCTACATAGAATAGTATGCATCAGATGTTGATTTTAAGGATGTGTATGCTAACTTGAGTGAAGGGAATCATGTTGAGGAGAATGATTATCACTTGCATAATAATTTGCTATTTCATATGGGCAAGTTATGTATGCCACAAGGGGAGAGAATAAGTTTCATGAGAGAAGCTCATTCTTTTCTTATTGCTGGACATTTCAGGGTAAGCAAAACAGTGGCACATTTACAGAGGTATTGTTATTGGCCTCGCATGGTAGATAGTGTTTCACGTTTCATTAGAGGTTGTTGATTATGTGCTACAAGAAATCCTAGCAATAGGAAGCTTGGTTTATATATGCCATTACCGGTACCTTCTAGACCTTGGGAAAGTGTTTCTATGGATATTTTTGGAGGTCTACCATTGTCTAGAAAGCAACATGATTATCTTTATGTAGTAGTTGATAGATTCAGCAAGATGTGTATTCTTATGCCATGTAAGAAAACTATAACTGTTGAAAAAACTACTGATTTATATTTTCAACATGTATGGGTTCATTATGGCTTGCCTACTTCTATTGTTAGTGACAGGGATTCCAGATTTGTTGGGAATTTTTGGTCCAATTTATGGAAGATGATGGACGCCAAGTTGAAGAAGAGTATTGTTTTCCATCCGCAAACAGATGGCCAAACAGAGGTAGTGAACAGAAACATTGTACATCTCTTGAGAGGTTATTGCAGCAAGCATCCCAAGCTTTGGGATGAGCACTTGCATTACATTTAGCATGCTTACAACCGGGCCAAGCACTCTTCTACAAATACTTCACCTTTTGAAGTTGTTCTGGGTATTTTCCTAAGTCGCATTTAGATTCCATTCTTGAGAAGGATGTTTCCATTGATGGGCATAGTGACATTGACAAAGCTCACATGTTTATTAAAAAAATTCAGCTAATACATCAGCAAGTTCAAGAACAGCTTGAAAAAAGTCAAGGTAAGTACAAGGAGAGACAGGACAAACATAGAGTTGATCATAAGTTTCAAGAAGGAGATGAGGTATGGCTGCATATCAGTAAGGAAATAATGCAAGGAGAAGGTAAAAAGCTGAAGCTTATTCGTTATGGTCCATTCAAGATCCTTAAAAAAGTTGGAAATAATTCTTTTCAACTAGATTTGCCTTCATATATGCAAATGTATTCCGTTGTGAATGTGGAAAATTTACGTTTTTATGAACCTCCTTTAATTGTTGATCATAAAAGTGACATTCATCTGCCATCCATAGAGGATTTCTCGCCAGAATTTTCAGATGAGCTGAAAGAGGATGCTATCCTTGACAGAAGGACACGCACTTCGAGGAGGGGAAGTGTTGATTATCTTCAGATTGTTCTTAAAGCCAGCAAACCGAGTAAGGAAATATGGATGGAGGTGAAAAAGGTGAGGGATCCATACCCTCATCTTCTGAATAGGTAATTGAAGGCTTTTGGGGTCCAAAAGCTTCCCATTGGGGAGGTGTGATCAGGAGATCATGTCCAAGTGAATAAAATGCTCAAAAATGGAAATTCTCAGAAATGGTTGTAGTCTGAACGACCGGAAAAGCCTCGTCATTGAGATTCTAGCACCATGAATGGGACTCAAATAAGATGTCGTATGTGAAATTTAATGAGGTTTGAATTCATCCAGTGACCTCCAAAACATGACTTTTTTACTATGATTTTGTAAATTGGTAAAAAAATATTATTATGGCAAAATTTCATTTTTATTAAGTTTATATAGGCCTATTAAAGGATGCCACGTGGCCTACCCAGAGGCTATCACGTGGCCCCATGCCATTGGTTGAAAATATTCTTTGAAAAGGTTGGAGGTCATGAGGGTCGAACCCTTGACCTGACTACTCGGGAAGGGTCGACTCGACCAACATGACACGGGCACAAGATCTTAAATGGAGGCAATTTGGGTGGTAGTTAAACGACCAGTTGGGTCGTGGGTAAATGTGCAGTCGGGCGCTTCTGAACTGGAGTCAGGTCGTGGATTGTGAATGGGCGGAGAAAGGTGGTTAAGCCCTTAGGGCTTAAGCTCGATGTCATGTGATCACCGTTCAGAACCAAGGGTTAAGCCCCATTGCAGATTGGCAGAGAACAGGCTTAAGCACCTTGGTGCTAGCCACTTTTCCCATGTGACCTACAGGCTGTGACCGAGGCCGTGGGGTTTGAACTTATCTGCCAACAAATAGTTTTCTGAAGTTTTCGCATGTGAACGCGACTTAAACTGACAGTTAGCATTAAATTCTAAGCCTAAAATAGTGCGTGGTTCCACCATTCTTTTCTGCCCGCCTATTCTGGTGGAGTTAACTGGATTTCCTCCAGTTTTGGAGGTTTTCTAGTGCCATTGGGCAAAATACTTATTGGGTCATAACTTTCTGAATTTTCAACTAAACAAGATGAAATTTTAGTCAATTTTAGCTTTCTTCGACCTTCTGGAGAGTTTGGGATAGGTTTCAGAGTGAACAGAGGTGTTCTTTAGCCATTTTTTTTTTCAGGGAAGAGGAAAGAGACATCAGGGCCATCAGGGAGATGGAGTTGTATAGAGTTGTACTTCACTGTTTGAGGTGAAACAAATGCCATTTTTAGCTTATTTATATCTTTTGAAGCCAAATTCACAGGTTTTTTTTCTTGTTTAGGAATATTTTTCACTATGTAACCATTTTGAGCAAATTAATAGAGCAAGGACATGCCATTAGGGAGCCTTGGACCGACAGATGTAGCCCAGGAGGGGTGAACTGCCTCATTAGTTTGTTGTGTTATGCTATGGTGAATTTTTCTTACTGTGTATTTATGTTGTGATATAATAAACAGTAAATTTAAATAATAAATCCTCACACATTAAACTCAGAAAAATTACCAAAAATACTTTGTTTAACTTTCCAGTCATGGAGAACACTTTGCACATTAAATTAAATGAAAATGGATACTTTGCATAGCAGTACAAATAGTTTCATTTTCAGATCAAGAAGACATGACATACAATGGCACTAGCCTCGAGAGGAGGAAGAGTGTGAGACTCCAAAGTGCTTGGTTCGAGGAAGTACATGAGGGAGTGTGGAGATACAAATTTTTGAAGGAGATCGGGCACCGATCTAGAGCATATTTTCTAGATAAGATGTAAGTCATTCCCATTTTTGTATTTTCTCTATTGGGCCATTATCTCAGGATGTGATCCCAATTAGGCTATGAATCAATGTTAATGATGAATTGATTTGACTCGGGGCAATCTGTTTGTGTCATTGTGATTGAGATATATATATTTGCTTCCACTAAATTTTATTGTGTTAGGAACCTCACTTTGTATTTAAATCAAAAGATCAATTATTCTTTTAGGAATTAAGTGTTAGGTGTTAGGTTTGCAGAAATCTAACAATTATGTAATTTCATTTCATTCTCAAATTAATATGGTCACAATAAGTTGGTCATATACTTCTAATGCACAAGAAATATTTTCCACAATCACAAATGAAAAAATATATACATAAGAAAAGTGAAATGAAAAATCAATACACTAAAACCTATATACTTATCACAAATTATATATATATATATATATATATATATATATATATATATATATATATATATATATATGATGTTACACTTGAATTATCAGAGTGTATATATAAATATAAATGATGTTACATGTGAAGTATTGGAGTTTGTAATCTGTGAAAATGTGTAGTTATAGAAAATAAATGGCTGTAAGGTAATTATTTTTTCAGATGAATATTAATTTTTGATTTGTCAATATTACTAAAAATACTCTAAAATATTTAGTATAGATTCAATTTCTACAATCTATTTAAAATTTTAATTAAAATTATGGAATTATTTTACCATTTATTTTATAATTATTAATAATTGAATTAAAATTCTAGAAATAATATTCCTATTTCATTTGCATGTTATTAATAGAAACCTTCTGAAGAGATATCCCAAACTTACAAGATAAATCTACTTGTGAAGGCTTACTTGTAAACCACGTGTGCCCGCAAAATTGTACGATGAATTCACTTGTGAATACTTTCTTCTAAGGAAAAAAAATGGAAATGAAATAAAGGGCTCATAATATGTTGAACCAAATTTTTTTACCTTTATTCTGATATGTTAAGTACCAAAATGTTTTTGTACCTCCTCATTTTCCCTTCTCATTTAAGTTCGTGTAAGAAATCTATAGTTTTATATATTGGAACTAGGTTAAAATCAGTCAAAAATATCATTTAGAATTCTTATTTTCTTAGAGTTGAAAACAAATTTGAAATATTTTAATTTTCCGATTTTAAGCTTCTATGATTCAGTTTTTTTCTGTAATGTTTTCTCGATTAATAACATAATTATTTTTTAGATTTTTCAAACTAGCCACTGTAATTACACCAAAGATGTTCCTATGATGGATTTGGCTAAGTAGATTTTGCCAATAGAATTTGTGTAATTTCACCCTTCTCCCTCCAAATAGAAATTGGTAGGTGTCACTATCTTCCTATCTACAGTACCATGCTTTCCTGAAAACTCCGCTGGCTTTTGCAATGCAAGAATTCCATTGCCGAAGATGCCAAGACTGTTGAGTTGGACTAGAAGAAGGAAAGTGATTGTGGTTTATTACAAAATTTAATTTATCCTCGTAGATTTTTTCATAACATGGAAAAGTGGAGGACCGTTCACCAAGAGAATGAGAGCCATTAGTGTCTGTTGTTGTACCTCCGTAGATAATTCTAGGTTAAGGAATTATGCGAGAGCATCTAAAATGTGTTGAATCTTAATTAATCATGATTTTATATTAGGGTTGTTACTTTACCTCTTAACATAAATTTGATTTAAAATAAATGTGTAAGGAATAAATCAAAGAGTCTATGGTCTATCAAACATTCAGACAGAGTATTTAATTAACCATATGGAAAAGATGCATGTAAAATATGTTTACATCCCAACTAAAACATATTCAAATTGATGAATAAGTGACAATATAATGATGTAGAGGAGTTATCTTAGATAAACAATCCAATAAACTAATCTCTTTAATATATTATAACTTCACAGAGGATTTTAGATAGGTTGACACTCAACCTTATCTTACCCAAATTTATTCAATCAAAATTAAATATATGCAGAAATTTTATAGTGTGAAATGAAATAAAAATGAAGAACTCACAAGAATACAAGTTGTTTTGAGGCAAATCCAGAATCCTTTTATTTATATTAGAAAAACTTCAGATGAATACAAGTTTTCTCAATATATTATCCCAAGGGTTTTGGTTTAGGGAGTATTTATACAATTTTCTTCAAAAATATCGTGATTCAAATATCAAGATTTCTTTGCAAAATATCTCAAAACTATTTACAGAAATAGCTAAAAAATATAAGAAAATTGAAGTGCTCAAAATATCTGGCACTGATTTCGAGGATTCCAGTGATGACTCGAACTAAAAAGGATGATGCTTTGTTGTTGAAGATCATTGTTTTTTTTAATCAATAAGTTCACATAGTTTATCCCATCTTTCTTCATTAGGAGTATAATACTTGATTAAATTTCTATATGTTTCATCTACTTAGGTATATTTTTGGAAAGTGGGCTTGATTATAAGAAGATGTTTATTTCATTCTTGATCATTAAGTCAAAATTTAATCGTTCAATGAAATATTTCCCTATAATAGTTCCTTTTATGCTGAAAAAATTAGACTTATATATTGCTATGGCATATAATTTCTATTGATAATTTTTGAGCTGAATTAATTTGTCTCCAATACCCTGTAATACAGAATTCCTTTATGATGTAATATATTGAACTTTCAGTGGAATTTTTGAATGTTGCCCTCCATATTATGACATTTATTCTCTAATTGTAAAATTCAATTTCTTTTAGTAAGAACTCTTCTTACTTCGAGAATGGTTTCAGTTCTATCTTCAATCTCATTTTCCTCCAGTTCTTCTTTTGTCTTTCATTTTAGGATTCTTATCAATGCAGTAGCTTCTCTTAGTTTTTG
Source organism: Pinus albicaulis (assembly GCA_034641835.2). NCBI lineage: Eukaryota > Viridiplantae > Streptophyta > Pinopsida > Pinales > Pinaceae > Pinus > Pinus albicaulis. Next base: position 100,705,810 of record CM076571.1, read on the forward strand.
TCCTAAATCCTTCTTTATGTCTTCTATGACCTTCTTTGAAATTTTTACTAATTCTTCTTGCTCAAAAATAATTTTCGATTGAGGGACATATTTTAGTCATGGATTCATTTATCTTTATCCAGATGTTCTCTTTACTAGTACAATTTTTTTCCAAATTATATATTCTTTGAGTCAATCTATGACTCTTTTGGATTTCTTCCACATATGCATTATCAATCTTAATTTTCTGTTCTTGGAGGGTGTGAAGTTGTGCTTTCAATTTTTCAATTTCTTGTCCCTTTAATGACAGATCTTCCATGGCCTTGGATAGATAAGTTGTTGGATCTGTTGTAGTGGCCACTGAAGTGGAGACCCCTGTTGTTGATGTACCTGTGATTGGAACTATTGTTAGAGGAATGATTGTTGATTGAGTTGATTGTTTCTCTTCTCTTTTAATAGTTTTTCTCTTTCAGTCTCCATTTTCTGAATATGTTCACTTTGTTCAATGATGATTTTGAACATATCTTATTTCATTTTTTCTAAATGATTGACTTCCTTTGTTTGTGGATCTTCAATAGATGGAAGTTTTAGCTTCTTCCTTAAAGTTGCAATATCAACATTCTTTCATTTGATTATCCCTTCAACAACTTTTACATTATTGGGGTCATATCCAAGTTTAATCACTAAATTCTCTAAAGGAAATTTATTTTAGTGTCTTCAGCCAAAAAATATATTTTTTCTAATTTCAATTAACACTAAATATTATTAACAGAAACATGGAGTGTGGATGTTGTAATTGCTGAATTTGTCAGAGTAGAATATAACATTTCACTTGTCTACTTATGTAAATCCATTTGATCAATGGGATGGATGTGATCAACATCAAAAGAAAAGATCGTTTTTTTTGTAGTCATCTACGTTTTTCCTTTCTCAATGTCAAAAGCAGAGAGGAGTGATGTTGTTGTTTGTTTCTAGAACAAAGAATAGGTTGTAGCCTTCCATATTTCATTCTTCCTTTTAATTTCCTTATACCTTGCAAATATACTTGGTTTAGGCCAATCATGGGCTAATTCCATTGTTTGAGATGTTTCCAATGGCTCTTGAGAAGCTGATGATGATGGTGATCCTATAAACATTTCTTTATTTCGAGGGAAAGCAGTGGCATAGTGACCTGTCAATACTATTGTAGTATGTGTGTTTTCTTCCTGCATAGACTATTCTGTAAGATTGGTTTTCTGCTTCTTTTCCATAACATAAGGATGCTTGATTCTTCAATCTATATCTAATGACCTTCAAGTTTCGGAACATTTTTCTCTTCAAGCCTTCAATATATTGGTGTATGTATTCAATAAATTTCCATAATTCTTTTGGACCCAAACATTCACAATATTGAATTGATAGAATAAAGGAATTCATTCTTTACATGTCCTATTTGAGTCTACTTTTTTGGTGATACAATATCTTTCTATACCCTCACAATCTTCAATCTTATGACTTTCAATCTGCTCTTCCTTAGAGATGTGCATCATTATGAACTTTTGAGTGTGTAAACATAGTACAAAACTTATTAAAGAAAACAATATGGCTATGTTGCAACTCCCTTTAGCACACTCACTCTATTTCCTTGGCATCATTTTCATTCTCTAATTGATCTCCTTAAGGATTCTATCCTAAAAAAAAAAAAAATCCCCATTCTAATTCTTTCCATATTTTCAACATACCATGTCAACAACTTCCCATCTCTTCCTCTTCCAACCCAATCCTTCATTTTTTAATTCTTTTAACATAGTATTTCAAAAAGACTTCATTATTCATGAACTCAATAGTTTTTAACGTTATAATACAACTTCCATAGGATTTCAACAATTTGTTATAAAAAATATCCACATATTCCATTCACCAATCAATTTTATTTCAAAGGGGAATTCAATGCATTCATTTTGCTTAAAAACTAAAACTCACATATTGTAAGGGTTTTCTCCTTTCTATCATATTATTTTGTGGATTGAAGTTCCACATTATTTGGACAATATATCCATTCATGACCTTCATCAATATATCTTTCTCACCTGTCATATTCGGCACTTTGTGGCCCGTCAGCTCCCTCCGCATGATTCTATACTTCGTAATGTTAAATCCATATTCTATACCTTTTAATGTTAAATCCATAAATCCATATTCTGTGTAGGTTGTCTGGTTTGGAAGACGTCACAAAAGGAACAAGGAGAGGACAAAATGTATGTATCATTCGGTTTACAATGTAATAACAGTATTAAAAAAAAATGATTGAAATTCACGAGTTGTCACAGATTAAAAATGTTTCTGTTGACAAAAAAATTTACAAGTCCGGTGATTCTTCTTCATGTTCGGGTCTTCAAACTTGACACTGACAGATCATATGTATATTTAGTATGTGAAATTGGCTTAGTGCAGAGTATTATGAAAGCCCCTTGGTCCTTCTCTGTATATATATATCTTGTCTGGCTATAATATAAATATATACATTAACAAAAAAAACTGATGCATAAGAATGTACGAATAAAATCAGTCTAAAAATAAAATTATAAAATAAACCAATTATTAATGGAGTGTGACATTATATTTATAAAATAAAATCAACTCGTATGAGTTGTATTTATCAGAATTTGCATTTAAATCTTTTGTATAAGGACCTTGTATCTTCAATATTGATTTGAAAATTAACAATTATATTATAAATAATTATTACTTAATAATTTATAATTAAAATAATATAAAAATGTAATAGGTAATGTTTGATGTATAGTACTTGTTTTTTACACAAAAGTAATTGCATATTCATAATCTCAGTTCATAAATAGAGAAAGAGTCACTTTTATGAGAAATATCAGATATGATGTGTTGCCTTTAATTTTAAGATTATAGTTCTAAAGCACTTTTAGATTTCATCTAGCTTTTTCCATGATTTTTTTAGAGATGTTGAAACCCAAACTTCACAACTATATTAGATAGTAAGAGTAAAAAGAGTCTTAGAGAGGAGCTTCTTCTTGTCTCAAAGTCAAAAGTTCACTAATTCATAATGTTTTTAAGTGAGGCTTTCATCTTTCCATTTATCCTTTTCAATACTATGATTCCAAATGAGCATGTGATGAAGATCCATTATAAAATATTTGAATAAAGTCACTTTCTCTAAATTGTTATTCTCATACCAAAAAAAATGAGTTAGTATTCCTTTTGAATTTTATTATTATAAACTTTACTTTGTAATGGTTAAAGAAAAAGTGGTCATAACTTGTTGACATCAGAAAAACTCTTTACTGTATATTTTTAATTCAAGATTTATTAAAAAAATTGAAACAAAAAGTTAAAATTCTCCATAGTTATGAGATTTCCCTATTAATTTGATTTGTAAATTATAATGGGTTAGAATAGTTCCTCATAGCATATTTTACAATATTATAATTTGTGTTATTATGCAATTTATTTTACCAACTTAATATTCAAATTTATGAAAATAATTAAAATTTTAAAATTAAAAATAAAATAAAATAATATATATATATATATATATATATATATATATATATATATATATATATATATATATATATAGATATTCCTTTTATAAATTATAAATACAAAATAAATATTAGCAATATATGTTATTTCTTTTAATTAAAAATATTTATAATATAACATAATTAAAACATAAATATAATATATAAATAAAAAATGTTCATGTAGTTGTAGCATTTTGTTTCTAACATTAACAAAATATTATTTGTCTGTGTTTAGAACCAATTAATGTGGTTCATCATCAAGAAGATAAGATGGAGAAAATCTTATCTAGCATGGGTATACAAAGAGCAAAAAGTCTCAAGAAAATAACCATCAAAAAATTATTAAAATTAATCAAATTAGCCATTAAAAAATAATAATAAATTAATATAAACTATTATTATAATTATTTATAATATATATAAAAATGAACTACGGGATAATCTTATTAAAAATGGGGATAAGATAGTATTAGGGGAATAATCCTATATTAAAAATATAGTATTAAAGATAATAAGTATAAAAATAATTAGTGTGGACATATGGAGTAGTTTTATATTCTATTATGAGCTTGGAAATGATACCAAAAGGGTCATATGAGCAAGTAAAACCGAACTTAAAATTCATTTGCTTTAGGAGTAAGTCAGCTTCCTTGACTGCGGCCCTAGTATTGAAAATGAATTGTCCAATTTGTGTATTTATTTTGAACTGTGACTTCTTCTTTTCTGCCACAAAATGGAGATCATCCATATTGATCATTTCCCTAATATATTCTAATGAAAATATCCTAACAAGGAAAAAATTAGGCAACCTGTATGGAGGTAATTCACAACCATACCCGTTGATTTCTATGTAGTTCTGATACAAGTACCAGTCCCTTGTCTTAGTTTGCTATGTAACATGCAAATACCTTTTTATTTTTGGCCCTATCCTTGGTTGAATGTCATTGTTTAACAATCAAGCAGCTATATATAGAAATTGGTCAATAAAATCACTATAGGTGAACTCAATAGTATTTTCCCTCACTAGGGAGGTTGAATGAATCACTGATTGCGCTTCTCCCTGCTCATCTAAATTTTGTAATGCAAATTGAAATCCGTCTTCTTGGTAAAACATGAATAAATAAACCAACACTGAAACATATTTGAAACTTCCTTCTATAGAATTTTTCAACAATTTTTCATTGATAGTGTTAGCCAGGAATTCACTATAATTAAATAAAATGGAAGGCTTTTCTTCATTGGAGAATATTGACAAGAAACCCAAAATCACTTCATTTACCCATTGATATAATTAGTAACCTAAGAGACATGAAACTATGCAGATTATTTGTTTATCAACTCAGGAAACATGGAGGAGGGATATGGAGGATTATTTTATGTAATTGGGCATCTTCTGGTAGGAAAAATTCAAAGATTTTAGATCTAGTGGGGATAGTAAGGCTTTTATACAAATCCATGGGGGATTCTTCTGAGAATGACTTGAGGGATTCATTATTTTGTATTTGTAGCATTTGATTGATTGTTTCAACAGTGATGGTGAATAGAACATCACCATTCTGGGCTACAATGGCTTTCTGGCTAGGAATGTACTTGGAATGGAACCATATTACAAACTCTGGAAAATGGTGGGTTTAGGGAAACATGAATTGGGGTGGGAGGGAGTCCCATAGCCCTAATTCATCACTTTGATCTATATGGTTTTGCTTTAACCAGTTGTCCAATTCATGTAAATAAAATTCACAACCAGTTTCAAGGATCTTATAGTGCTTATCAACTAAGGGTAAGTGATCCAAGTCAATATTTTGATTTAGCATCGGGTTTTCTTCTCTTTTATTTTATTTCCCTTTAGGAGCATTTCCATTTCCATACAGGTGGTGCATGCAGTCAAAGAATGGGTCTACAGGAATTGCGCAATCCAATTGATGAATTTTCATAAAAATTAGGGGTTAATTCCTCAATGAAAAACACAAGGAAATAGGAGTTGGGAGGCTTGAAAAATCAACTAATTATTGGTCAGATATAGTCAGTCAAACACATAGATAGATTATACACTTGCAGGTTATGCTCAAGCTTGAGCAAGCATTGTATTTCATCTATATTATTTGATTAATGCAATACAGATAGTAAGGGGTTTTGATATGTCGCTTTATGCTAGATAAATATATATGCATGTGTGATGTTTATTCTTTCAAGTTATGTCATGTGTTCTTGATCATGAATTAGCTTTTGCAGATCAATAGAGTAGCTTCGAGTCTTGCGATTTAGTAAATTTCATGAGACGTTTCGAATGTACACATTAATATATACAATGCTTGTTTTACCCATTTGGTTTTGAGTCTAATAAATGTGTTAGGAAATTAGTTCTACCTCCTCAACTCATATTTGTTTATTTTACTAAGTTACTTATGGATGCTAGTATGCATGGTTGATGCATAATAAAGATACTTTTTCAAGAGTAGAGGCTTAGGATGTTGTTGCATACTTTCATGGAATGAGCAAGGTTTTGAGGTGGGGGAAGATGTTGTGAGGTCCTCTTAGGATATTTTAATAGTCGTCATAATAGGGTACAACCACTTGAACCATTTATCCAATGCATATATACTCATAAATAAGGAATGAAAACTTAGTTGGCTAACCGTCACAAAAATATAACTATTACTTCATTGTTGAGCTACATTTGTTCTTGATGTTTTTGGTATAATGTAGTATCTTATTGAATGCATGTTGAAACCTTGCTTTTAGCACATCCAAAGACTGAAAATGAGAATGCAATCTATATTCAAAACTCTTATAATAAAGCAATCTATATTACCATTAAGTCCTCTTTAATAACTTACATTCAGTGTTTGTTGCCTTCATCATTGATTATTCTATATAAACAATAAGGAGTGATGGAATATGTCATAAGAGAAACATTGAAAGAGGATAAATTTGTTGAAAATATTAGTGAAATATTTTCAAGTACATGAGACATTGAATAAGTCAAGGGAAAGGTACGAAACTCACATTATTAGCGCAAAATTGGGAAAGTATTGAAGGTGGGATACAAATTTTTTTTGTAGGTGAATGAGGAAATATTAAAGGGTATTGATAAGAATATAATGACTCTTTAGTATGACCCTTTAAGGTATTGGAAAAGTTGTGTGATAATGCTTACAGACTTATTCTACCCCCATATATACACATTTACTTAGTAGTGAATGGGGGGAATTTGAAACTCTATGAACCTTTCATGTTGGATTAGGAAACTAAAGACCTATTATTACCTACCATAGAGGAATTGGTACCAAAAATGTAGGTAAAATTGGTAGAAAATGTAATTTTGGTGAGAAGTACAAAAAAAACAAATAGGGGTAGTGTGACCTCCAGTAGATAAGAATGAAAAGAATACTTCTAGGAAAGGAAAAATGATACTCCAGGGAGATGGTAGAGGAAAATTTTCCTCACCCCAATAAATAAAAAAATTTCATGAAAAAATCCTTCCTAAATAGAGAGGCATGATATAGAATGGATTGTTATATAATTTTATATATATATAGGTTGGCTTCTAGGTAGAAAATTTGAAGGAATTGGCTTGAATGGTTTATTTTAATGGTAAATTTTTATTTGGAAATTTAGTGTTTTAAACCTTCTAGGTCCATTTTGAAGCATCAAACAACACCTTTTTGGGTTAAAAATTTGTGGTCATATCCCACAAACCCTCAATATAGTTCTACAAAAAAATAATTTCTCATGGTGAAAAAAACACTTTAATTGGAATTTGTATGTGGAAGTTATGGTTGTTTTTAGTTGACTTACCATGTGAACCACCATTATACTAAGTGGATTCCACATTAACCTCCATTACTCACACATGTAAGGAGAGCCACATGTGAAATTTTAGAAATATTCTAGAATTTCCAAAACCTATCACTAATTGAGTGTAGAGGAATACAAAATCCTTAACCCTGGATGACCACAAATTTATGTTAAATATTGAACCGCTAGGAGGAGAGGAGATTTCATTTTTTTAGCATTTATCTTATTCCACTATTGAGAAACAAATCTAGGAGTGGGTTTTGAGATCACGACATTGGAGGAAGAGAATTTCATAGTAACCATTCAGACCACAAAGTCATAGGAAACTCCATAGTAGATGCCCCTTTTTTGTATTTTCATTTTTCATCACCTAAGAAAATAGAGAAGAGCATGCCTGGCCTTCTAGTTTGATTATATCTCATATCAGGTTTCCCATGATATAACTTGTGTTCATTTATGTGGATAGTGCATATATTTTCTTTACCTTTCACTTTTATATTTTATTTATTTTTATAAATTTGAGCAATATGCTAGAGATAATAAATATGAGATCTAATGAAATAAACATGCATAGTTAAAATACTTTAGCATATACAAGATCTATTGTGATGAACTATTTCATTGGAATATCCATAATAATTTACAGTTTGATTGAATAGTGATTCAACATGACTAATTCAAGTGTGCATACAAGGTTGTTTAAAAATTAGTCCTAATATTTTTGCCTTTAAGCCATAATTTTTTGAAACATTTTTTCACTGGTTTCCCAACTGAATCGTAATGGATTGAGAATGAAATGAAAAAAAAATGTTATAAATAAAACATGAAAATACAACAATACAGGAAAAATATTACAAAGAAAACCGGATTCTATTAATTATTGAAATGGTAAAAATTGCTACAATGGAGATAGCAATACAAAGTAGTTCGAATGGTTGTTTGTCCCTTTTGCCGAATTGGCATAGACTATAGTTTAGGAATTTTAGTAATTTCTGCTTTTAATGCTTTTGAAATTATGATAAAATGTATTTCCAACCTTTTGCTATGGGATTTTTGAATTGGAGTACAAAATTCATAACTCTTCTTAGAGAGAAGCTACCACATTCTATTCGTTGTGTATTTTTATGTGTATGATAATGTTTTTCACTAATGATTTATTAATAGAATTTAGTTTACATTATATAGTATATCCTTTGTAGAATATCATGTATTCTCTCATTTCATTCTCAAATTAATATGGATCATTCCAAGTAGTTGGAAGGTTGAGGTGACAATAGATCCTAATAGTGAAAATGTGTGTAAAATGGGAGCAAAAGAGCTTAGTCACAATCTGATGGAAATCCAACCTAACAATGACATGTATGATAGAATGAGAGATCACCCTTGAAAATTTCCTAAGAGGCGAGTTAAACATATAATATGGGTACAAACTAGGGTTGCGGGTGAAAATATTTTAGGGAAATGTCCTCTATTATCTCATGTTGCATGAGATGAGAACATTAATCCAAAAAAAAGAAAATGAAAGTTTGACCAACCAAACCCTTTGAAAAACAAAAACAGTCTAGAATATATTTTTCCTTATAGAAACCCAAAATGAACCATTCTCAACTAGATAAAATGAAAGAATAAATACAAAACTTAGTAAGTATCTAAAGTAAATAACCCTATGCATATAGTCAAAAATAAAAGAAAATAATCTCATAAAAGCATTATGCATTCTATAGACTAAGCATCGTCATGTGCCTAAGATAATGTAAAGTGAGTCAAAAGAGGGTAAACCAATACAAATAGGTTATTATCATCAATCTCATATACTGCTAATGTACAAAGAAATAATTTCCACACTTTCGAGAAATTTTTTGAATCAAATAGTTTATTTATTGACATCACTGTGCAGAATCTAATGTACGTATAAATGACCTCTTTGTTGTTTGGTAGATATAAAAGCCTTACACATATTGTCAAAAAAAGACGTGGATTAATCAAATATTTTATAAAGGCCTTACACACTTTGAAGAAATGATTTTGCAAATAGATATCATTAGGATTGGAATTTCAAAGAAGATTTATTTATCAAATTTGAGAGTTTTCATACTTCTTTTTGTCTATTTTCATAGTTTTAACTAAATATTTTGGAAATTTTTGCAGAAAAATTTAGCTATATGTGACAACCCCATCCATGAATATCATATTCTAGGATATGGATGATCATTTTATCTCGATCATTCAAACTTTTACTAATGTCCAATAAAATAAACAATAATGAGCCTGCAAAATTTAACATACATAGGTATCATGGATCAATGGGTATTCTTTCTCACCTATCATATTTGACAGTGTGTTAGCCGAAGCTACCTCAACAAGATTCAAATGGTCATTGTTTATAGCTATACTTCGTAATGGTAAAATTTCTCACCTGTCATATTCGACATTGTGTCGGTCATAACTATTGGAGAATCTAATTTCAACCAACTGCTAGGTGTCGAAATCATCCATCCAAGTGTCCTAGTTTAGTTTGAGTTAGTATAGTTTAATTTCACTTTCACTAAAGTCATTTAATGTTGATGTTTCCAATATAATATTATTTAATTAATTCGTAATAGTGAGAAGAGAAATCCTCTCCTCCACTTCTTTTCAGTTTTGAATTCTTGTCATGGTATCAGAGCTATTTTGCATAAGACTCCTGGAGAGAGCAACAACGAGAGAAAAGTTGGAGCATCAGAGAAAAGCAGTAGATCTTAGCTTGTGTAAGACTCGTTGAGAGTATCAGATATCGAAGATCGAAGCTACGTTGTGTAAGACTCCAGAGAAACAACGTGAGCACAGAGTGAGTGTGAGGTGAGCGCAAAGTTAGCGCAAGGTGAGAGCGAGGTGAGCACGAGGTGAGCGTGAGATCCAAAGGAATACAGTTGAGGTGCAGATATCCAAAGGAAAAAGAAGAACAAAGAACCTGCAGAGGAGAATCCCTTGATAGTTGAGTAAAGTTTTTTTAATTTAAGTTTTTTTATCAACTCTCTTTTTTGAATGAAAAAGTGGGCCAATCAGCCCATCAACACTACTTTTTATACCGATACTAGGGCTGATCAGTGCCACTTTGACCATCGATACTAGGGTCGATCAGCGCACTTGCCATCCAGATACCCTTGTCAATGCTCCTGCTGTGACGAGTCGAACAATTATAATTAGTCGTATCCGTTTTGTTCTGATTTCCTATCCCCGTAGTAATAAATTGAGATCTATTACTACCGATATTTCTGACGATAGATATTACGGATAGAGATATAGATATTACGGATAGAGATATATATATTTATATATATATATATAAATATATACTCATATCTAATCTAGGATCAAAGTAAGGGGCACCGTGGCGCTTGCTTATTTATGGTCAGGGGCTTGCTACCGTGGTATGCTTGCGGTAAGAGGCTGTACCGTGGTAAGAGTTTGGGTGGGGACACCTATAGTGGGGGGAAGGCAGCAATATTAAGCCGATAAAGACTTGCAGCGATTTTTCTTCGGCGCGACAATGTTACGGATACGCACCGCTTCAAGGTATGGTTTAAGAAGGATTTTTAAAAAAGGGGCTCCTATAATTTGTTTTAAAAGGGAGGGGCATGAAATTGTTTCTTTATAACATAATTTTTGAAAATTTTTGGAAGCAAGGTATTTGTTGAGCATTTGTAGACTAGTGAGTTTGTGAAAACCAAGCAGCATCATCATTTTTAATGCAATTAGTTGTGATTTCTACACTTTGTATTACTTGTTGACTCGTAGTGATCCAACACTAAAAAAATGGGAAAATATAAGAGGCTAAAGCGACAAAGTAAGATGTTTGAGATATTTTTAGATCTATAAGTGAAGAGGAAAAATGATTCCTTTGCATTAAAATTCATAAAATAATGTATGGATGAAATCATTCTTCCCTTGATTTTAGATGCCAAGACAGCCAAGGAGGCCTGAGATACCCTTGAGAGGTGTTTTGGTGCAAGGGGGAGTATTGAAGTTGAAGATGAAGGTGAATCTATAGAAACAAATCTACAACGAGATGAAACATTTATTGAATCCCATTGTGCTCAGCCACAAGTGGATGATGTCTATGAAGAAATTGCAGAAGTAAAAGAGAAGGAGCATGAAGATGCTTGTGAAACCCACTGTACACAGCTACAAGTGGACGAATATTTTATGAATCCGGCAATAGAGCTTGCTGATGGAAATTTGATGAATTCGGAAACACAACTTGCTAATAATGATTTGTTGATTCCATCAACAAAGCTTGTTGATGATGATATGTTGAATCCAACAATAGAGCTTCATGATGAAGATTTAGTGAATCCAACAACATGGCTTGCTGATGAGTGTGAAATTGCTATTGAAGTAGTCATTTATATGGTAAATCCAATGATTAATATTACTAATGTAAAATTTGATAGAGAATTTTTGGCTAATGATGATTGGTTGCAGATGATGCAACAAAAACATGATATCGACATGATACTATTTGGTGAGATAACTGCACTTGAGTCAGTGGAAGACAACCTATTTACAGCAGCACAGGTTAGAGATGAAGAGATAGAACTAAAAATAGAGATAAAGGCATATGCAAACAAAGAAGTATGCAAAGAGAAAACAGAAAGAGAGATAGAAGAAGAGAAGGAAGCACAACAAGAGAAAGTTTCCATTGTAGAGAAGAAGGAAAAAAACCAATTTGGTTTTAAATATTTTTTTACACTTACCATTGATTTCCAATGTGCAAGTAAACACATCTATTATGAAGAAGGGTTAAAGTTCCTTGAAACATGGCTTGCAACACCATGTCTAGATGAGCTCTACACAGAAGTTGTAGATATGAATGTTGAAGACAACATGCATGAAAAATACATAAGTGAAATCTTTAGGTATTGGAGTTTTGAAGAGATAAAATATTATTCTTATCTTATGTTGCAGCAAATTGATGATGAAAAGTGAACTATAGAAGACAATATGTGGAAAAAACCCACATACAATTCATTTTTTGAAGAAGTCCACGACATGCTTAGATAGCCTGGAACAATAGAAGACCTGCACCAGCAAATGAAGAAACTAAGGTTTTAAGAATACAACAAGAAGAAAATGCTGAAACATTTTAGAGGCTACAGAATCTGGAAGAAGAGAAGAAGAAAAATAAATCTATTTAAACTCAATTTTTTAAATTGTAAGCCTCACTGAGACATTATACAACGGGTATCTTAATTAATTTTTTATGTGGTTGTAATTAAGGGGGAGTGTTGGAGAATCTAATTGAAACCAACTACTAGGTGTCGAAATTGTCCATCCAAGTGTCCCAATTCAATTTCAGTTAGTATAGTTTAAGTTCAGTTTTACTGAAGCCATTTAATGCTGATGTTTCCAATGTAATCTTATTTAAGTAATTCGTAATAGTGATAAGAGAAACCCTCTGCTCCACTTAGTTTCAGTTTTCAATTATTTTCAGTAACCTACCTCACCACGATTCCAATGGTCACTGTTTACAGCTATACTTCGTAATGTTAAATCCATATTCTAGTTGAGAATAATGGAGAAATTATTTAATATTTTGTGTGTGGTTCGGAAGATCCAGAAGATGAACAAGAAGAGAAAAAAATATATCATCTGACATGAACTATGATGTCAATATGAAACAGAGAGATTGAAGTATGTAGTTTATCAATGATCACTAAATTTATATTTTTGTCAAAACAACCAAATTGTTGTTGTGTTAAAATGTTGTTTTGACAAAGAAAGTAAAAATGTTGTTCTTGACAAAGCGAGTAAAAGTTCGTTGATTCTGGTTCTTCATTAATATTTTATCAAATCGTACATTGGAAATAAAATGATGTAATTTGTTATTATAATTTCATTTCTTAACCTTTAGCGTGTTATGTTTTCAAATGGCCATCACGAAGTGATAGAATTCATTGCAGGTATCTTTCATGTTAGCTCCAAACCATTGGGTGAGGGTTTAACTTCCCTTGGCTTCAAACTAAACGCAAACAATTACAACTAGTGGATTGGAAGAATTCATTGCACGTATCTTTTGTGTTAGCTCCAACCCATTGGGCAAGGGTTTAATTTCCCTTGGCTTCAGAATAAAGCTAAAAAATTACAGCCTCTGGATTGGAATTGGGTTCTGGAAAAATTCCAACATAGATTACATGGTTGGAATCACATGTGACTTACATTAGGAGGATATTTAACCTTATACATGTAGTTTTAAAAAATATTTTAGTATATTGGGCTAATTTTTTTACACTCCCTCGTCAATTATTTCCAGAATCTAAAGTATCATCTCTCACTTCTTATGGTATGACATAGGCCAGGCATAGAAATATCATTTGATCGAATGGGAAAATATCACTCTACCTAAATAATTTGGGGGTTAGGCATCTTGGATACTAGAGGCTTTGGATGGGCTATGTTAATTAAATCTCTATGGAGGGCTCTATTTGGCAATGGTATATGGAGGCATATTATATTAGTGAAGAAACTGAAAAGGAAGAGCTCCAAATTGGTACAAAGAGGGTAACATAGCCATAAAATTTGGATCACACATTTGGTTGAGTTTTCACAAGGTAAAACTTTGGCTTTTAAAGAGGCTTAGATGGTCTTTTGGAAATGGAACTTTCATTTTAATGTGGATTAATCAGGTCTTGTGTATATATACAACTTCACATCTCTGGGAGGATATAATTGACATTCTACACACAAGGGTTTACATTTCTTGGAACATCTCATTTGGCATTGGAGCGGACAATATCCAATCTGGAAAGAAGTAGCAGAAATCGTCTTGGAAGGACAAAAGAAAATGTTTGGAATTACTTTATACACGATCTTGAACAGGAAATTATTTGCAGCGAGTTGAGATGGGGTACTTTCTCACTTGACATGGAAAACTTCATCATGCTCCAGTGGTGGCCGTGAACATATACTGGTACATTATGTGCTCAAATTTTTCATTAAATAATCCATTTTGGTTTTTGAAAGTTTGGAAGTGGAGAGTTTCCCTAAATATAATACTCTTCACTTGGTTGGTTTGGCACAATAAAATATTGACCTAGGAAAACCCCTACAATAGGGGATTCCATGATCTTGGTTGGTGCCCTCTATGACAAGGGTCAATAGAAATAGGTTTGCATATTTTCTTAGAGTGCATGACTACTATACAGGTATGGCAACGGGTTCTCCAACTTTATCATATTCCATTTAGACAGTTTCACTCACTAGAACTATGCCTTTTTTGGTGGATGGCAATTGGGGGGGGGGGGGGGGGCATAAGTTTATCTAGTTGTTTTTATTTCGGGATATTTGGTGCGCAAGGAACTTATACATATTTTAAGGTATTTCTATAAGTGTTCAAAAAATATACTACAACATAGGGATATGGATGGACACTAAGGTGGATAGCACTTCAGCCATCAAAGATTTACATTATCATAATACTTCTCTAAATATTCAGTTTCGTGCAATATTTTTTTATGAAGTTGCACAAAGAGGTTTATGTGGCTGTCGGGGATGAATCAAGGTTTGCAAAAGGACACACTACAAATTAACTTGGCACAGTGAGAGCGGTACAAATACAAGAGTGGAGATATTGGCCATATGGGGATTTCTCTTGTTCGCCAAGAGTAGGTCTCTAGATTGTCTCCATATATATGGAGATTCTAAGTCTCTCATTGATGTCGTTTTGGGGCACTCTAATTCACTCCTCCAAATCCTTATTGTTGGATGGATTGTATGAGATCACTTAATCTATCCTTTCAAATTATATATTTCCAACACATCTTTCGTGAATCAAACATGGTTGTAGATAAGCTATCAAAATAAGGTCTAAATGATGTTGTTGGGGTTTTGAATTTCAGGTACTCAAAGGATAATATAATTAAAGAAATGGGATGGATTCCGCTCCCATAGGTTAAGCTTTTAGTCTAATAATGAAGAATATAGACACGTCTATTTTGATATTTCAATATGATATAATGTAATTGTTTGCATGAAATTTTCTGGGAAGTAAGGGAATTTATTTTTTTGAGATAACTGGACGGGAATGTGATGGGCACTCCCTTTTTCTCACCTCTATTTTTGAACAATTTCTCATAGATGTACTGGATTCTATTTTCATAATACATACTAGTGTTTTTCTCCTTTAAATTAGAGGAAATTTCAACCTAAAAGTGGCCTCTTAAGGAAAAATAATAAAATAATAGTAAAATAATAAAATAAGAGTTATGAATTTTGGAGGGAAAATAAGAAAACTACCTTTTTTATTGTAATTTTGGCTTATCTCCTTCTAGGTTTTCTCAAATTTCAAGTGTATACACTCGTTGGATGCAGAATTAAATTTCACATCCAACAAGTACCCATCATGCATACTTTTGGGAAGACCCACATTGAGAAAAATTGATAAAAAAACGTGTTGTATGCGAAATTTAATTTTGCATTCAACGGGTGTGTACACATGAAATTTGAGTAAACCTATAAGGAGATAAGCCAAAAATACAATTAAAAAAGGAAATTTTTCTTCTTTTCCCTCGAAAATATTTAAGTGTACCTCTTTTTAAATTTAAAGGATTTTTATTCGTTTACATATTATGAAATGGAAATTACATCAAAATGTTCATCGGTGCTTTTACACTCAAATTTCCTCTAATTGGAAAAAAGAAATTATAAGTGTTTTCGATGAGTGATATTAATTGGGTTGATTTTTGTTAAGGGGAGTTTAAATTTAACATTCACAAATTATATGGTTTTAATATAATAAATATTAAGTATTATGTACTGAATTAATGATTAATTTACTAATTTTTCATCATACCTATTAAATGTTTTATTGTGCCAGAGTTTGGTAGAGATGTTGTAATGTAATATTTAACCTTTTGACTAAGTCAAATTTCATAAAAATAAAAATAAAATTAAAATATTAATGTAATGTAATGTAAACATTTTAATGGAAATGCGAGACTATTTATAATATCACGGTTCTCAATGGAGGAAGGGAGTGATGGCGAGCGACGATGTTAAGTTTCCTGGTCCAGGACTTTCTACCTGTACGGCGGCGCCCTATTACAAGAAAACAATGGATGGGTGACTACAAATCAGCCTCTGCTGCATCGACTATTCACTGATTCACTATAGACACAGCCCCAGCTATGAAAGGAAATAACCTGAGAAAACTATGAAGGGGGCATTACTGGGAGATGGCCCACATGTACTATTACTCCAGGGTACCATGCTGTCGGCACCTGAAAACACCATCACACAGCACAATGCCAGTCCCCCTGGCCTGACCTCGGAGGGTATAGACGTGGCGTATTTGTGGCAACAGCTTTTGGGTTGCACATCATCCTGCACCTTCTGGTGGCTGCGGACCTCTTTAGTTGGATTGCATAAATGATTGTGGATCTCCTGGGTCACGCTGTGTTGTCTCCTGATACCTGCGCCTGCCTAGAAACTTTCGTCACAGAAAGACCCAGAAGAGCTACTGTCAGGTGAATACAAAACGACAACTGGAACCAAGAATCAGGTAACTACAAACAATTTTCGATTTTTTATTAAAACCCCTGTTGGGGAAAATAAAGTATTATGGATAGTTTCTTTAGAACAGGTGACAGATCTAAAACCAAAAATCACACAAGTACTAGGATACCTAGTACCATTACAATCACTGATATATGAAGTTAGAGCTTTGCAACACCACAAAACTACAAAGGATTACTCCATAATCTTTGGCTCCACCATTATCGTCAATTTACGGTTACGAGGAGGAGGAACAGGGGACCAAATTTTTGGTGGATCAGGGGGAGGCACCACCTCGAAATAGGACCAAAACAACACTAGACCCTCCTTCAAAAACATACTACATGGGAACAAAAAAAAAAGATGCCTCAACAGAGCTAGAGGGAAATGCCCCTAGGCCCTACATAGTAGAGAAACTAAATCACACTCCTGAATTAGCCATAGATACACCTGATATTGATGATCATCGAAATACTTATCAGGCTCAAGCACTTATCTACCCTTTCAATAGCTTCTGGCCCAAACCAAGGGACCTCTTCCAATGGATATTCAAAAAATTGACTATGGAGTGCGAAATACATATCTATTCAAAAGGCTTCTTTATAGTTAAATTTCAGCATTTAGAAATCGAATACTATGTTGTATAGGAGGGTCTGTGGTTTTGGGGTTCTACAGGACTTTACATCACCCCATGGTTCCCGGATTTTGATGCTAATTCAATGGTTGTCTCCAGAATGTCGGTTTGGGTCAGGCTATATAATCTTCCTCTACATTTCTAGAGTGGCAGTGTCCTCCAAGGCATTGGGAATTTCATTGGGCGTTACATCAAAACAGATACTCAAAGATTGTAGGAGAGAATCTTCACCTTCGAACGTATATGTGTTGAAGTAGATCTCAACAAAGGACTGTAAGAAATCATACAGTTGTTACACAAACAACAAAAATTGATGCAACACATAGACTATGAGAATAATGCCTTCATATGTATAGAGTATGTAGACGGACTGGTCATCTTCAAAACACCTATCCTGAAGTGAAGAGAGACAATCAAAGAAAGAAGAGAGTCGGAAAAGCACTCAAAGTATGGCAATACCTCCCATGTAAAATAGAGGAGGAAAAAGAGCAAGAAGAGGAATCACCCATCATAGATGGGAACAAGTAGTCAACCATTTTTTCGGACGCACAAGAAAAAGAAGATAAGGATCCTTTTGAAATACTCACAATGTAGGACCTGCCCACAAAGGTACCAGAAGTAACAAAAAATGGTGGCAAAAAACGTCAATACTCTTCAGATACTTTAGACTCAGACAAGGATGTTGGAGCAACTACAGTAGAGAATCAACTCGCCCTTGTCTCCCCATGTCATATCAAGGAGCATGGCAGAAGGTGGAAAATAAGAAATGGAGAAAAACATAGTTTTCTCTCCCCATTCTATATTAATGATTTTTGTTTGTTATTTCTGAACACCAGCCTTGGATGGTCATTGGCATATATTTTCAACTGATGAAACATGTAATTTTTTTATCTCATAATTAAATAATGATTTTTCCTGTGGAAAAAATAATATCTTGGTTCCCAGATTTGATCATAATTCAATGAAGGTCTCCAAAATACTGGTCTGGGTAAGATTTCATAACTTACCCCTTCATTTATGGTATCCAAAATTTCTGGAAGGAATTGGTAATATGCTAGGGAGATACATTAAGATGCATATGGAAAGAACTCGAGAATAAATTTATACTTTTGCAAGGATATGTATTGAGGTAGATCTTAGTAAAGGACTACTTGACAGTACCCTATTGACACACAACAACTAGTGTTGGACTCAACTCTTAGATTATGAGAACAAAATATTTTAGTGTCATCTATGTCTTAAAACTATACATATACAAACCACATGTTTTTTTTCAAAGAAATATTCCGGGAAGAAAAAGAAACCAGTCAAAAAGCCCAAGGAATGACAATTCACAACAACAAAACCTGAAGATGAAGAGGAAGAGGAGGACTTGGGACCATCCACCACCAAGGACAATACAAATCCACAAACATGCCGAGTGAATGAATATTTAACCAGGAAGGGACAATGGTACCAGTTTCACAAAATCCAAGAGAATAAGGACACACATGCCAAGAAATGCCGAAGGAGAAGGAGATAAGAGGCTTCAAATAAGAAATTTTGAAGGATAAGGAGATATGAGGCTTCAAATATCCTTATACATGTGATAGCTTTGACTCAGAACATCTAAGGAAGACAGATGATAATAAACCAATTATTTTTACTACCACTCCTAATCAAGGAGCATGGTGAAAAGTAGAAAAGAAAACAGGGAGAAAAGGGTGACTAAGCCCTATTTCTTAGGGCTTTATTTATTTTATAAATTTTTGTTGTTTTCTGTTTTTCACTATTTGGGCACCAAATTCTTGAGTAGTGTCGTCTCAGAAAGTAAATGAAAGCACAATGTGCATCTACATATATAAATTTTTATAAATTAATATAAAGTTGTGATTTTTCCTCGAAATAAATGTAAACATTTTAAATTGGTCCAAAAAGACAAAAATAACAATAAAGAAATAAAATAAAAATAAAAATAAAAATGTCGCATGGTATTGACCCATGGTGTTGAGAACCCATGGTATTCATGTGGAATGTATTCTATTTAAAGGGGCGAATTAAACTAAGCTAGATCCGTCTTAAATTCGGATCTACCAAGTGTCGAGATGTATCAAAACTCTTGAGATCCAAACCTCTTTTAGAGTGAAAATAAATTTGATCCCACTCGATGCTTGGTAGATACAAAGTTAATATGTATCTACACTGGTTATACTTTCATTTCTTAATATTAGTGTTTAGTGTGTTTCTAAGTGTTTTTGACTCAGTTGATCTTAATTTCTTTTAAGTTCAGGGCCCTTTAAATTTAACTTTCACACATTAGATACCTTAATTGTTTTTAAGTTTAGGGCGCTTTAAATTTAGCATTCACACATTAGATAAATTTGATATGATAAATATTAAGAAGTGTGCAATGAATTAATGATTAATTTTCTAACTTTTTATGTTATCCATTAAATATGGAATTATTATTATTCAATAAACAAGAAAAGAAAACAATACCTCAATCATTAATTTACTATGTGGTGCTTAATAGTTTTCTTTTTATATAGCTATTAATGAATAGGTATTTAATGCAATTTGTGAAAAGTAAATCTTACATAGTTATTTTAGATTTCTCGTTAATAATGAAGCTTATATATATATATATATATATATATATATATAGATATAAGGTGTAGATGAGATAGTTTGTATGGGATTCAAGGTGTAGATCAGTTGGTTTGTATGGGGTTTAGTAGCCATCAAGTCATAACTTCAAATAACATGGGAGGGGTTGAAGGTGGAAGCCGAGTTGAGCACTTATCAAACTAACAAAGGAAGAAGTAGGAAATGAAACTATAAATTTTCTTCCTTAATGCACCAAGAAATAAAGAGCACCAAATAGCACGAAGAAGTTTTATCAAAAACTCTCATAGGTGGATCTTCAACGAAATATATTCCAACATGAACAACCATTTGGAATGAGTGGAGTGTGAATTTATATCCAACTAAAACAACCAGTTGGAATGAAAGGAGTGTCTATATTTATAGATGAGGCTTCAACATGCTTCTTGTTATATATTATTTTATGATCTCCCTAAATTTAGCCTAGGATAATCACAAAAAGTGACTTGTAATCCAAAATATGAAGGAGTCTAAGTTAAGCTATAACAAAAACATGCCACATGCACCTAAAACACTCTAGAAGATAAGGTCATACCAAATGAATGAATTCGAATTCGTTAATAAGCTCAATATTCCCTTCAAATACATAGTATAAGCCTCAAATCATTTTGTAGAATTCCTTTAGGTGGAGAGAAAAAAAACCACAATAATTGGACGACTTTTTTAAGCATATCAAAAGTCCTTTAATGAAGTTCCAAACATAAGATCATGTCCATATATCAAGCATATAACCTCCACAAAGGGTGGATAGTGACTCTCCAAGTTTAAAATAGTCCATGAAACCCTCCAATGGCTAGTATGACATCCACATGTATCCATCATATTAGACAATAAATAGCTCAAAAAAGTGATGGAATGAGTGAGAGATCAAGGATATTCAATGTGGCGTGTCAAGAAGAGACACATGCATGTAGAAATAGCCCAAATTTCCTTGGAAAAGGTTACCAATACCTTGGGATATATGAAATACCTTGAGCTCTATGAAATTATCTTAGGAAATGAAATTATCTTAGCAAATGTGAAAATGTGTGATTAGTTGCGGAATCATCTCCAAGAGTCCACGGATAAAGTGTGACGATACATAAGATGGGGGTTTATGTTTAGTCATAAGATAAATGTGCTTCCAATAAGTATGTAATCCTTTACAACATGAGCAACACTTTTACATTCATATAAATAAGTGATAGATCCTCGAAGCTTTGCTAGATTATGTGTCCTAGTAAATCCATCCCAACACCCTATCATATTAAGCTAGGTCATAAATGGTCAACATGGCTCCAAAGTAATGCCACCAAAGGGAAGTCAGCATAAACCACAAGAGAAAGGACTACCTTAAAATGCGGACTAAAAGGATGGACCATTACATACCATAAATAGATCTCGAGATACCAATTATGTCCCGCATTGTAACATATATCATCTAAGCATGGCCCAATATAATACATAAGTACAAAGATAACCAAACTTTGGGTTCATCGTGATAAAACAAAATAGATAACTTTCTAATATGCTTGGTGACATATAATGAGAAATAATAGGGTCACTTAAGTGGATATGAGGTGTAACTCTTCACTTTAGGAAAATATGGATATCATGTTGAAGAGATCTACAATATTCCATAAACATAAAATGGGTAGACATAAGTAATTAATAGGACATTAGTTCAAATTTTGAGGGTTACAATTTGAAGCATAAAAAAGTATAATATGAAATTTCAAGCTATATTCAAAACTCTTAGTGGTTTGTGATTATACTAGTACGCCCTCTTTTGAAATTTTCTTTGGCTATTTTCTTCCTTCACCCTTGGATGTTGTATATGGATAACAAGGAAAAGTGAGTGAAGATGTCACAACAAGAACATTGGAGAAATAAAAATCCGTTGAAATGATTAGATAAATCCATTTCAAAGTACATGACGTGTTAAAGAATTTACTAGAAATATACAATTTGACATGTGTTATCACTCCAATAATTTCCAAGGGCTGTTACGTCTGTTTAAGAAATATTAGAGGTAACTATCAACCAATTTTAAGATTAGGATCTAGCCTTCCTAATGCTCAAAGAGATCTCTCTCTTTATGATTTAACTTTGTTGTTTTAATTGATTTTAGGCTAGTTATGTAATATTGATTGGGTTTGATTTTGATTTGTTTGGTGGAACTACTAATTTAGATGGATAATTGTATGTCTTTTTTCCATTGGGCTATGGAGTCAATGTATCAAGAAAACAGGATAGAATCAATTTCTAAAGGAAGTGTTCATAGGGCAAGGTAACTGAGCAAAATCAGATCTTTTAGGCTGAATGGTGAAGTGGTTTTCAATCGGGATCAAGGACTAGTTAAGGATTCCTAAAACTGGATAATGAAGGATGGTGAAAGAGGTCAATCGGAATGGGAGAGAAATTAAGGATTCTTAGATCCAGATATCAGAAGAAAACATTAAAATGAATAACAGTTCAGAACAGAGTGTACTTAAACAAATTCTGCAATAATATTCATGTTATAACATTTAAATTTGGAAAAACAAGCAATTTTATGGAATACTTAAGGAAAAACATGAACAATTGAAATATACTTCACTGAAGTGGCTCAACACATGAATCCTGTAATGCAATGCCTTTATTACTGGTCCTGTCTGTTGACTTGAAAATGGTGCAATAAACCCTCGGGTATTTAGATCAATTAAAACTATAGAAATTTTCAGAAATCCACACTCAATACTTAGAATGGTGAAGTATTTATACAAAAATTAATACAAAAAATCCCAAAACCGATTTAGGAATTATTCAAAGGAAATAAAATATCTTCATCTAATAAGATAGGGATAAGATAGGAAATAATTTATCCCTATTTCTTGGTTTGTTGTTTGCTTATTTGATATTTTGATGTCTTATCTCTTTGACTGTTGATTTTATGTTGGCTGCCTTTTCTTTATTGAGTGTCCTTTATGCTTCTTGTTTCTCACTATCTTCATCTTTAAACTCTGTCTTTCCTATCACTGTCAGTTATTTTTTTATCTTAATGCTTTATCTGCCTGCTCTTTTTTCACCTTTAACCCTGTCTCTTTTACCTCCTTTACTTTTACCTGTCATAGTGAATCATACAACTTTTCCCAAGCCTCTTCATATGGAAGTTTGATTTTTACCATTCTCCTATAAATCTCATCCGCTTCAACGTACTTGGAAAATGTAGGTTTTTTTATAAAGAGATGATTTACCTCATGATGGAGGTAAAAGAGATTTTCAAAAGTCTGATAGAGTACTTTGCCTGTAGGAATTCCTTTCATAGAGGAATTGTTGGAATGTTCTTTAGCCACTTCTTTGATCTTCTTGTCATAATCTTCATGCCTCATTAGTTTGTCATTAATCACCAAAGGATTAAGCAAACCTTTCTGCCTCAAAACATCAAATTTGATTATGAATCTGTTCACTGCTAACTCCATAGTTTGACACTTGTCTTCAAGTTGTGTCATCAAGTTTCTTTTGGAAATTACCTTTTTTACCTCTAATATTGTTTATGTTTTGTCACTTATCCAAATTTCTTCTAATTCTTGCTTGTTCTTAGAATTGAGAAACTTAATTATCTCAGTGGCCTCCTCTGGTTTCTTTCCAAGTTCTTCTTTGACTTTCTGAATAGCTTCACTAGATTCCTTTATCAAATCTTTCTGCTCAAATATAACTTAGATAGAAGGCCAAATATCATTAATAGAGTTAATGATATTGGCCCACAGTTGTTGCTTTGCTTGGTCTAGTGGCTATTTCAATGAAAATTCTTTCTCTAACTTATGTATTATGTCAGTCGATTTGATTGACTTCTCTGTTTCAGCCTTATGCATTGTTTGTGCCAACTTCTTTTCATCTTCAAGACTTTTTTCTTGTTATTTAATTCTATTAATCTCATTTGTTTGAATTGACATATCCTGCATGGCTTTGATCAATTTACCTACCTCATCATTTGGATGAGTTGTTGTTGTTGTTGATGTACCAACTGGTGTTGCTGAAACTTCTGTTGTCACTAGAACTACTGTAGTAGTTGGGACTGCTGTAGATAATGGAGTTGTTGTGGCCACTAAAGATGAAGTTGAAGCTATGGGAATGGCAGTAACAATAACTTGTTCCATGTTGGACTTCTTCTCTTGCACTAATTTGTCCAATTCATTCTCCATATCTTTTAGTTGAGATGTCAACTGAATGATGAGATTCATCATTTCTGACTTTTTGAATTTCTTTCTCCAAATATTCCTTAGTTTGTGGATGTCCAGTGGGAGGTAATTTCAGCTACTTCTTCAATGCAGCTATATCTGCATTCTTCTTCTTCATAACCTATTCATCTCCTTCGATTTTCTTTAGATCGTATCCAACATCCATGACCAATTCTTCAAATTATTTTATTCTATTATCTTTGGCTTGTGAAGAAGCCTTCTCTAGTTTTAGCTGTGCTCTAATATTTTCTAGAGAATTTTGTATTTTTTGGAAACTCATAGCTTTGTTGGTCATAGTTGAGTAGATCATTTCTCTAGCTTTTTTTATGGAATTCAATCTGGTCTATGGGATGCACAGCCATAACTTCAAATGTTGTTTTCCTATAGTCTGCTGATGACTTTGGAGCCTGCACTGTTGCCTGCAAAAAAATCAATTGCATCTTCCTGGTTTTATAATCAAAGGATGAAAGCAACCTGTTCTGGTCACTAGGAGTCTGTTTCCAATATTGGGCATAAGTCACAACTTTCAATGCCTCATTATTTAATTTGATTTCTTTATACTTCTCCATTATATCCTGTTCTTTATCTACTAGTTTTCTTGATGAAAAAACTTTTGCACTATGTTGCTTCTGAATGATCTGAGCACTAGAGGTTGATGACTGGTGTGTTTCCTCTAAAACTATGGGAGGTGCATTATCCCTAACAATTATATTTGTATTAATAATCTCAATTATGTCCACTATCTCTTCTTGCTCAATTATTGGATTTAGTTCATCCTTTTTGTTGTACATTAGTTTGAATTTGGTATGAGTAGTGGCTTCATCAGAATATGAGGCTTCCTCTCTTGGCCTTTTTGAGTTTCTGTCTTGTGGGGCTGGAGTATGTAGGATGGAACTAGTATCAACCTATTTCTCCACCTCTTGCAAAGTATTTTCCAAGCACTCTAACTAGTTAGAATACTTTTCAATCTCTGGTTTTGACTCATGGACAAAAGGAGTCAATTTGAATTTGACTCTTAGTTTATTGATGACTCCCAAAGGATCATAATGCCATTTGAAACTATTACTAAAATTGAAATCTGGTAAGCACTTATCTTCTTGTTGACCAACATTCCTACTATTGCAAATGAAAGGACCAAGCTGATTCTTAATCTTAAACTGATTTTTCTTCATTGCTGACAGGAAATTAACTTCATCCAAGTTTAGGATCTACCTGATGTATTCTAATGCAAATAACCTCATTGGGAGGTATTTGGGGAGCTTGTATGGAATAATCTGGCATCCATACACCCTCATTTTAGTGTGGTTTTAGTATAAGTACCAGTATCATGTTCTACATTGTTCTGACAATTGCAACACTCTCTTGATCTCTTCATCGACCCTAGGTTGAATGCTACTACTTAGCATGTTGACAACTGGATGAACAAATGAATCAATGAATTTTTCGTATTTGAATTCTGTGGAATCCTTTCTGATCAAGGATGTCTAAAATACTACAGATTAGGGGTTACCCTCTGTGTCCAGTTTTTGAAGGCTAACTGCAAACCTTTGTTATTGAAAATATAGGAATAAATGAAACAAAATTGATGAATATTTAAACACTCCTTCCTCTGGTAATTTAACTAAATTCTCATGTATGGCATCTAATAGATATTGAGAAAAGTTAAATGTGGAAGCTGGAGGCTATCCTAGGCAGAATATGGACAAAAATCCTAAGATAGAAGCATCTACATATTCATCTATGAAGTACCCTAAAATGCATGACAGCATTGTGACAATCTTTCTGGTTCTATCTGAATAAATTGAAGCTGAGTATGGAGGGTTACTCTTTGGGTTTTATACTGATGGAGGAAGAAAGGTTTGGAATATTTGAAACCTCTTTGGGAAGTCTAGCTTCAGATATAATTCAGTGAGGATTTCAATAGATAATGGGGCTTCATTAGGCTTGGGTTGGATCTGTAACATCTGATTTATGGATTCTGCAGTGATGATGAATAAAATATCTTTACTATGGGTTCCTAGGGATATTTCATTGGGCAAGTAATTAATATGACAGAGTTTGATGATTTCTAGAAACTAGAAGGTTTCTAAGAAGATGTACCTGGCTAGGTTTGAATACCAAAGGTGGATATTATCAGCCTGGTATATGAATTTATCATAGCTCCAGTAGTGGATCTCTAGGAGGTTGAAATCAGTGATTTTTTCACTGGTTTGAAGTCTTTGCCTTCTAGAGGAGTGTGTTCAACATTAATTACATGTGGTTGCAGAGGATTTACACTTATAATACTCTAGGGGCCATTATTAACTAGTTCAATTATCAATTTATTACTTTCTTGCTTAATTAATGGTCTCAGGCACTTAGGATTACCTGTTAAATGGTGTAATTTGGTATGGAGAAGGAGTTCTAGTTGTAGCAGAGGCTTTTTTGTCTTATAATGCTTCAAATTTGAGTCGGAAAAGACTTTGGTAGTGAAAGGCGTGAATTTGAGTCTAGATTGGCTTCAAAATAGGTCAACAACGGTTATTTTGCACAAAATTATATAGAAATGATGAAAAAATTCTTTAGGGCGAGATTTATTGGTTTTAACCAGAGGTAGTTAAATTCATTGGCGCGAGGTTGAACTTTCAAACAAGGGTTGTACCATCGCAATGGGCAGAATCATTATAGTGGTTGTTGCACGATGAAAGGCGGGTTGGTGGTTTTCGGCTAGGGGATGCGATAAGATGTGCGACTGATGTGTGGCAAGGGATCGGAGGTGCAAAACCACTCATTTCACAACCCCCCTTCAGCTTTAAACATTGGACAGTTGAAGTTGAAAAATGCTTCAGGAATGGTTGGATCCTGGGTATCACAAATTGGACGGACGAATGAGGTGGGAGGATTTGATATGTGGGACTGGGAATGAGTCATGCGAAGGGGTATGTAATATATGCGAAAGGTTAAAAATTTAGTGAAGTGATATATGCAGAGTTAAAGTAAATGGGACCTAGGGAATTGATATAATGGAGGGGCTTTTAATACAATAAAAAACTATATGTTAAAGTAACATAAAGGGTCTAGGGAAATATATTTAAGCGGGAGTTAATATATAATGCATGGGTAAATGAATATGAATGCGAGATGTTAATGATATGCTAGGGATAAGTTAAAATGATATCGGGGAAGGGTTTTTATAGTGGGGCCTGACACATTTTAATTATTAAAAACTTTAGATAATGGGGTTTCCATGTTTTTTGAATGAAAAAGGGAATTTAGTAAAGGGGAATTTACTTTTCAAATGAAAATGTGCTTTTTAAGTAGGGAAAGGGGTTTTAGGAAGGGAAAATGGATGAAATAAGGGGTAAATGGTTAGAATGAAGTGAAAGGGATATTTATGCCTTCTAAGAGTGGCAATAGGGTTTGAAGCAATGGGAAGGGGATTTATGGAAATATTAGTGATATGAGATGAACCAATTGATGCTTTCTATTAATTGTGAAAGTAATCTACCTATCCTTCATTTACCCTAACATTTTTTACTTCATTTATTGGGTGCATTTGAGCTTGCTGACCCTTTTATTTTCTTTTAATAAGAAAACTAATCTACTTCTAACCTTATAACTTCCAATGGCTCAGATTAAACTGATGAGTTCATTTTTATTCTCTGCCTAACTACTGGTCTCCCAAGATTAAATGGTTTGGCTAGATATTTATTCACTAACTATTATGACACGAAATTTAAAGCATGAATGAATCAAGATTAAACTGTTCGATCATCAGGGATTGTGGCATTTTTGGACAAGCTGCACACAATTTTATTTGCATAAAGTAAACTAAAAGTAGTGGCATTTTAATGTGCAACACTTTCAGGATCTATTTTTATCTCTTTTTGTGGGGTTCATAATTTATATTCGTTTTTGATCTTTTTTCTTTTAGTCCTTTGATTTTTCTTTTAGGACTTACCCTATTTTCATTTTTTAATATGGGAAAACATTTGCAGAAATCAATGTATGTACAATATTACAAAACTTCAACATATTCAATTCAAAAATTATGATACCTATTATTATATGACCCTAATAGTGGCTCCACTTGGGGATGGAATCTCCTGGCGAGATGTCAAGAACTTTCTGATCCATGGCCTTGGAAATTTGACTTTTCTTGCCTTGAAACTTATTTTTGAGCTCTCCTTTATTCATTCATATGATATATCTTTCAAAGCTTACGGCCTGCCCTCCAGGCTTCAACTTTAGAAGATAATCATCCAATCCAATCTATACTTTTCAATGGTATTTACAATGAGAAAAATAAAACAAATGAACTAATGGTTAATCTAGTGAAAACTAGTGCTTCAACATTCTACCATTGATTGGTCCACCTGGTAGATCTGTTCCATCTAAATCATTCAAGAAAAATGCATTATTAACTCTGTAACCATAAATGATGTATGGGAATTTCCAGAGTAAGTCAGATTTCGACTGATGTTTCCCTTTGTCTTCTCTTATGAAATCCCATTTGAGTACTTTATCACCTATGTAAAAATCATTTTCTTTGGTTTTCTTATCAAAAATATTTTTGATTTTGTCTTGGATCACTTGTGATTTGACATAATCTTCTTCCCTGGTTTTCTGCAAACGTATTGTCTGATTTATCCTCCTTTGGATATCATTTAGTTCTACTTGCAACTCTTGAATCATTTTCATCACTGGTACTCCCAATGAGGATGGAAAAAACAGAATTCATCCCATATACCAATTGATAGGGAGAGGTACCAAAGGATTTCTTTGTAGAATCTCGTGGGTCACTGCTTCCACAATTACCTTAATATAGGCAAAAGAAATGGCAAAGGTTGATGTGGTATTTGTTACAAAATTCAACCATTTTCTTGGATTTGAAGGTAGCTGCATTATCAGTAATGAGCTTTTATGGGCATCCAAATCTAGAAAGGATGTTGTTTTTAAGGAATGAGATAATGACGGAGTCAGTGGCTTGTCTAGAAGGGATGTCTTCTATCCACTTGGTAAAATAATCAGTGGCTATCAAAATCCATTTATGTTGGGCTGAGGAGGGTGGGTGAATTTCACCAATGAAGTCTAAACCCCATTGTAGAAATGGCATTTCAGTTGAGATAGGTTTGAGGGGTAGTGGTAAGAGTTTATTTTTCCCTTCAAATATCTAGCATTTGTGTAGGAGGTCACATACTTTCTAACATCTACAAAAAGAGTGGGCCAGTAAAAACCTTCCCTCAAAATTTTATCAGCAGTTGATTTCCAGTAAAGGTGTCCTCCACAATCACCTGCATGAAATTCTTGCATAACTTTATCAACTTCATCTTTCAATAGAAATTTTAAAAGAATGCCACTATGATCTTTCTAAAATAAAGCATTATGTATGATACAATATTTCATTGCTTTTAATTTTATGAATCTACCTTAGTTCTCAATAAACTAGGAGGAGCTTGTAGGTTGAGTAAAACAAAGATAATATCTGCATACCAAGGTGAATCTAAAAAAAATCATTGATCAGTGGAGTCACCATCTCTTTCTAATCATCTATTGCTGCAATGAAATTTATATCTAAGGCTCGACAATTCGATTCAACCATGAGTTTGTCTAAACCTTGACCTTTAATAAATTTTGTAGGCTTTATTTCAATGTCATATTCCAATATAGTGGAAATCCATTTGTCTCTCTTTATATCAGGCCCATTATGAATTAGAATGTCCTTTACTACTGAATTTGGAACATATGAAATTATGTGTGAGTATAAAATGTACACTCTGAAATCTTTTATAGCATTCACTAAAGACAATGCTTGTTTTTCCATAATATTGTACTTTAGTGTTGTATCTATTAAGGATTTGCTGAAAAAAGAAATGGGTTGTTAATAACCCTCATATTCAACAAGACTTCTACAATGGCGTGTTCTGAAGAAAAAGAAAAAAATATAAATCTTTTTTAAATTAGGACTTATAAGGATAGGTGTTTTAGTAAGAGCTTGTTTTATTGATTCAAAAGATTGTTTAGCTTCTACTATCCACTTAAGTGTTGAATCCTTTTTCAACATGTTATTCAATTCTCTGATTAGTTCTACTAAATTAGAAATGAATCTTCTAAGAAAAAATATTTTACCTAAGAATTCCTGTAATTCCTTGATGTTTCTAGGATGATTTATGTTTAAGATTGCCTCTATTCTAGCTGGATAAATTCTAATTCCCTCTTTTGAAATTATGTGTCCTAAGATTTTACCTTCTTCTAGTCCAAAGAGTGTCTTTTTGGGATTCAAGGAAATGCCAAATTTTCTACATTTAATGAAAACTTTTCTCAAATGATCTAGATGTTCATTATCTGTTTTGGAAAATACTATTGTATCATCTAGATAAATGAATAAGAAGTCATGAATTTCTTTGGCAAAAGATATGCCCATAGCTCTTTGGAATGTAGCTCCATCATTCATCAATCCAAAGGGCATTTTCAAATACATGAAAGCTCCCCACGGAGTAGTAAATGCAGTTTTTGCTTGATCTTCAAGTTGAACTAAGATTTGGTTGTATCCAGAAAATCCATCAAGCAATGAAATTCTGGATGGCCCTACCACCCTCTGTAAAATATGGTCCATTTTTGGGAGAGGATAGTTATCTTTCAGTGACACTTTGTTTAAGTTTTAGAAATCAACACAAAGTCTGATTTCTCCTGTTTTCTGCCTAGTGGGAACTAAATTAGAGACCCAATCAAAATATCTAATAGGTGCTATGATTTGTGCCTCATACATCCTTTTTACTTTTTTTTTTTTTTTCAAAGCCATAAGAACAAGATTAATTCTCCTAAGCTTTTGTTTAAAGGGCTTCTAATTCTCTTTGATGGGTATTTTATGTTGTATAATGCTGGTGTCATAAGATTTCACGTCTTCATAACTCCAGTCAAGGAAATATTGAAATTATTTTCAGTTTTTCTTCTGAAGGTAATGCTTTGGATAATTTGACAATCTTGGGTTTTTATTCTGTTCCTATGTTACATTCTTCTATGTCTGATCTTAACGGTTCCATTTTTGGTTTTCTACCTACATCATTGGAATCAAAAAGATCTTCTAATGGGGCTAATCCCTTAGGCAAAATGTTATCTTTAAGGTTCAAAATCTTTCATTCATCATTGGGTATTTCCTCTATTTCTACTATTTCTAATTTATCTATTTCTACTTTGGTAAATCTAGTTGGTTTAGTTTTATCTACATCACTTATATCTATCTCGCTATTGATAGTGTAATCTATGTACAATTAGTATCTATGTTACAGTTTTGAAATTCTCCCTCAACATTCATAAAATTATAGATTTGAGAATCTTCTGAAAATATCTGCCAATATTTCAAATTATCTGGTATAGTTGGCCTATGTCTTACCTCTGCAGTGTACTGATGATTTGGCTGAAAATGTAATCTGCATCTGCTGGAAAAAGTAGCCAAACTATGAGCTTGCATATTTTGTTTCCTTGGAATAACAGCAAAGTCAGTTTCAAGAAAACAATTAACCAGATCTAGGATGGTTTCTTTGTATTGGCTAAGTCTAGGATTATTCGCAAGAAACTCTCCTTTAATTTATTTTATTATAAGTTTTGAGTCTCCCGTGATAGAAACTCTCTTGGCTCCAAGTTTTCTTACAATTTGCAGTCCTAAAATTAATGCTTCATACTCTAGCATGTTATTAGTGCATTTAAAGTTTAACCTGAAAGCATGACACTCTGAATGATCATTCTCTAAGTTATAAATCCATACTCCTTCTCCTACTCCTAATATGTTTACCAAGCCATCGAAACCTAAGTGCCACATAGATTCATAAAGTATATTATCACTATCAATTTCTTTATGTTTTTGTTCTAATGCTGTCTTTTTATCTTTTCCAATGCCTGAATTACATAAAATAAAGGAATCCATATCATAATGAAGAGAATAAATAGGATAATTTTGGGGTTTTTCTACACTACTAACCATGAATTTCATCAAAGTTTCTCTGTAAATATTTTTTGGCTGACCAAATACAGAAATTGTAGCATATGACATGTCTAACTGTAGTGATCCCTATAATTTTTCTCCCCATGAGCGAGATAATAACATTCCATACTTTTGAGGGATATCATCAACTACAATATCCATGACAATACTCTTAGTTTGGTATTGGAATAGAGTGACACACAAGTCTTTTATCAGGCCAAGACATTTAACTTTACTAGAATCAAAGGACAAAAGATCTTTGTATGGTCTGGTGATTTCTAGATTCAATGTTTCCATGATTTCCTTAGTCATTAAGTTTTGAGGAGCTCTTGAATCTAGCATAGCATTGTGTAGGATCTTATCATGAATGCTCAAGATAATGTAGAATGGAGGGATACCACCTTCTTGATGTTTTCCATTTACCTCAAGACCAAATAGTAACTCAGGTTTGTCATCATTGAGGTTAACAGAATCCTCTCCTTCATTTGTGTTCAGTGTTTCAATGATTTGATCTTTGTATAAATCATTTTTCACCAGCTTTGTTAAAGGAACTGGTATTTTCAATTTGGCTATTTCAGTTTGGATATTAAATGGGATTTGAGTTTTTCGTAACTGAATGATTTCATCTTTACCAATTGTAGTTTGAGTGTTCTTATCTTTTTTATCCACAATTGGTATTTCAGCTTGTGTTTCCACTGTTTTATTTTCAATTTTTTTATCTGGAACAGTTTGAGTGGCAGTTTTAGTTTTGGTAGTAGTTGAAGTTTGAGTAGCAGTAGGTGTTTGAGTATCAGTAGATGTGATTTCTACAATTTTTATATAGCCTGCTATTTTTGGATTGGAAGTTTTCTGAGTTTCTCTAGGGAGAATTTGTAGCACTTTGGACACAGGAGATTCTACTATTTTCTTGGTCTAAGTTTGGCTATTTTCTTAGTAGGGGCTTATGTGTTCTTCTTACTTTTAAGGCTATATTGTTTGTGAAATTCATATATTGCAGACTCATAGCCTTTTTTATAGTCAAATAAATCTCTAGATTCTAACTGTAATTTTTGTAGCATGTATAATTCTTGTTCTTCTTGGGTAAGAAAATATTTTTTTCATCGTTTATTCCGAATAAGTTGATCTGGGTATCCTGGTCTTCTTTTTTTTAATGTGAACTTTCTGCATATTTTTCTTGGAAAGGTGGTCTAATTAATTGATTAGGTGTTGTTTCTCTTCATTTACCAGTATTCGGATTCTTCCTAAAGTTTGGGTTTCTAGTTTGAGGAACTTTTTGTTGATTATCCCACAGAGGTTTTCTTTCCATGTTTTCAAATCTATCCATTATTATTTCCATAGTTTTTTGCTAAACTATCTATCTTAATGTTTGATGTGGATGATTCATCCTTAATGGTAACTCTTCTTTCATTTCTAACTCTAGCTTTTTTAGCTAACAAGTTAGCTTCTACACTAACTTCATTACTTTGCATTTGTTATAATGTTTTAAGGTTTCTTTCTCTGAATTGATAGGACATATCAGTATAAAAACCATCTGGAAATTTTATTAGAGCTAAGTCTGGTGGAGGTTTGATATTTGCAGGAATTGCATTGTAAATACTATTGAACCTAGTACAGTAATCCTGAATAGTTTCATTAGGATCTCTTCTAATGTTCTCATATTCAGATAATATTTGTAAATGGTTTTTCTTTCTTTCCCATCTATTGATAAATAATTGATGAAAAGAAGCTAAATCAGCTATATGATTGGAAGGTAAAGCTTTAAACCATTTCTTTACATCTCCTGCTAATGTTTGTGCAAACAATCTCATTTGTACATTAGCGTCATTAATTTCATGTAATTCAAAGTAATTAGTCATTTTATTAACATGTTGTTGAGCAGTATATTTACCTGTACCATCAAACTGAAATATTTTACTTTGATAATCCTGGGGCATGGCATGTAATTGAGCTGGTAAGACCAAGGGGAATATCTGGCTGCCATGTCTAAGATTCTAGCTTGACTTGGAGGTAAATTTGTGGTGCTTGGTGATGAACTTGAAGTGCTTGCAGATGAGCTTTGAATACTAGAAGATGTATTAGGGTATGAGCTTGAAATCCATGAATATGTACTTGGAACACTTGAAGATGAAAATAAAACTCTAGGTTGAAGAGGAAGCTTGGGGATGAATGGTTCTATGGAATGAACTATGGTGGATGTTATAGATGAGGTGGTACTAAATAAAATTGTATTTACAGTCTCTGATGGAATGGTAGAACACTTAGGGGTAAAAGTAGATAAAGAAGCTAATTCAACGGACTGTTGAAAATATTCTTCATCTATATCCTTAATCAAAGTTGATGTCAAAGCATTAAGTTTATCAAAAGTCTCTAGAAATTTTTTATCTAAGTCAGTTGTATAGTCACCTTCTTTTCTTCAATAAATTGAATAAAATTAAGATCTATTACTGATGCAGGAGCATCGAAACTAGCCAATGTGTAAATTTGTCCACATGTTGTGGCTAACCACAGTAAAATTTGTTAATTGTTTGGTCGAATTTGGGATTACGGAGAAGGATAAAACTTCTCAAACAATTTGTTATTGAAATAAGTGTGAGATTGCCTTATTTTAAATTAGAGATAAGATTTGTTAAACAAGTGTGCACGAGAGCTAGTAAATAGGGAATTCTGTTATAGTTTTAAAAATAGAAGATTATGTTATCGATTTGTTAGCAGAATTAGTGGAAGGATTAATGAGAGGAAATGGTAATAAGCGAGGAGATCTTTGCAGAGAGAGGGGGTTATTGTGTGGAGCGAAAGATCAAATTTTCAGAGATGTAGAATTATAGAATCGGTTTTGTGTGGAGAAAATGCTCAGAGTGTGAGCGAATTATATTTTGAAATAGTGTGTAATAATATTCATTTTCTTGGGCAATTTGGCCAAGACGAGACTCTGTTGTTTGTTTTCTTGAATATTATGGACAAAATTATGTCTTATGCATAATCGAATGAATAAGTGGAGTCTTGAGCATTGTTGTCTGTGTAATGGATAGAAATGGTGTGCGGGCCTATGTTTTGTTTTAAATTGTAATATTTCCTACGATGAGAGCAACCTAACATTTTAAGTCTGTGAGCGTATTATGTAAAGCAGAACGCTAGAAATATTTCACATTCGATTTTGATATAGTAGATCGGGGTTTAAAGTCGATCTCAGATTTTAATTGATTTACTGGTGTGTGATCTGTGTGTGTTTTAAATTCAATTGTGAGAAATACAGGCTTAAAGAAAATCTGGCGCTATTAATTATTGTGAACTGAAGTTGTTTTAATATAAAGAAAATGATTGAAAGATTTCGCAGAATCCTTGAGTGATGGATCAATATAGAATGAGTTGTAATGCGTCAGGTCCGCTTAGTCTGTCGCATCGGAGCGTGGAGAGGCGATCCACATCGCGCCACATAATAACAGAGTTTGGATGCGAATCATTATAAAATTGTGTTGATGTTATATCGGATCCGAAGATCTCGCGAGTTTACAGGTGAGCGATGGTTAGTTATTGAATTATAGCGATTCCGATATGCGATTGATATCGCATCGGAACATTTGACAAGCAATACATATGATAAACCAATATCAATTGCGATGGCGAGCTGGTTGAACTACATCGCATCAGAACTGTGATTTATTGGGTAAGTGCTTTTTAAACTTGCGAGTTAAATTAAAGGGGTCGACTTCAAGGTTAGCATTGTCAATTGAAACACAGAGGAACTTGTGTAAGGTTGAAGTCAGTAATTGGGTTGGAAGCAGTTTAATTCGGCATTAAAAGTGCGTTGTCAATGTGTAATAGTGAACAGTTCCATTCGATTTCAGAAACTAAAATCAAGAACAAAGTCAAGACGACAGACCTGTGATTTGATGGCGTAGCATTTAAATACATGTGAGAAGAATTGAATTTTTGTCGATTTGTGTTGAAAATGGCATAATTGATTCATAGATAGGCATAAGTTTGAAACCTTATGTCAGCGTAGGAGTAAAAAAAATGCAGAGAACGGCTTTTGGTTGTAAATAGACAGGCGGTTTACTTCAAGTTGGGAGACTTCTTTTTAATGATGAAACTGCATTTTATGTATAATACTGCTGATGTCTGTCTACGATTTGTATCAACGCTGCCTATTCATGTGTCCAAACAGTCAATGTTGGAGCTACAAAACACTGAATGAATCTGAAGGAGGCAAAGAAATAGTTGTGGTGTTGTTGAAGAATTCGCAGCACTGGAGGAAGTGTTGACTGGAATTCATTTTTGAATGCGGATGAAATTGAAAGGTAATTTCAATCTTTAGCGCAGAGATTATTAGGTAGCTGGTGGTCGATATAAACATGAAGGAAGCACTCGAATGTTTGATTATGGATTGAGAGTTGATAATTACCGGATGTTGAAGTTTTAGTTTGGGTGTAAATGTTGATGATGAATTTGTATATGCACGAGGATAGAAAGATTCTGGGTTTGCAGGAATTCCCTGCGTCAATTACACTATCATAGATTGAATTTTCAGATTTTGTTCTAAACAAAGAGAGTTCAAATGATAAATCAAATTCAATATCTTATATACTTGATAATTATTTAGAGAGTGAATTTTCTTTGATTAATTGACTACTACTTCCTAGAATTTCTACTTTTTTGGTTTTTCTTAAAATTATGTCAAGATCATCGACAATTATAGCAGGTTGTGGATCAGGATGTGCCCTGGTATAGTATGTTCTTTTAGAAGCCATAATTTTAACTTTCAATGAAAATTTTTAACGACCCTAAATGTTGTGAAATCAACTCCAAAAATAGAAGAAAAGAGATATCAATGCCTTAGAAATAAGCCACTTTGAGGGGGAAACCTCCAATACATTATATGAATGAATAATTCTTGGATGATACAAATTAAAAAACCTCCTTTCTATATATAGTAGTACATGGTGCCACAATTTAATCCTAGTGGGGTCCAATGTAATCCTAGCCGAGCTAACTATAATAATTTAACGGCACAATAATAACAATATGGGGGTTATAGAGGTACAATAATAACAATAAGGGGGTTACAATAACAACAATAAGAGACTATACTAGTAATAGGGACCTAACATGCCCCTCTCCTTCAAAAAAGTGTTGTCCTCAATGCTTGAGTAGCTCTAGGTGCTTCTGTATAAAATTATCATCCTCCCATGTAGAATCTTCAGTGGGTAAGTTGTTCCACTTGATGAGATATTCTGAAATTGATCGATTCCGTAGCTATCGCGTTCTTCTTTCCATGACTTCTTTAGGTTCCAATATGATTTTTCCTTCCTCATCAAGTTCTTGAAATATTGTTTGAACTGGAATATTTTCACCTATAGCCTTCTTTAAGCATGAAACATGGAAAACTGGATGCACTCGTGAAGAAGCAGGAAGCTCCAATTTGTATGCCATAGTACTAATATTTTGCAACACCTTTTAAGGAACATAGTACTTTGGTGATAATTTATTATCCATCTTAGCTTGCTTGAGGGACATTTGTTTGTATGGCTGTAGCCGTAAAAATACCCAGTCTCCTACATCAAAACTTCTCTCACTGCGATGTTGATTTGCCTGTTGTTTCATTCGATTTTGTGCCAAATTCAGGTTATCGTTTAAGAGTTGGAGAACTTCTTGTTGATGCTCTATGTGATCTTCCACTACTTGAACCTTCGAATTTCTCTTAAAGATGATGTGATGGATGGTGGATGATATCCATAAAGTGCCACAAAGGGGGTCATTTTTGTTGCAGTATGGAAGGAAGTGTTATACCACCATTTAGCGAGAGGTAACCACTTGACCCATTGTGTTTGTTTATCAAATACAAAAAAATAAAGATATCCTTCCAAACATTTATTTACTATCTCAGTTTGACCATCGGATTGAGGATGATAAGATGATCTATGAGCTAATTGAGTACCCAAACAAGAAAATAACTCCGTCCAAAAATTTCCAGTAAAAACGGGATCTCTGTCGCTCACAATAACCCTTGGGTTCCCATGTAGCTTTTGAATTTTGTCCATAAATGTAGTAGCAATTTTACTTGCTTTAAATGGACGAGATAATGCACAAAAGTGTGCATACTTGGTAAGTCTATCAACTACCACCATGATGACACTCTTTCCTTCAGACTTAGGTAAACCTGTGATAAAATCCATTGAAATCTCCTCCCAACGTTGACTTGGAATGGATAAAGGTTGTAGAAGACCCAGGTCTTAATTGTCTCAACTTTATTCTGCTGGAAAACCAAGCATTCCGCCACAAAATTTTGAATATCAGATTTAAGGCCATCCCAAAAAAATTCTTTCTTCACCCTGTGGTAAGCTTTTAAAAATCCTAAGTGTCCTCCTAAAGGAGAAGTGTGCAATTCCAAAAGAATC
This sequence comes from Pinus albicaulis, assembly GCA_034641835.2. Lineage (NCBI taxonomy): Eukaryota > Viridiplantae > Streptophyta > Pinopsida > Pinales > Pinaceae > Pinus > Pinus albicaulis. The sequence goes on from CM076571.1 coordinate 100,744,488, forward strand.
TTTTGTTTTAGTTGGGAATTCTTACAAAGATATAAGAGATCTTTGTACCATAAGGAATCATTTTTACAACTAAATGTATCAAATTTACTAGGATCTTGCTGCAAATTTTGAATGTGTCCACACTTCTTCGTCCTTCTTCCATTCATCTCTTGCTTTGGTTATCCAATCTAGTTGGATAATAGAAATGGCACAAAGAAATTCTTCCACGTCTTCATTCTTTCTTGAGAGTGCATCTACAACAACATTTAACTTCCCTTTTTTGTAGATTATTTCAAAGTCATAACCCAACATCTTTGTTACCCATTTTTGTTGCTCTTCTGAAGATAGTCTTTGTTCCAAAAAGTGTTTAAGACTATCATGATCAATTTTTACCTTGAAGTGTCTTCCCATTAGGTAAGTTCACCATTTCTTTAGTGCATGCAGTATTTCTAACATTTCCTTCTCATAAATAGGTTTTCTGTAAATAATTTCCTTTGATTGGGTGACTTTCAAAAGAAAAGGGTCTTCCTTTTTGCATTAAAACAACACCAATTCCATTTCCTGAGGCATCACATTCCACAATAAAGGTTTTTGTGAAGTCTAGCATAGCTAAAACTGGTGCTAGGCACATTGCCTCTTTAAGATATTCAAAGGCCTTAGTTGCTTCAGGAGTCCATGAAAATGCATCTTTCTTCAATAATGTTGTTAGAGGTGCTGCTATTCTCCCATAATTCTTAACAAAATTGTGGTAATACCCTGTTAACCTGGGAAATCCTCACAACTGCTTTATGGTTGTGGGGACTTTCCATTCCTTAATGGCTTTAATTTTGTTAGGGTTTGCCTTAACACCCTCATGAGATACAATATGACCCAAATATTCCACCTCTTGTACTCCAAAGAAACATTTGGATGTTTTTGCATATAATTGTTTCTCCTGCAATATTTTGAACACCTTGTCAACATGTTGAACATGATCCTTCCAAGACCTGCTGTAGATTAGTATATCATCAAAAAATACTCGCACAAATTTTCTAAGGAAGGGTTTGAAAATGGAATTCATCAACCCTTGAAATGTAGAAGGTGCATTGGTAAGGCCAAAAGGCATGACCAAAAATTCATAATGACCCTCATGAGTTTGAAACGTTGTTTTTGGAATATCTTCAGTCTTCATTCTAATTTGATGATATCCTGAACGAAGATCCAACTTGGTAAAATAAATTGCTCCATGTAATTCATCCAATAATTCATCAATCACAGGAATGGGAAATTTATCTTTAATGGTGAGCTTATTTAGCTCCCTATAATCCGAACACATTCGCCATGATCCATCCTTCTTGTGTACCAATACTACAGGAGCAGAGAAAGAACTTTGACTAGGTTGAATTATACCCGCCTCTAACATTTCTGCAATCATACGTTCAATTTCGCTCTTTTGGAAGTAAGGATATCTATATGGCCTGATGTTTGGAGGAACACTTCCTGGAATCAAATGAATAGCATGATCATGATCACGAATAGGTGGGAGTCCTTTGGGAGTTTCAAACACCTTGGAATGATTGTCCAAGACTTGTTGGAGATCTGCAGAAATAGATGATTTTGATGTCGGAACTTCTAGAGAGCATAATTGTGCAATTACGCCTCGTTGTTATTTCTTTAGAAGATTTTTCATGACATTAGAGCTTATTATCCTTCCTGGCTTCCCTTCAATACCCCGTAATTCGACTTCCTTTCCTTCTAAAAAAAATCTCAAGAAAAGTTCTTGAAAATTAAAAGCTACCGTCCCCAAAGATTGTAACCATTGTACTCCTAGTACAACATCAGCACCTCCCATAGGAATGGAAAGCATTGAACTAGTCAATACATATTCCCCCATGGTTAGCTTGATATTATGGAATTTTACAGAGAAATTTATAGTTCCTCCATTTGCAACCATCACTTGACATTCTGGTGCTGGGTATAGGAAACAATTTAATTCCTTGGCTACCTTACAATGAATAAAATTATGGGTGCTACCCGAATCAATCAACACTATTACCTTTTTCTTCTTGATTTGTCCTTTTATCTTGAGAGTTTGAGGAGTGGTAATTCCTGCCAGTGCATTACACGATATGGTCGGATTCATTTCTTCCTCTTCTAGGGCTTGTTCCTAGTGTATATCCTCTTCTTGTTCATTTTCTTCTTCCTCTTCACAATCTATGTAAAATAATTTCTTCTCAGCACACTTATGACCTTTAGTGTATTTGCTATCACAACTGTAGCAAAGCCCTTTTGCTCTTTTTTCTTCCAATTGTTGTTGTGTCAACCTTGTAGGTTGTGGAAATCTAGGCGTAGCAACACTTCCTTCTTTATAGAATTGAGTGGTAGGCTTCCTTGTCGCCATAATTTTACATTCAACTTTTCTTGCCAACCTGAATGCCTTCTCCAATGAATCCGGTTCCAAAACGCGAAATTCATGTTGGATGTTATCCTTTAAAGTGCCTATGAAGAGATCAATCCTGTGTTCCTCTGGAATATCAGTTACCCTTATATTCAATTTTTGGAAGTCCTCAATGTGCTGCCCCACTAAACCCTTTTGTTTGAGATTATCAATTGGCTAAAGAAGGTGTTTCTCTTTGTATCCTCATAATGTGCTATCATTTCCTCCGTAAAAATTGACCAAGTGACAATTTTTTTACGGGAGCAAAGCCATCGATACCATACAAATGTATTTTGTTCTAAATGTAAAGTTGCAATGCATACATTTTGTGTGTTTTGCACGTTATGGAGATCAAAATATTGCTCCATCTGTAGTATCCATGTTACAGGATCCTTTCCATCAAACTTCCTCATATCCATTTTTGGAATATGGTGGTTCTTCCCGCCAACATTAGAGTTTATGAAATCACGATTAGCATTTATTTTTTTCTCATCATGAGTTTCCTCTACTATCTTTTCACCATTAGGAAACATTTTTTGTATCAACTTTGTCAAACCTTCCATGTCTGCTTTTAGATCATTCTTCATGTTTTCCATCTTAGCTTCCATGTCATCCATCTTAGATTCCATGCCAGCTTCCATGCCATTATTCAAACTATCCATATTAGATTCCACACCTTTCTTCAAACCATCCATCTTAGTTTCCATGCCTTTCTTCAAAACTTCCATGTCATTTTTTGTTGCTCTTTGCGAAAGCAAAATTTGTTGCACTTGCTCTTGTAATTTTGATATGTCATGTTGCCATTCTTCATCTTCATGAGTCATAGTAGAGCCTTCTAAAGGATTAATGGGTGTTGAATTATTTTTAGGGGCCATTTGAGAATCCAATACTGATATATATTCTATAATATTCCCTTGAAATCAATTCAAATTGATTCTTTAAACAAGACTTATGCAATTCGGAAAACAAAATACACACCTTTTACTTTCTTTTGAGGAGCTCGATATTGAAATTGACTTATCTATATAATTGCAGATTCTCAATATCTGAAATTCGGCCCTGTAGTATTCCTCTGAAGCTTCTTTCAAATGCCATAGGTTTGACTTCATTTGGATTCTTGAAGAGAAAGTTATGTCCAATCTCCCACAATGACCTAATTATGGACTGGTTCAGTAGAGCGAACTTGTACGACTTGCCACGTGTCACTGTTTGCTCCTTTGGCTCTGAAATTTATAGACAGGAAACTAAAGTTTGTGTACTTCCAGTCACCTTTTACAGAATTCCAATTTGATGCTCAGAGAGAGATTTATGAAGCATTTCACCTCTTTTAGATGAAATTTAGAAGCCTAAAAAATACCTAACTTCCACAGATCATATCTCCAAAACTATTACAAAACAAGATCTGAAATTTTACGATGATGTTCCTATGGACGTTAGCTTTGCGCTTAAAAAATTTTAGCTTCTAAACCTTCGTAGAAAAGGCATTATAGCAAAAATTCTACGATGACATGTTTAAGTGAAATTTAGGAACCTACAAAAAGACCTAACTTCCACAGATCATATCTACGAAAATATTGTGAACGAAGCTCTGAAATTTTGCGACGATGTGCCTCAGGATTTTGGCTTCAAGCTCTAAAAATTTTAGCTTTTGACCCTTCGTAGAAAAAAATTATAGCAAAAATGCCACAATGACCTATTTGGAGCAGTGAAACCCTAGAATCCAAAGCTTTGATACCAAATGTTGTGAAACCAACTCCAAAAATAGAAGAAAAGAGATATCAACGCCTTATAAATAAGCTAATTCGAGGGGGAAACCTCCAACACATTACATGAATGAATAATTTTTGGATGATACAAATTACAAAACCTCCTTTCTATATATAGGAGTCCATGGGGCCATAATGTAATCCTAGTGGGGCCCAATGTAATCCTAGCCGACCTAACAATAATAATTTAAGGGCACAATAATAACAATATGGGGGTTACAAGGGTACATTAATAACAATAAGGGGGTTACAATAACAACAATAAGGGACTATACTAGTAATATAGGGACCTAACAATAAATAAAACTTAAGGTGAAAAGATGAGGAAAAGTGTTTCCTTTAAGATTTATTTAACTAAGGACTGATTTCCCCAGTATGGTCGCCAGTATGTTATCACTCCAATAATTTCCAAGGTTTGTTATGTGTGTTTAATAAAAATTATAGGTAGCTATCAACCACTTTTAAGATTAGGATCTAGCCTTCCTAATGCTCAGAGAGGGCTCTCTCTTTATGATTTAACTTTTTTGTTTTAATTGATTTTAGGCTAGTTATGTAAGATTGATTGGGTTTGATTTTGATTTGTTTGGTGGAATTAGTTATTTATATGGATAATTGTATGTCTATTTTCCATTGGGATATGGAGTCAATGTATCAAGAAAATATGACAAAATCAAGTTCTAAAGGAAGTGTTCACATGGCAAGGTAGCTGAGAAAAATCAGGTCTTTTAGGTTGAATGGTGAAGTGGTTTTCAATCGGGATCAAGGAGAAGTTAAGGATTCCTTAAACTGGATAATGGAGGAAGGTGAAAGAGGTCAATCAGGATGGGAGAGAAATTAAGGATTCTCAGATCTAGAGATCAAAAGAAAACATTAAAATGAATAACAGTTCAGAACAAAGTGTACTTAAATAAATTATACAATAATATTCATGTTATAACATTGTTATAACATGCTAACTCTAAAGAAGCTAACTCTAATATTCTATAATATTCTAAGATGCTAAATCTAAAGAAGAAAAAAAGAGTCTCTAGAAACTAAATGGTTCAATCACTTTTTGACATAAAAACAAGGCTACTTCCAAACATAACTCCTATGCGTAAGAACGCCAAAAATTACTTGATATAAAAGAGAGAAATCAAGAAAATACTTCCTTCAAATTCAAGCCAAGAACCAAAGACTAGAAACCAACGAAAAAACTTCAAAAGATATGATGAAACCGTGAAAACAAACTCAAAGAAAAAGCTATGGAAAACACAAATGTTTTTTGGGATTTTCACTTATAATGGAAGGAAAAAGATTTGAAGAAGACAAGCATAAACTACCCAAGAACCAGAATCAAACAAAACGAGTCTCAACAAGGCTTCAAAGTGCTCAAGCCAACTATGCTACTTTCGTAGAAGGACTCAAATGAGCAAAAAGAAGCAAAAAATTCAAATAATTTATTCAGTACAATAGCACAATTGTTCAGCGAACAACTCAAAAAACCAGAAAGAGATTCTTCAACATACGCAACAAGACAAGTCCAAGAAATCAAGAAAACCAATATAGGCCGAGAAGGAAAAAACCAAAAGTGAAGCGATGTATAGGGCCAAGAAGAGAAAACAAATAGAGGCTCACTATTATGAATGACCAGAATGGACAAGAACTTCAGGAAAAGATCTTGGTGCTTCAGCCACAATTGTAATCACACAAAACAAGAAATTTACCAAATGGTTAGGTTTTCACAAAAACAAGAGGGAAATGGATATGAAATCACCATAAACATAGTCCACACACCTTAAATACACCACAGGAATGGTTCACCACAGACACAAAAGACTACAAAAGCTGGAAACTCAAATTTTTAGTTTTTCCAGGCATACATGATTTTTCAGTGTGCAATATGTGTGTATACACTACTGTAACCAAGGAAACTCGCGTATACATGGGTCCTTTGGAAAATACAGGAGGTATACGTGACTGTGCAGAGACTAAGTTGCGTATGTAAATAAAGATAAGAAAAAGGAAAAAATTCAAGCCTGATCAAGAGACCAGGTCTTCTGTCTGATTGAAAAAAGACTTACTAGACTGTAAAAAGTGATAAACCTGTCACAGAACCTACAAGACAGATAAAATAACCCAAACTAGGAATTATATGGATGTAATCCACAGTGGAGTCGCCATTTCACTCACCGATTTCTTTTTAATCATGACTTGGTGGTAGAGCCATCCTTTACATGGGCTTACTAGTTAGTCCCTCGCTAGCATTTGTCGCCCACACTATAATTTATGTAGGCTCGGGAGTCCTCTTTAGTCCCGCCATGTCTTATGCGTTGAAGCTTCATTCTTCTCCTTCTTTGCTATCATTTTTTTGGCCATTTACCCTAGAGGATCCCTTATGTTGTCAAGTTTTATTACTGTGTTGCATATTCACTACTTGTTTATCTTGGCCTTTAGCCTGCTTCATTTGGACTCATGTTTAAGCCACCTTTTTACCATGTCTTTATGTACAAGTTAACCATGCAATCACTTAGCTTATGCAACTTGAAACCTTTACCCATGGATGGAACATTCCTTTGAGTTTCACTTACCAATTTCGTCACCTTTCATTGAGCATAGGATTGTTCCAATCCCAAGAACTAGTGAATTTGTTTCATGACACTCATTCTATCAATTGTACTATAGCATTATTTTATTCTTTTTCACGCTTTTAATATGAAAAAGACAAAAAATTTAAATATAAGAAAAAAATCAGGAACGCAATATTACTTCCATACTTGATGGTAGCTATAGTTTTAGTTGTGTCGCCCTTGAACAAAGCACAAAAAAGATAAGTCTTTTCTCCATTTGGGATGGTTTTAGTTTTTGACTCAGGAGAATCTATAACCTTGTTTCATGAGTTAGTTCTCCCTCAGTTGGTTATATCTTCCAATCATATGGAGGGTTTGTTTATGCTTCCTGCATGAAAAACTTATACAAAGTTATCATTTTCTTCCATAGTCAACATGAGTCATGCTTTTGTTCAAGGGAAGTTAACCTAAGTCAGCCTTTTTGTGGTGTATCTTGACTCATTTTTCTGTCAGCCTTCCCGGTCTTGTCAGTATCTTATTCTATCACATCAGATATTTGGTCCTTTGCTCGTGTTGGTTTGATAAGTTGTCAACTGACTTCTTTCTGGCGGGTTTGTCTCTTATCGACTACGACATATTTATCTGAGATTAAACCTAGAGCTATACCCTGGCCCTATTTACATCATTGATAGGTGACCTTGTGCTCAACATTTGATCATCATCATGGGTGTTTAACTGAGTGGTTTCCCTTGTGTTCGACTTCATGTTACATTATCACACTTGGGATTCGTGCAGTACCTTGATCTCCATTTGACCCTATTGGTGGATATCTCGCCTCTTTGTCAGCTTTCATTATTGGTTGGATTTATGCGCTAGCTTCATATTGTGCATCTTGGAGTCGTACTTCGGGTTGGTTACTTCACTTTACTTCATCTGATTCCTTCCAAATATTGTCATGCGAGTCACACTCGTATTGGATTTATGTGGGATTCCTTAATGCCTTCCTTCTAGCAAATCTTTTCCCATCAACTCCAACTCATTGCTCTGGGAATAATGTGTAGGGTCATTTTTGTCAGTACCTTAGGGTTTGCAGTCATCAGTGGTAGACTCTTCGCTATCAACAGTGAGGATACATCATTGCCTCCTTATTGATAAATTATTTCAAGTGTTCAAATTCAACTCATTCATTCACACTTGCTAGATTGTACTAGGGCACCCTGACACTCATTATCGTTATCGATGGGTTGTCTCACGTTTGTTAATGGTATACATCAATGACCAGTAATCAAACGATTTTTACATGTTCGACTTCAGATCATTTATTCCCACTGTGTAGAACTGTTCCATGGTGATCGGTGAAGACCTCAAGTTTGCATCAACATGTTTTGTTTCACTTTCACAGCTTCTTCAGTTTTCTGCCAGTGATACCATCCACCCTTATATGTTGCACTTTCATCACAACAACATCTTATATGTTGGCTCCCGAGTTGCGTGTTGTACCATTTGTTCCACCACTTATGATTTGGTACTTGGAGATTCAGTTGTGACTTTTGTGATCAGATATCCATTGCAGCATCATTGATCAGTATTTTATATGTAATACTCAGACTTGCTTTTGACTTGTACTTTCGAGAAGTGATCAGATGATTCACTATGTACTTTACATTTCAGTTATAATTGTATACATATTGGATCCTCTCTATACTTAATATGCAGACATTCTTTTCTTTCACTGAGCATGGGAATGCCCTCCTCATACATGAGCTATCCTTCTGATCTCTCTCACTGGTTTTTTTTCCAGGCTGAAATCTGGTGAAGTCCTGTCTAGTCCTCACAAGGTTCTTTCTGTGCACATAATACATTTCGGCCATCATGTACCCCTTTTGACCTCATATATAGGGGGCATATGTTATATCATTATTTATCACCATCATATACTTGATGACTTATGCATTGGCCTTGGGCAACCCTGCCCTTCAGACTTGGACATATTTTTCAAAAAATAGTTTCTTAAAACCCATACGCGACTCTGCCTAGACTTTTCCGCATATGCACATGAGTCCATACATAGAGAACCATGTATGGCTTTTTAAACATTAAAAATATTTATAATTTCCCTATTTTAGAGGCAGGTTTTATGGTTGTTCATGTGACTTAACTACCCCAAACCCTAGCCTAATTGTTCCCAAATTCAAAAACTAATTTGAGGGAGTACAAAATCCCCTCAAGGGAATGGCCTAAGGGGAGGAAGAGAGAGAGAAATATAGATATTATATGATGTTGGAGCCCTATTCAACTTTGATATATTCCCTATGCCTCCTGCACTTCCCAGATATTTTCGGGAAACCCTTGTTTCCTTGAGATGTTCACTCACCCTATGTGACATCCATTGTGCACTATTCTTGGAAGAATTTTTGAGAGGTTAGGGATGGATGGATCTAGAGGACGGTATGATCGAAGGCCGTGGCATATTTCAGGTGATCTCTCCACATTTGTTTATTGTACATGTCATTAATAACAGGAGTGCCATATTGTTCCTGATGTTTACGTGTCAATAAAATTTTATACATGTGTAATGATCTTAAATCATTCATTTAGTATTGTTTTTATGAGATTATGCATGTTTTTCACTAACATCTAAAACATATATATGTTGTACAACTAGGATTTTTTGCTTGTTCTTTTCTAGTTTACAGATTTCGGAGCATAAAGAGTTGTAGGGGGTTTGCACCCCACAGGATCTACTACAACCAAAGGATATCTGGGTAAGGTCTGCAACCTGTAGTTAAGCATAGAAGTTTTTTAAGTGAGTCCTTCTTGTGTTGAAATGCCCTTGATCTGTGAAGGTTTATCAACCTAATACCTTATGGTAACATTACCCGCAACAAACATTTAAATTAGGAAAAACATGCAAGTTTATGGAATACTTAAAGAAAAACATGAACAATTGAAATATATTTCACTGAAGTGGCTCAACACATGAATTTTGTAATGCAATTCCTTTACTACTAGTCCTATTTTTTGACTTGAAAATGTTACAATAAACCCTCAGGTATTTAGATCAATTAGAACTATATAAATGTTCAGAAATCCACACTCAATACTTCGAATGGTGAAGTATTTATACAAAATTTAATACAAAATATCCTAAAACTGATTTAGTTATTATTCAAGGGAATTAAAATATCTTCATGCAAGAAGATAGGGACACCTATGTAACTAAATGTAAGCTTCCCCTATTTATTGGTTTATTGTTTGCTTATTTGATATTTTGTTGTCTGATCTCTTTGACTGTTGCTTTTACGCTGGTTGAATTTTCTTTGTTGAATGTTGTTTACGCTACTTGATTTTCAATGTCTTCATCTTTAAAATCTGTCTTTTCTATCACTATGAATTCTTCTTGTATCTTACTGCTTTATCTGCCTGCTCTGTTTTCACCTTTAACCTTGTCTCTTTTACCTGCTTTACTTTTACTTGTCACAGTAAAAAATATAATTTTTCCCAAGCCTCTTCATCTGGAAGTTTGATTTTTACCATTCTCTTATAAATCTCATCTACTTCATTATACTTGGTAAATGTAGGCTTATTTATAAAGAGATGATTTACCTCATTCTAGAGGTAAAATATAATTTCAAAATTATTATAAAGTACTTTTCTTGAAGGATTTCCTTTCATAGATGAATTGTTGGATTGTTCTTTAGCCACTTCTATGATCTTCTTGTCATAATCTCCATGCCTCATTAGTCTGTCATTAATCACCAAAGGATTAGGCAGACATTTTTTCCTCAAAACATCAAATTTGATCATGAATCTGTTCACTTCTTGCTCCATAGTTTAACACTTATCTTAAAGTTGTGTCATCAAGTTTCTTTTGGAGATTACCTTTTTTACCTCTAAGATTGTTTATGTTTTTTCACTTATCCCAATTTCTTCTAATTCTTTCTCGTTCTTAGAATTGAGAAACTTAATTATCTCAGTGGCCTCCTCTAGTTTCTTTCCAAGTTCTTCTTTGACTTTCATAATAGCTTCACTAGCTTCCTTTATAAAGTCATTCTACTCAAATATAACTTGGATAGAAGGCCAGATATCATTGACAGAGTTAATGATATTAGCCCACATTTGTTTCTTTTCTTGGGTAGTGGTTCTTTCAATTTCAATTCTTTTTCTAACTTATGTATTTTGCCATTCAATCCGTTTGACTTCTATGTTTCAGCCTTATGCATTATTTGTACCAACTTCTTTTCATCTTTAAGACTTTTTACTTGTTCTTTAATTCTATTAATCTCAGTTGTTTGAATTAACATATCCTACATGGCTTTGATCAATTTACCTGCCTCATCATCGGGATGAGCTGCTGTTATTTTTGATGTAGTAACTGGTGTTGTTGAAACTTCTATTGTCACTAGAACTGTTGTAGTAGTTGGGAGTGCTATAGATATTGGAGATGTTGTGGCCACTGAAGCTAAAGTTGAAGCTATGGGATTGGCAGTAACAGTAACTGCTTGCATGACGACCTTCTTTTCTTGCACTAATTTGTCGCGTTCATTCTCCATATCTTTCAGTTGAGCTGTCAACTGAATAATGAGATTCATAATTTCATCTTTCTGACTTTATTTCTCCAAAAATTCCTTAGTTTGTGGATGTTCAGTGGGAGGAAATTTCAACTGCTTCTTCAATGCAGCTATATCTGCATTCTTCTTCTTGATAATCTCTTCAGCTGCTTAGATGTTCTTTGGATCATATCCAACCTCCATTAACAATTCTTCAAGTGATTTTATTCTATTATCTTTGGCTTGTGAAGAAGCCTTCTCTAGTTTTAACTATGCTCTAATATTTTCTAGAGAATTTTGTATTTTTGGGACACTCATAGCTTTTTTGGTCATATTGGAGTAGATCATTTCTCCATCGTGCTTATGGAATTCAATCTGGTCTATGGGATGCACATATTCAGCCATAACTTCAAATGTTGTTTTCCTGTAGTCTGTTGATGACTTTGGAGCCTACATTGTTGCCTGCAAAAAGGTCATTTGCATCTTCCTGGTTTTATAATCAAAGGCTGAAAGAAACATGTTTTGGTCACTAGGAGTTTGTTTCCAATATTGGGCATAAGTCATAGCTTTCAATGTCTCATTCTTTAGTTTGATTTCTTTATACTTCTCCATTATATCATGTTCTTTATCTAATGGTTTTCTTGATGAAGAAATTTCTCCACTATGTTGCTTCTAAATGATTTGAGCACTATAGGTTGATGGCTGGTGTGTATCCTTTGAAACTGTGGGAGGTGCAATATCCTTGACAATTATATATGTATCAATAATCTCAACTATGTCAACTATCTCTTCTTGCTCAATTACTAGATTTAGTTTGGCCTTTTTTCTGTACATTAGTTTTAATTTGGTATGAATAGTGGTTTCATTAGAATATGAGCCTTCCTCTCTTGGCCTCTTTGAGTTCCTGCCTTGTGGGGCTGGAGTCTGCAGGATGGAAATGGTATCAACATGTTTCTCCACCTCTTGCAAAGTATTTTCCAACCATTCTAACTGGTTGGAATAGCTTTCAATCTCTGGTTTTGACTCATGGAAAAAGGGAGTCAATTTGAATTTGACTTATTTTATTGATGAATCCCAAAGGATCATACTGCCATTTGAAATTATTACTGAACTTGAAATCCTGTAAGCACGTATCTACTTGTTGACCAGCATTCCTACTATTGCAAATGAAATGACTAAGTTGGTTCTTAATCTTAAACTGAGTTTTCTTCTTTGCAGACAGGAAATTAACTTCATCTGAGTTTAGGATATGCCTGATGTATTATAATGCAAATAACCTCATTGGGAGGTATTTGGGGAGCTTCTGTGGAATAATATGTCATTCATACACCCTAATTTCAATGTGGTTCTGGTATAAGTACCAGTCCCCTGTTCTAATTTTTTCTGACAATTGCAGCACTCTCTTTATATCTTCATTGACCCTAGGTTGAATGCTACTGCTTAGCATGTTGACAACTGGATGAACAAATGAATCAATGAAGTTTTTTTAGTTGAATTCTGTGGAATCCTTTCTGATCAAGGATGTCTAAAAGACTACGGATTAGGGGTTACCGTCTGTGTCCAGTTTTTGAAAGCTAACTGCAAACCTTTCTCATTGGAAATACAGGAATAAATGAAACAAAACTGATGAATATTTAAACACTCCTTCCTTTGGAAATTTAACTAATTTCTCATGTATGGCATCTCATAGATATTGAGAAAATTTAAATGTGGAAGCTGGAGGCTGTACTGGGCAGAATATGGACAGAAAACCTAAGCTAGAAGCATCTACATATTCATCTGTGAAGTAATCTAAAATGCATGACAACATTATGATAATTTGTCTGGTTCTCTCTGAAAAAATTGAAGTTGAGTATGAAGGGTTACTCTTTGGGGTTTCTGCTCATGGAGGAACAAAGGTTTGGAATATTTGAAACCTATTTGGGAATTACAGATTTAGATGTAATTCAATGAGGATTTTAATAGATAATGTGGCTTCATTAGGCTTGGGTTCGATCTGCAACATCTGATTTATGGATTCTACAATGATGGTGAATAAAATCTCTTTTCTAGGGGTTACTAGGGCTCTTTCATTGGGCAAGTAATTAATCTGACAAATTCTGATGATTTTTGGAAACTAGAAGGTTTGTGGGAAGATTGACCTGGGTAGGTTTGAGTCCCAAAGGTGGATATCATTAGCATGGTCTATGAATTTATCATGGCTCCAGTAGTGGAGCTCTTGGAGGTTGAAATCAGTGATTGTGTCACTAATTTTGAAGTCTTTATATACTAGAGGAGTGTGTTCAACATCAATTACAGGTGGTTGCAGAGGATTTACACTTATAGTACTCTGGGAGGCCATTATTAACTTGTTCAATTATCAATTTATTACTTTATTACTTAAGAAATGGTCTCAGATGCTTAGGATTACCTGTGAAATGGTGTAATTCGGTCGAAAAAAGGAGTTATGGTCGCAGTAGGGGCTTTCTTGGTCTTATAAAGCTTCAAATCTGAGTCAGAAAAGACTTTGGTAGCAAAAGGCATGAATTAGACTCTGGACTGGCTTCAAAATAGGTCGAAAACGATTCTTTTGTGCAAAATTCAATAGAAATGGTGAAAAAATGCTTTAGGGTGTGCTTTATTGGTTTTAAACGGAGGTGGTTAAACTCATGGGCGTGGGGTTGAACTTTCAAACAATGGTGGTATCATCACAATGGGTGGAATCCGATTAGTGGTTATCACACGATGAAATGCAGGTTGGTGGTTTTTGGCTGGGGGATGCGATAATCTGTGGGAATGACATGTGGCAAGGGAGTGGGGGTGCGAAACCACTCATTTCGCAACGCCCCTTCATCTTTAAACATTGGACAGTTGAAGTTGCGAAACGCTTCGGGAATGATTGGATCATGGGTATCGCTAATTAGGAGGAGGGATGAGGTGGGAGGATTTGATAGGTGGCACCGGGAATGAGTCATGCAAAGGGGTATGTAATATATGCGTAAGGTTAAAAAGTTAGTGAAGTGATATATGCAGAGTTAAAGTAAGTGGGACTCGGGGAATTGATATAATGGAGGGGATTTTATTACAATTAAAAAATATATGTTAAACTAACATAAAGGGTCCGGGGAAATATATTTAAGAGGGAGATAATATATAATGCATGGGTAAATGAATATGAATGAAGGATATTAATAATGTGCTATGGATAAGTTAAAATTATATCGGGGAAAGGTTTTTATAGTGGGGCCCGACACATTTTAATTATTCAAAACTTTAGATAATGGGTTTTTCATGTTTTTTGAATGAAAAAAGGGAAGTTAGTAAAGGAGAATTTACTTTTCAAATGAAAATATTCGTTTTAACTAGGGAAAGGGGCTTTAGGAAGGGAAAAGGGATGAAATAAGGGGGAAAATGTTAGAATGAAGGGAAAGGGATATTTTACAAGGGAAAATGCCTTCTAAGAGTGGCAATAGAGATTTAAGCAATGGGAAGGGGATTTATGGGGATATTAGTGATATGAGATGAACCAATTGATGCTTTCCATTACTTGTGAAAGTAATCTACCTACCCTTCATTTACCCTGACATTTTTTACTTCATTTATTGGGTGCATTTAATCTTGTTGACCTTTTATTTTCTTTCAATAAGAAAACTAATCTACTTCTAACTTTATAACTTCTAATGGCTCAGATTAAACTGATGAGCTCATTTTTATTCTCTACCTAAATACTGATCTACCAAGATTAAATGGTTTGGCCAGACCTTTTTTCACTAACTATTATGACATGAAATTTAAAGCATGAATGAATCAAGATTAAACTGTTTGATCATCATGGATTGTGGCATTTTGGACAAGTTGAACACAATTTTATTTGCATAAAGTGAACTAAAAGTAGTGGCATTTGAACGTGCAACACTTTTATGATCTATTTTTATCTCTTTTTGTGGGGTTCATACTTTATATTATTTTTTGATCTTTTTTCTTTTATTCCTTTGATTTTTCTTTTAGGACTTACCCTCTTTTCATTTTTTAATATGGAAAAACATTTGCAGAAAGAAAAGTATGTACAATATTACAAGACTTTAATATATTCAATTCAGGAATTATGATACCTATTATTATAGGACCCTAACAACATGATCAACACATAATTGAGAAAACATTCAAGGTATAAAATAGATTTTGGTTGTAGTTGAACAATGAAAGGGTAGAAGGTATTGGTAAGAAGATCAAGGCTCTATTGTATAACCCCTTTGAAGTATTGGAAACGGTGGGTGATAATGCCTACATGACTCAGTTTACCCTGATATATGCACATCTGTTTCCCTGAAGGAATCAACAACTAAGTTGGGCTCATACTCGTGTGACACTGGGTCGATTATGACTGATAAACTAAACCTCTAGGTCAAGCCATGCATGCCACCACACACATCTAAGAAGGATTCCAGGGGCGGTTTGAACCTCAAACCACATGCTTCACAAATAATTCATATTGCAATGATCACCAATTGATTTTCCCCCCTAGGGACCCCTATATATGCACATTTAATTAGTATTGAATAATGTAAATTTGAAACTCTAGTATCCTTCCATGTTGGATTAGGAAAATAAGGAGAAATTATTACCTACCATATAATACTTAGCCCTAGAAGCTTATGTAAGAGTTGGAAAAAGATACAATTTTTCAAAAGAAGTCTAGAATTATCACATAAATGTAGCATGACCTCTGGTATATTGGGTTGAAGAAAAAAAAATTAAGAAATAAAAATTTGTACTCCAAGGAGATGGTAAAGGAAAAAATTCTTCATCTCATTTAGTAAAATATTTTGGTTACTAAAATCCTCCCTAAATGGGGAGGTAAGATATATAATGTGTATTATATAATTTTTCATCTATCTTTGTACTTTATCGGTAGAAAAATTAGGGGTATTGACTCACGAGGTTGATTTCAATGGGAATCCTTAGTTTGGATATTTAGGGTTTTGAAACTTTTGGAGCCATTTTAATGCATCAAACAAAACTTTTTGGGATCAAAACATTGTGGCCATAGCTAACAATACCTTGATACTATTATATAGATCAAGAATTTCTAGTGGTGCGAAATATTCTTCATTAGAGGTCATATGTGGAAATTAATGACTCTCACAAGTTTATCTACCTTGTTAACTAGCATGGTATTGAATGGATGCCATGCCAACCTCCTTTACTCACACATTTTAGGCTAGCCATGTTTGGAATTTCAATAACGGTCTAGAATGTCTAAAACCTAACATTAATTGACGGTTGAAGAATGGAAAAACCTAAACCCTATATGTTTATCAAGCCATGTAAAATACTATGCCACTAGGAGGAGAGGGGTTTCAATCCTTTATTGATGTACTTATAGTTGAGTAGAGCATCTAGGTGTGGAATTTGAGAGCATAAGATGAGGAAGAAGATTTTTTTGTATCCATCATAGGCCACAATGTCATAGTAGAGTGAGTGCCCCTTTCTTTGTATTTGCATTTTTCATAAAGGAAGAAAACATATTAGAGCATAGCTCACACCTTAAAGTTAGGTTTTCTCTTGTATTTGATTTATTAGGATATATCTTGTGTTCATTTGTTGGATGATGTGTTCATTTCTTGTTCCTTCACTTTGATATTTCAGTTACTTTGATAAACTTGAGTAATAAGCTAATGATAATATATATGAGATATAAGGAAATAAATTTTCATAATAAGACAGTTCCACGCACTATAATATATATTTTGATAAAGTACTCCACTAGAATATCCATGGTTTTTTATATATCACTTTCCTATCTTTTCAACATGACTAATCTAGGTGGTCATCTAAAGCTGTATAAAAATTGGTCCCAATATTGTTAATTTTAAGTCATGATTTTTTGAATTCATTTAAATCGTGGATTTCCCAATAGGAACATAATGTATTGAGAATTAAATGAAAGAAAAATTATTGCAAATAAAACATACCAATGCTACATTTCAAGAAAGGTTTTATAGAGAAAACCAAATTCTACTATGAATGAAATCTTATAGTTTAAAAATGCATATGAATACAACATTCAAAGAAATGTGTTACAAAGAAAATGAAATTCTATTATGAATGAAAACATGGTTAAAAATACTACAATGTAGATAACAATACAAAATGGCTAGAATGGTGATTCTTTAAGGTCACATCCCATTTTCCACATAAAATCTATTATAGTTTAGGGAACTTAGTGGTTTTTGTTTCAAAGTCTTAGTCATAATGATAAAATGTAGTTACATCCTCTTATTATGGGAATTTTGTGAAGGAGTCTACAAGTTGCATATCTTTTTAGAGAGAAAATACCACTTTTCTATCTGTTAGGTAAACTTGACTCGGAATAGAGTCAATATTGACTAGGGTAAATATTAGTGGTTTTGGGGCACATGGTATTGTGCACTCATGGTTTTCGGCCCATGGTATTGCATGTAATGGAGCCTATAAAAGGTTGGGAAGACTTCATTTTAATGGAAGGCCTGGAGGTGAGCGGTGAAGGCCCACTTGGCTGGATTGGCCAGGGTTTTGGCCAATTATTAATGAAATTTAATTGGTTGGGTTTTGCTCTAGATTTGGGGGTTTTCCCGAATAAACATCTATGTTTATGTTTATTCCTCTTGGTAAATTGTTTATTATTTCTGCCATAAATTCTAACAACCCTCAAAGTTTTTTTACCCAAGGTAATTTTTAGCTTGACATCCCCCCTATCACCTAGATCTAACCCAAAATTTACCAGTGATTACCCAGGGGTATGCATGCCATACCAGGTCTTACAGCAGTATGCCCATTTACACGTAATAAAATTTAACTCCATAATAATAATATTTTGTTTTTGTTTCATTGTTACTGTCTTTGCACATATGAAATCAATGTCCATATGAAAAATAACCCATCTACCGGGTTACATGGGTCACCAACCTCCGCACCACTCAAATATTGTCTTTTGCATAGCTACATGTTTACCCATTACCTGAATCTTTGTCAGCGGTAGTTCCACACTAGATGTGACAAGATCTGTGTTCTTCATATGCAAATTTGTTTGTGATAAACTGCTACACAACAGATCTAGCTTCTTCACACACAGATCTGTCCAGTCAAATTGAACAGAGATGATCCCGCTTCTTTACACAACAACAGTGAAACTATAGACACAATAAAATTATTACACGAGATTTGAACCTTTCTCTGATACTAGTTATTAGAATTTACTGGAGAAATAATACATTTACCGAAGGGAACAAAAACCATAAAATAGCCAACAACAAATCATAAACATAAACACAAATGTTTATCTAGGAAAACCCCAAATCCAGGGCAAAACTCAACCAATGAAATTGCATTATCCTTGGCCAAAACCCTGGCCAATCTAGCCAAGTGAGCCTTCACCGCTCATCTCCAGGCCTACATTACAATGAAGTCTTCCCAACCTTTTATACGTTCTGTTACATGCAATACCATGAGCCGAAAAACCATGGGTGCACAATACTATGTGCCCCAAAACCACTACTATTTACCCTAGTCAACATTGACTCTATCCCGAGTCAAGTTTACCTAACATTATCCACTATTTATTGCTCCATATATTGTAATGTTTTTCACTATTGATTTATTAATAGAATTTAGTTTAAATCATATTTTGTGTTCTTTTTATACTATTATTGTTGATTTTTGTATCTCTGGTAAGTACTTCTACACAGGCCTTGTGTTTAGGTGTGCAGAAGTCACACACATTATCCTTAGAACACTTTCTCAAATGTGAGTAAGGTTTCTTTCTAAATTATAAATAACACATAAGTATTATGTTTCCTTATTGAGCTAACAGAAACTTAAGAAAAGTAAAATAATTTTCATTCGTGATTTTTTTCAATCTTTGTACTTGATATCATGTGAGGCTAGATCTAATATTAGTCATTAGTCACTTTGATATTAGGTTTAAGGTTGGGGATTTAGCTCAATGTAATTTTATAAAATCAAAGCTAAGGAGAGGGACAATACATGCCATACAATGGAACTAGCGTTGGGAGGAGGAAGAGTGTGATACTCTAGGATGCTCAGTCTAACGAAGTACATGAGGAAGCCTGGAGATACAAATTTTCCAAGGAGATCGGGCACCGATCTAGAGAATATTTGCTATATATGATGCAAGACATTTCCATTTTTTTATTTCCTCTGTTGGGCCATTATCCCAAGATGGGATCCCAATTAGGTTATAAATCAGTGTTAATGATGAATTGATTTGATTGGTCATAATTTTTTTGTGTCATTGTGATTTAGATCGATATATTTGCTTCCACTAGATTTTATTGTGTTAGGAACCTAGCTTTGTATTTAAATCAAAAGAGCAATTATTGTTTTAGGAATAAAGTGAGAGGTGATAGGTTTGTAGAAATATAACACTTATGTACTTTCATTTCATTCTCAAATTAATATGGATCATTCCATGTAGCTATAAGGTTGAGGTGAAAATAGATCCTTATAGTGCAAACACGTGGAAAATGAGGGCAAGAGAGATAGTTCATAATCTTGCGCAAGTCCAACATAGAAATGACATGTGGGAGAGAATAAGAGAATATCATTACACTACAAGGAAAATACCCTCTAGCGGAGGTTAAAACAAAGGTTTTTAGTGTTATAAAATTGGCCAAAATTGTCAAAAAAGCATTTGCTACAACATCCATTTTCGGTAACGAAGGTTTTGGCAGTTCTTATAATGGAATTTCAACACAACTAAAAAAAACCTGGGTGACCAGAGGTTGTTACAGATGTTTTTCTCATCGGTGCACTAATCAAGTGTCAACGCACCAGTGCGATTTACATTGAACACACCGGTACTGTAAACCTACCAAGCACCACAACAAAAAACAAATTTAGGATGCCCTAGGGCGTTTAGCAACGTCCCGATGCATGCCATCCAAAAATTTGCCCCAGGGTGGTCAAAGGTGCATGCATCGGGCCTTTAAGGTCCGGAACCACACCGGGCCACTATAGGTGATACAACGCACCAAGTTGTTCTAACTGGGATTGGTATTTGTGCGGTGCCCATAGGTCGTATCAACGCATCGGTGCATAGTATTATAAAAACGCACTAGCGTGCAGTATCACACAAACACACCACGCATTCTAATTAGTATTGGTATTTGTGCGGTGCCCATAGGTCGTATCAACACACCGTTGAGCAGTCTCACATAAACACACCAGTGCAAAGTATCGCACAAATGCACCGAGCATTCTAATTGGTATTTGTATTTGTGCGGTGCCCATTATTTGAAACGCATCGGTGCACCATATCATACAAATGTACCAGTGCATAGTAACTAACACACACCGATGTTCATTTTGTATTTTTTAGAAACATTGACCTATGACAATGCAATTATTATGATTTTTTAAAATTCATTATTCATCAAAATTCGACACATGTATTATAACGGTATTCATATCAATTGAATTTTTATTAGTGGATTTGAGTGTGATGTTTGGATTGATTTGTTATATCATATCATCATATTTCACATCTTTTCATTATAATATTTAATCATCCATATATTTAATCATTGGTGTTACATTTCACAGTGAAAATGGAGAACACAATAGAATAAATTGAAAAGTATTTTATTATATATATATATATATATATATATATATATATATATATATATATATATATATATATATGAATAAAACACTGTTTGTCATACAAAATGGGACAGTTATTGGTATCCCTATGTCCTTCAATTAAGACACTATGTCCATTACATTAAGCAAAATGTCTGATTTCACAGACAAATATTTCAAACAATACAACGCCTTGCTTTGATATCCAAACATATTGATCATCATTCTTCGCTTGAAGTGTTGTCACTGCTCGAGCTAATTCCATGACTCGGGTTATTCTCAGGAATGTTTTTTTCACGGTGTTGATTGTTTTCTTCTTCTTCACCTTCCATCTACAAACATAAAAATAAATTGTAATGAGTGTATATACATTGGTGAGAATAAGGAAAATTGCAATATTAAATAATATACATCAATGTAAATAAAAAATAAATGACGTACCATACCAAGAATTGACTCATGAACTATACACATTCTTTCAAAACCAAATTGCATGCCATCTTTCAACTTTTCATTTGTTGGCGTAGTTCCATACTTTGTTTCCTGCAAGTTTTATACCCCATAACAAATCATATATTTAATATAAAATAAATTTGTGTTCTATTAATTGTAGATATAGCTAAGTAAAGCAAGATCGATAGATGCTAAAAAATTCCAAAATTAATTTCTGATATGCAACCATATACTCACAACCCATAATTAACCCAATGTCAATCATTCCGTTTGATGGTTATTCTTTTTATGTTAGCACCTGTTTGAAGACATTCAATGATGATTGTTGTAAAACAAATTAATATATACAAAAATGAAATCTAGTTAAGTTTTTATAAGGAAGTAACAATTAATCACAAACTTAGATATCAACCCTTTGCTTTCTTGTTGTCCCGTTTTATGTGTTGAATGGGTTCCATTTTCTTTTCTTT
Organism: Pinus albicaulis; assembly: GCA_034641835.2. Classification (NCBI taxonomy): domain Eukaryota; kingdom Viridiplantae; phylum Streptophyta; class Pinopsida; order Pinales; family Pinaceae; genus Pinus; species Pinus albicaulis. The sequence goes on from CM076571.1 coordinate 100,766,295, forward strand.
TTTGCAAGAAAATACTTGAAAATTAATATTTAATGCTAAATTGCTTATTTATTGTACCTAATCAAAAAATTAAATGATTACATATTACATTTGAGGCACGTTATTGTTGAGATGTCTCCTCGTGCGGTGAAATTATGTCCATTTCTTTTACCATCTCCTTATACACCTTTTTGGACATTTCTACTGGCATATTTCTGATATCAACTCATTCATCCTTTGAGATTTTCATAATCTTCCTGAAAATGTAACATAACAATAAACTATTTAATTTTTATATTGATATATGAAAAGTAAATATAACAAAAGTGATATTTATAAATGATTTTTTTCTAGTAATATATACATATAATTCTAGAAAAACATTTAAAGGAATATTACTTTTTAATTCCTTCTTTTTTGTTGTTGTATGTTTTGCTATTAAAAGTATGACATTTCTCATTGACCAATTCTATGGAAACCCATCCTGTAGTTTAGATAAAATTTGGTTCTTGGAATCATTGGATTGATTTTTGTATTGTAAGTGGAAAGAACATCTATACATTCGTTCCACTAGATCACTCAAAGTTTTGTAAAAATTTCCCCCTTTCGTTAACCTCCAGCACTAGTCCAGATGAGCTAAGGAGAATTTCATTTTCATTTTCATGTTCTATTTTTATTCTTTTCTTAGAACAACATTCATTTTCTAAGTTACCGGTCCTTGTAGAACCTTAAACATATATGAATTAATATATTCTTGTAAATATATTATCTAATATTTTTAAGTATATTTTTAATTAAAATTAAAAAAATAAACTCATATTGGATCAATAACATTTTTTCATTCACCTGATTCATCCTTCTGCAATTTTTTCGTCAAGATTTTACACTTCTAGTCCTAGATCATAAATAATCTTATCGAGCTTCGTCATTTTCTAGCTCTGCGTGATAAATAGTAAACAATACATATTATTTAAACTTACATATAGTTGAAAAATAATAATTTTTGTAAATAATTTACAAAGAACTTTCCTTCTTTTCTTTTCTCAATGTGCTATCAGTATTTTTGTTACTTGATCTCTTGTCAGCCACTTCTTTATCAACATGAAACCTGTACCATACCATTCATTAATATATTTTATAAATAAATCATAATTTTTTCATGTAAAAAAAAAATCAAGAAAATGGTGCGCCTTTAATGATGTACGCACCGACGTCGATGCGACGTGTTCTTATAAACGCACTGCCAAAATAGTAGAAAGATCGTATGATGATCTCTGTCAAAAAGGGGAACCGGTGCGTTATATGTTAACCAGCGCACTGATTAACACAGATAAATTAATAAAAATACTCTAGTGTTAGTTTTTGTAGCATATGATGTCGTAGAGTGGGTAATGCGACAAGTTCTTATAAACACACCACAAAAACAGGGGACCACTGTACGATGCTCTCTATCAACAAGGAGACCCGGTGTGTTATATGTTAAACGGTGCACCGATTAACAGAAACATAAAATAAAAAATTATTTTTGTCAAACAGTATGTGCATGGTGCGCTATAATGAAATAGCGCATCAGTATGCTATTTTACATACGACGCACAGATTAAAAAAACCAATTTTTAAATTGTTTTTATTGAACAGTACATGCGCAGTGCATTGTGATAAATAGCGCACTGGTGTGCTAGTTTACACAGGGTGCGTCAATTAAAAATATTGTGTTTTTTAAAAATTCACCCAAGGGCCAACATGGATTGGGATCTGACTCTTTAATTCGTCCCATGGGTTATATTTCATACACCTATATATATAGAAATACAAACCCTATAAATCTAAAAAATAAATCCCTAATTCTAAATTCACGGAAATAGGAAGAAGCAAGGGCAGAAACAAACAGAATGAAGGGTTTATCATAAGATTTTTTTAATCTGAAAATGAACAGTAAAATTTAAAAATTTCACTTACCATGTATTAGATCAAATAGAAAATGTAAAAAGAAATGATTTTACAGTAAAATTTAATCACTAGATGGTTTGAAATTCTATGCTACAAGGTTTGATTAACCAGAGGTTTGGAATTTTGAATGTCTGAATAGTTTTGTTTGAAAGTATTTTTTTGCTCCACACTAATCTCATGCTCTCTTGCTCCAGGTATGTCTCTCGTGCAAATCTCTCCCTGAAATTTTTTGCAAAAATAATGAAATAATGAAAATATTTTACTATTTAAAGAATTGTTTTATGAAATTAGATTTCGAAAATAATTTTCCGCCCATTTTTCAATTTACCGCATTTTTTCACTTTAAAAAAATAAAGTTGCACTTTTTTTATTTGCAGCTATTCGGCATTGGTGCGTCGATTACTAACACAACACCGTTGCACCGTAACTAAAATGCACCGGTGCGGTTAACTGTACATTAGCACCAATAACAATAAGTCCATCTTAAGGCACCAAAATTACTTTTAGGTGTGTACACCAAAATTTATTGTTGATTTTTCTCAAATGCAAGGAGAAAATATCATAATTATATCGAAGGTACAATTCTTCAAAATCCAGCTCGTTCCATAATATTTCTGAATGTCCATCGCAGAGTTCTCCCTATCCATCTCAAGACGTAATATTTACTTCATATTTTATTTATATTTTCATTATATAATTGAATTTATGTTTTCTAGCCACGTCAATCAGCTTAATACAATTATGTATACAAATTTTCACATTCATGCAGATTCAAAATCGAGTTCAGATGCACAAAATATTCAAACAGCTCCAAAACATCGGAAGCTCTTATGAGGAGCAGCATACTGGAAGGCGAATTTGGTAGATGAAAATGGACAGCTGCTTCACCCTACCAATTGTAACAACCCATCTTCTAGCCACAATCCTAGGACAATGATGGTAATAATAATTGTTTGGTATATTAATGTAATTATTTCAATGTCCAACCAATTAATCATGCATTGTTGACATGATTACTAATTGATATCATATATTTTGTACTAACAAAGTTCAAATGTTTTTTTTGAAATTATTAGGATTCTAGTGATGATCAAATACCTACCTACCATCTTCTGTTTCACCCCACAACAATTTCAAATTGAGAGAAGGCTGAATTAAGAGAAAAAATCGAAGAGGAATTATACCAAGAATGGTTGAATCAACCACCTATTCAATTCCCACTACATCAAGATTCACCAATTAGGAATGAATACAAAAATAGTAGTTCTTGACACGCTGGCAATGGACAAAATAAAATAGAGGTTGGTATGGATGATTACTTAAGGGATACGACTGCCATGAAGGCAATGTTGTTAGATGCATTCCAGAATGATGATCAGCCAGGGGACGTTGCTCCTATCGTTGTTACCTTTTTCGAAAGCCTTAAATTTGCTTCCACCACCCCTCTCTTTGTACCTAGGGGTAAGTCAAAATCTACCCATGTGGGGACACTGATGTTACTATACAACTTGAAAGAAAATTTTGGCTTGTTGAATTCATGTTTCTCGGAAATTTTGAGGTAAGTTTCCATAAATTCCTCCCTTATATTTTGAGAACTATAATCACACAATGAACATTACAATTGGTCAATTTTATGAACGTTAATAATTATAGAGGCATTAATGTAGATTTAATATTTTCCATGATCACCAACTATAGGTTATTCAAAGATAATGTTCTTTCGAGTGATAATATCTTGTCTGGTAGCTGTGAAGAGGCAAAGAAATTTTTGAAAATGTTGGGTGTTGAGTACATATCATATCATGCATGTCCAAATGATTGTATTCTATATAGAGGAGAATATGAAGACAAAGAGATATGTCCAAAATGTGGGCATGACAGGTATGATAAATACAAAAAGAATGATAAATTGTGTGGTCCTCCTTTTAAGATATTGAGGCACATGCATATAAACCCAAGGATTCAAAGGCTCTTTCATTGCAAAAAATTAGATATGTTGCAGCGATGGTGTTGTGTAACCAGCTCCAAAAATAGAAGAAAGGAGATATCAACGCCTTAGAAATAAGCCACTTCGAGGGGGCAACCTCCAATACATTACATAAATGAACAATTCTTGGATGATACAATTTACAAAACCTCCTTTCTATGTAGAGGAGTCCATGTGACCATAATGTAATCCTAGTGGGCCACAATGTAATCCTAGACAACCTAACAATAATATTTTAAGGGCACAATAATAACAAAATGGGGGTTACAAGGGTACAATAATAACAATAAGGGGGTTACACTAATAAAAATAAGGGACTATACTAGTAATATAGGGACCTAACATGCCCCTCTCCTTCAAAAAATTGTTGTCCTCAATGCTTGAGTAGCTCTGGGTGCTTCTATATAAAATTCTCATCCTCCCATGTAGAATCTTCAGTGGGTAAGTTCTTCCACTTGATGAGATACTCTGAAATTGATCGATTCCGTAATTTTCGAGTTCTTGTTTCCGTGACCGCTTCAGGTTCCAATATCATTTTTCCTTCCTCATCAAGTTCTGGCAATATTGTTTGAACTGGAAGATTTTCACCTATAACATTCTTTAAGCATGAAACATGGAAAACTGGATGCACTCGTGAAGAAGCAGGAAGCTCCAATTTGTATGCCATAGTACCAATATTTTGCAACACCTTGTAAGGACCATAGTACTTTGGCTATAATTTATTATCCTTCTTAGCTTGCTTGAGGGACATTTGTTTGTATGGTTGTAGCCGTAAAAATACCCAATCTCCTACATCAAAACTTCTCTCGCTGCGATGTTGATCTGCCTGTTGTTTCATTCGATTTTATGCCAAATTCAGGTTATCCTTTAAGAGTTGTAGAACTTCTTGCTGATGCTCGATGTCATCTTCCACTGCTTGAACCTTCGAATTTTCCCTTAAAGATGATGTGATGGATGGTGGATGATATCCACAAAGTGCCATAAATGGGGTCATTTTTGCTGCAGTATGGAAGGAAGTGTTATACCACCATTCAGCAAGAGGTAACCACTTGACCCATTGTGTTTGTTTATCAGATACAAAACAACGAAGATATCCTTCCCAACATTTATTTACTATCTCAGTTTGACCATCAGATTGAGGATGATAAGATGAGCTATGAGCTAATTGAGTACCCAAACAAGAAAATAACTCTGTCCAAAAATTTCCAGTAAAAATGGGATCTCTGTCGCTCACAATAACCCTGGGGTTTCCATGTAGCTTTTGAATTCTGTCCATAAATGTAGTAGAAACTGTACTTGTTTAAATGGATGATATAATGCACAAAAGTGTGCATACTTGGTAAGTATATCAACTACCACCATTATGACACTCTTTCTTTAGGAATTAGGTAAACCTGTGATAAAATCCATTGAAATCTCCTCCCAACGTTGACTTGGAATGGATAAAGGTTGTAGAAGTCCCGGAGTCTTAATTGTCTCAACTTTATTCTGCTGGCAAACCAAACATTCCGCCACAAACTTTTGAATATCAGATTTAAGGCCGCCCCAAAAAAAATCTTTCTTCACCTCGTGGTAAGTTTTTAAAAATCCTGAGTGTCCTCCTAAAGGAGAAGTGTGCAATTCCAAAAGAATCTTTTGTTTTAATTGGGAATTCTTACAAAGATATAAGCAATATTTGTACCATAAGGAATCATTTTCCCAACTAAATGTATTAGATGTACTAGGATCTTGCTGCAAATTTTGAATGAGTGTCCATACTTCTTTGTCCTTCTTCCATTCATCTCTTGCTTCGGTTATCCAATCTGGTTGGATAATAGAAATGGCACAAAGCAATGCTTCCACGTCTTCATTCTTTCTTGAGAGTGCATCTGCAACAACATTAAGCTTCCCTTTTTTGTAGATTATTTCAAAGTCATAACCCAACATATTTGTGACCCATTTTTGCTGCTCTTCTGAAGATAGTATTTGTTCCAAAAGTGTTTCGGACTATCATGATCAGTTTTTACCTTGAAGTGTCTTCCCATTAGGTTAGTTCTCCATTTCTTTAGTGCATGCAGTATTGCTAACATTTCCTTCTCATAAATGGGTTTTTGTAAATACTTTCCTTTGATTGGCCGACTTTCAAAAGCAATGGGTCTTCCTTCCCGCATTAAAACAGCACCAATTCCATTTCCTGAGGCATCACATTCCACAATAAAGGTTTTTGTGAACTCTGGCGTAGCTAAGACTGGTGCTAGGCACATTGCCTTTTTAATATGTTCAAAGGCCTTAGTTGCTTCAGGAGTCCATGAGAATGCATTTTTCTTCAATAATGTTATTAGAGGTGCTGCTATTCTCCCATAATTTTTAACAAACTTACGATAATACCCTGTTAACCCGAGAAATCATCGCAACTGCTTTATGGTTGTGGGGACTTTCCATTCCTTCATGGCTTTAATTTTGTTAGGGTCTACTTTAACACCCTCGTGAGATACAATATGACCCAGATATTCCACCTCTTGTATTCCAAAGAAACATTTGGATATTTTTGCATATAATTGTTTCTCATAATGGTTTCGACACCTATCAACATGTTCAACATGATCCTTCCAAGACCTACTATAGATTAGTATATCATCAAAAAATACCACAAATTTTCTAAGGAAGAGGTTTTGAATAGATTCATCGACCCTTGGAAAGGTAGAAGGTGCATTGGTAAGGCCAAAAGCCATGACCAAAAATTCATAATGACCCTCATGAGTTCGAAATGTTGTTTTTAGAATATCTTCAGTCTTCATTCTAATTTGATGATATCCTGAATGAAGATCCAACTTGGTAAAATAAATTTCTCCATGTAATTCATCCAATAATTCATCGATCACAAGAATGGGAAATTTATCTTTAATGGTGATCTTATTGAGCTCCCTATAATCTGGATAGATGTGCCATGATCCATCCTTCTTGTGTACCAATATTACAGGAGGAGAGAAAGAAATTTGACTAGGTTGAATTATACCAACCTCCAACATTTTTGCAATCATAGGTTCAATTTCGCTCATTTGGACATAAGGATATCTATAAGGCCCGATGTTTGGAGGAACACTTCCTGGAATCAAATAAATAGCATGATCATGATCATGAATAGGTGGGAGTTCTTTGGGAGTTTCAAACAACTTCGAATAATTGTACAAGAATTTGGAGATCTGGAGAAATAGATGATTTTTATGTTGGAACTTCTAGTGAGCATAATTGTGCAATTACGCCTCGTTTATCTTTCTTCATAAGATTTTTCATGACATTAGAGCTTATTATCTTTCTCGGCTTCCTTGCGATACCCCGTAACTCGACTTCCTTTTCTTCCGAAAATTATTTCAAGAAAAGTTCTTGAAAATTAAAAGCTACCGTCCCCAAAGATTGTAACCATTGTACTCCTAGTACAATATCAGCACCTCCCATTGGGATGGAAAGAATTGGACTATTCAATATATATTACCCCATTACTAGCTTGATATTATGGCATTTTCCAGAGCAATTTATAGTTCCTCCATTTGCAACCATCACTTGACATTTTGGTGCTGGGTATAGGAAACAATTTAATTCCTTAGCTACCTTATAATGAATAAAATTATGGATGCTACCTGAATCAATCAACACTATTACCTTTTTCTTCTTGATATGTCCTTCGATCTTGAGAGTTTGAGGAGTATTAATTCCTGCCAATTCATTACACGATATGGTCGGATTCATTTCTTCCTCTTCTAGAGCTAGTTCCTGTTGTATATCCTCTTCTTGTTCATTTTCTTCGTCCTCTTCACAATCTATGTAAAATAATTTCTTCTCAGCACACTTATGACCTTTAGTGTATTTGCTATGACAACTGTAGCAAAGCCCTTTTGCTCTTTTTTCTTCCAATTTTTGTGGTGTCAACCTTGTAGGTTGCTGGAAATCTAGGCGTAGAAACACTTCCTTCTTTATAGAAGTGAGTGGTAGGCTTCCTTGTCGCCATAATTTTACATTCAATTTTTCTTGCCAACCTGAATGCCTTCTCCAATGAATCAAGTTCCAAAACGTGAACTTCATGTTGGATGTTATCCTTTAAAGTTCCTATGAAGAGATCAATCATGTGTTCCTCTGGAATATCAGTTACCCTTTTATTCAATTTTTGAAAGTCCTCAATGCGCTCCCTCACTAAACCCTTTTGTTTGAGATTTATCAATTGGCTAAAGAAGGTGTTGCTCTTTGTATCCTCATAATGTGCTATCATTTCCTCCGTAAATTGACCCAAGTGATAATTTTTTTACGGGAGCAAAGCCATCGATACCATACAAATGTATTTTGTTCTAAATGTAAAGTTGCAATGCGTACCTTTTGTGTGTTTTCACATTATGGAGATCAAAATATTTCTCCATCTGTAGTATCCATGTTATAGGAATCTTTTCCATCAAACTTCCTCATATCCATTTTTGGAATATGGTGGTTCTTCCCACCAACATTAGTGTTTATGAAATCACGATTAACATTTATTTTGTTCTCATCATGAGTTTCCTCTACCATCTTTTCACCATTAGGAAACATTTCTTGTGTCAAATTTGTCAAACCTTCTATGTCTGATTTTAGATCATTCTTCATGTTTTCCATTTTAGCTTCCATGTCATCCATCTTAGATTCCATGCTAGCTTCCATGCCATGTATCTTAGATTCCATGCCTTTCTTCAAACCATCCATATTATTCTTCACACCATCCATCTTTGCTTCCACGCCTTTCTTCAAAACTTCTATTTAATTTTTTGCTACTCTTTGCGAGAGCGAAATTTGGTGCACTTGCTCTTGTAATTTTGATAGATCATATTGCAATTCTTCATCTTCATAAGTCATAGTAGAGCCTTATGAAGGCTTAATGGGTGTTGAATTATTTTTAAGGGGCTTTTTTTAGAACCCAATACTGATATCTATTCTACAATATGCCCTTGGAATCAATTCAAATTGATTTTTCAAACAAGACTTATGCAATTCGGAAAAAAAAATACACCCATTTTTCTTGCTTTTGATGAGCTCAATATTGAAATTGAATTATCTCTGTGATTTCAGCTCTGCAATATCTGAAATTCTGCACTGAATTATCCCTCTGAATTCTCTTTTGAATGCCACAGTTCTGACTTGATTTGGATTCTCCAAGACAAAGTTATGTCCAATCTCCCACAATGACCTAATTATGGACTGGTTCAGTAGAGAGAACTTGTATGACTTGCCACGTGTCATTTTTCGTCCTTCACCTCTGAAATTGATATCCAAGAAACTGAATTCCGTGTACTTGCAACCACTTTTTACGGCATTCCAATACGATGCTCAGAGAGAGAGAGTTATTGAACTTTTCCCACGATCACCTCTTTGAGATGAAATTTGGGAACCTAAAAAATCACTACCTTCCATAGATCATATCTCCGAAAATTTTGCGAACCAAGCTCTAAAATTTTTAGAAAATATTCCTCGGGATTTTGGTTTCGCACCCTAAAAATTTCAGCTTCTTAACCTTCGTAGAAACAAAGTTATAGCGAAAATTCCACGATGACCTGTTTGGAGCAGCGAAACCCTAGAATCCAAAGATCTGATACCAAATGTTGTGTAACCAGCTCCAAAAATAGAAGAAAAGATATATCAACGCCTTAGAAATAATAAACTTTGAGGGGGTAACCTCCAATACATTACATAAATGAACAATTCTTGGATGATACAATTTACAAAACCTCCTTTCTATATATAGGAGTTCATGTGGCCATAATGTAATCCTAGTGGGCCACAATGTAATCCTAGCCGACCTAACAATAATAATTTAAGGGCACAATAATAACAAAATGGGGGTTACAAGGGTACAATAATAATAATAAGGGGGCTACACTAATAACAATAAGGGACTATACTAGTAATATAGGGACCTAACAGATGGCATGCCTGACACAGAAGTGAGTTGGGAGTTTTGCAATCCCAACAAATTCAATAGCCATGAAGCATATAGAGGATACACGGCCCAAAAAATTCAAGGATGAAGTACGAAGTCTACGAATCAACATAACCATGGATGGCGTCATTCCATATTCCCTCCGGAACACCAACGATTATGTTTGGCCAATAGTAGTGATAAATAAAAATATCCCCCCATGGTTGTTCGTGAAGAATGAACATCTTATGTTAGGTCTCACAGTCCCTGGTAGAAGACAAGTGAAGAATATGGATGTATACTTAGAACCACTAGTAGATGAATTGAAAGAATTATGGGATGGGCTAAATGTATAAAATGTATCAAGACCCATCGCAACAGAGAAGAGTTTTACGTTGTAAGGAATATGTGCTTACACAACACATGATTATCCAGGATTAGGAGTTTTCTCTTATAAATTACATGTTTATTAATTTTTTTATATACGTAACAATGTTCTTTCACATATTAGTTATTTAATTCATTGTAATTGTTCTGATATTCATGATATTCTTTAACGTGCCATGCATATATGTTGCATACAATAATCTCACAGTTATTTTAACAAAAGTGTATTTTGGATGTAAATTTTGTGGACATTCTTTGAAAGCTAGATGGTCCAACGACCTATGAAAGCTAGTGTATGACTGCTCCAGGGTATTCCTCCCAAAAGAACACCCTTACAGAAGAGAAACATTCGCTTTCAATGGTAAACAAGAGAGAACCCAAAGGCCTATAATAATGACACTCGTTGAATGGCTTAGAGAATATGAGAGAGAGAATGAGAAGGAGTTCATAGAAATGTTTGGTTCAAATTGGGAGCCTATGTTTGATGATCCAGAATTCTTTGACACCTATGTTGAGAAATTTCCCATTGGGATGAAAAGGAAATCTATTTTTTATAACCTCCCATATTGGGAGAATATTAAGATTACCCACTTATTATGTCCCATGCATATATTTAAAAATGTTTCATCTTCTTTATGGAGCCATATATCATTGAAACAAAGTGACACATTGGCTTTTAGAAAATATCTTATTACTTCAAAAACTAAAAAAAAACATTGGCCAAGACGACTAGAAAGTACATGATCAGAGGCAGACGTTGGTCCCTCTAATTCATGGTATTTAAAAGAAGGTGATGTCCCATTGATTTGGCAAAGGAAGTTATAATGGGTGTGAGGGTGCCATCTTCATACGGGACTTCAATACGGTGTTGCTTCACCGTGGATGACCATTTGTCAGGGTTGAAATCACATGAACATTTAAATATATAAGAGTATGTATAATGTCAAAAGCATGATTTTATTATTTGTTATATTAATAAATTTTATCCCATGCAAGGAACATAAAAAATAACTAATTTTGTATATTATTGCACGTGTTTATAAATTTTTGGTGTCATTATCCTTTTTTCATGTGTGGGTGTGTGAAACAGGAATTCCCCCAAGACCTAGGACGTGCCATATCTAAATTATCTGCATTTGTACGTTGGATCACATCAAAGGAGATTCATGTGGCTAGCATTCCACAGTGGTGTCAAGAGATAGTTGAGATTGTTTGTATGTTTGAGAAGGAAATTCCAGCGAGTTTCATGGACTTGCAGGTTCATCTTCTAATCCACCTAGTAAATGAGGTTGAATTATTTGGGGTGGGTTATTGTCATTGGATGTTCTTCTTAGAGAGGTACATGAAGAAATTGAAAGGTTTTGTTTGACAAATGGAAAAACCTGAGGGGTCTATGGCAGAGGGGTACATATCATATGAGTCTTTCTATTATGCTAGTGTGTACATCAAGCATATCAACAACAGACTAGGTGCAATGATTTGGGACGGTGAAAGGGATGAAGACAAAAGAGAAGGGGAGTTGCTCCAAACGAATGGAAAAATCTGCTTGATAAAGAGTAAGCAACGTATAATTTTTCAAATTTAGACAAAGTAAATATTCATTTTTAAATTAGATATAATGTATATTTTGATCTCATATGTACTATATGTCAGTCTGATTTCATCAGCGAATGCATAAATTGAAGCAATTAGTAAATTTTTTCTTTACAATTCCGAAGTGACACAACCGTGGGTCGCATTGTACGAACAAAAGATGATGAAATGGGATAGTGACAGAAAATAATTCATATGGTTGAATGGTAGAAGTGTTCCTTATCCCGATCATTTAAAAGAAAATATGCCAAAATATGCCCCAACAGTTGGGTTGATGGCAAAGTCAGAGAGAAATACGGTACAATTGGTCGTTACCCGCGTGCTGAAGAGGATGTGCTAAATGTAGGGATTGGGTGCACCCACTTACTAGTAATCTATTTATGTACATTTTAAACTTAATAATTCACCTTTGAAATGTAATTACATCTATATTTCATATTTTAATTGTTGGGATATTAGAAGACACACGACACTATGATTTGTTTTAAATTTTTTATAGGTGCATTTGTTCCCATCGATGTGGGCATATCAGCACCATTTTCAGAAAAAAAATGCCGATGATGGACACATGACACAAGACTGTGGAGTGGGAGTCAAGTTCGATCAATCTAGTTGATCTAGCCACCATGATCAAAACCTAGTATGAGGGACATTAGGTTATGTCGAAAAGATACAAGAGATCGTTGAAATGGATTTCTCTTCTTTCCAATGTGTTATTTTTAGGTGCAAGTGGTGGGACACCTTTGATTGGAATAATGTAAAATAATATCGTGATAGTAGGCTAATATGTATAAACTCTATAAATATGTGGTATGAAGCTAAGGAGCCCTATGTTTTCTCCAAACACTACAACTAGGTGTTGTTTTACCTAAATTTGTTGGATAGGGATTGGTGGTTCATATTGAGACATGACCCTAGATCGAAACATATTTTTGAGAACAATAGTGTTATCATGCCAAGCGAGCTAGAAGATAATGAGGGTGGTCATGAGAATCGAGAGTGATACGGTACATGTGTTATTTCATCATTTATACTGTTTAAGATGGGTGTTTATAAAGAGGAGGAATTAGTTACCTTATAACTAAGACTCTTGTTTTCGAAACATTATAATATGTATTTTGAATTAATTGGTAATTTACAGTGTGTTAATGTTAAAATCATTTCCCCAGGATGCGAGAGACATTGGACACACGTATCAAAACAGTCACTCCCATGTTCGAGCTGATGAAGATCTACAACGAATGCCTTCACTTGAATTAAATCCACCTCCCTACAATAACTCGCATGAGGTGACAGAGGCAAGGCATCATGAAGATACACAACTCCAGCAACCACCCTGGGTGGTACCCCTCAGCTGCAATAATTTGAATGAGCTCCCGAATGGATATGACGCTATGTAATAACTCGAAGCACATGCTTCCACATGAAAATTGTGGCAGCATGTACCTACAAGCATGTCATAATAATGCACAACATATGCGCTTGTGCCACAGGCCTACAAAAGGGGTGGCCCTTCCACATAGTGTTATTCAAATTTTGCTCCTTCTGGCTCATAATGACCTCTTAGACTCTCTGTTTTAGTTTCATCCCACCTACGTGCTCCACCCGCTGCACAACCTCCCCCCTAGTTCTAGGTTGCGAAGGACCCTCTCGGCCGCGCACCTCCTTGACTGCGCGCCTCCCTTCAGCGCCCCTTGCCTCGCTAGTTTCTCTCAACTACGCACTCTCATCATCAAGCTCCCCCAGCTGCACAACCCCCACCTGCGCACCACCTTTCCCAATAGCACCACATTGCACACTCCCTATCTTTGCTCTAAGCATCTTCCATTTACCTCTTAGACCCCCATCTCCCCTTTGCTACACTATCCAATGGCTTCGAGACTGTGCCAAAGGACAATCAGAGGCAGCCAAAGAGGTGTGTTCCCTGGACGCTACCAGCGAGGGCCCGATAACCATTTGGAGTCCTTTGAGGGCTCCTCTTCTGGTAGTCACACCAAGGATGCCCCCCAGAGCCCTGCGCATGACCAAGAGGAGGAGGCCCCTGTTCAAGAAATGTAGAGAGGCAAAATCAGACCTAGGAAATCCACCATTACGCACTAGGATCACCCCAAGCCATGCAAAACTAAGCCTCTTTCGGTTCAGGAGGTAGTGGGGCAAGACACCGACGTATGGATCATGGACTCGGAGGGAACTTAAACACGTGTATCAGATGTTGAGTACTTGGTCTCTCCCATCCTCTACGCACCTGCTTCTAGGCCTCTGCACCGACCTACTACTGAGGATGAGGTCATAGCGTAGGAATATGCTTTCCATATCGAGGAGGAGGAACCAGACACCGAGGATGTATCATAGAACTTTTACTTTCACAAGTGCCATGAAACATTTTGTAATTTTCTATTTGATGTTACTAGAGGGTTGGTTTCCTCCAAGGAGGCAGCCCCATACCCGCGCAACTATGAAAGCAAAAAAGGATGGGATTGGATAAGCGCAGCTTACCAACTCAACCTGTAGCATATGTAATGTTTTATTTTGAATCAATATAGTTTAGCCTAAAATACCAAAAAAAAATGTTAAAATCATTTCACTTGTGTTGATCTCAAAAATAATGGCGTACTGTATAAAGTTGTTTTTTTTTTGTATGTAAGATCATAATAAAATAATAATAATTATAAAGTACATGAATTTATTTGCATTATTTTCTAAAATTTATTATGTTACAAAAAATCATATTATTCAAGATTTATTGTTTTACAATTATATATATTCATACAAATTTACAATTTTACAATTATGGTAACTTAACAATATTTATGATATACATTTTACTTACGGTAGTTATGGTTCAAAATTGACAATTAATTTACAAATTTAAAAATTTTAATAAAATTGAATGATGACAATACATACAATTACAATTACAATTTCACAATACAATTACAATTACAATTACAGTTACATTTACAATTTTAGAATTTTAGATACAATTACAATTACAATTATAATCATTTCACATTAATACAATTAAAATTTTACAAATATTTTACATAGAATTAGAATTAGAATTAGAATTTTACAATTTCACATACAATTACAATTACAATTAAAATTTTAGAATTTTACATACAATTATAATTACAATTACAATTTTACAATTTTACATATATACAATACAATTAAAATTACAATTACAATGATTTCACAGTAATACAATTAAAATTTTATAAATATTTTACATACAATTACAATTAGAATTACAGTCATTTCACATTAATAAAATTAAAAATTTACAAATATTTTACATACAATTACAATTAAAATTACAATTAGAATTACAGTCATTTCACATTAATAAAATTAAAATTTTACAAATATTTTACATACAATTAGAATTAGAATTACAAGTTCACATACAATAACAATTACAATTTTAGAAATTTGCATACAATTACAATTACAATCATTTCACATTAATACAATTAAAATTTTACAAATATTTTACATGCAATTACAATTACAATTACAATTTTACAATTTGACATACAATTACGATCACAATTTTAGAATTTTACATATATACAATTACAACCATTTCACAATAAATTAATTATTACAATTACAATTAAAATTTTACAAATATTTTACATACAATTATAAATACAATTACAACTCTACAATTTTACATACAATTAAAATTAAAATTTCAATTACAATGAGGATATAATATTTAATAAATATCATGATTTAATATTAAAAATAAACATCACGATCATGATAACTATCGTACAAACATCATATTCAACTAAAAAACATATTCAAATTTGCTAACATCATCTAATCATCGTGATCATGATCATCTAACAAAACACAACCATTGTATAACATCATCACAACATAAACATAAAATATACATCTCATATCAAATAATTGCTATCACATAGACATCTATCTACAAGCTCGACATTAAATGAACATATCTAACATGACCTAACAATATACACATCATGATGAACACCAACATGTAAATTAAGTACAACTGCAACATGAACATAAAATACATGGACCATATATATATATATATATATATAATGTCAAAAATATATAACTGTAATATAACTGCATATAATAAATGTCAAATATCAGCTCATAGTACATCAATAGTATTACTAGTTGAGGCTTGCTCAGTCGATGGTGCAGCCTCGACATGCTCAGATATATGATGATCATCACCTGCTTGCTGATCTAGAGGTGCCTCATGCTTATCAGGATCAATAGCCTGCTCATGATGACTCGATGTGGATGGTACAGCCTGCTGATCTGTGGATGGTGTGGCAGTCTGCTCAGTCGATGGACCTGCGGCCTCCTCAAGAGTAGGTGCCTGCTCATGATCATGACTGTTGGATGTTGTGGGCTTCCCATCTCCAGCGCGAGGTGGAGGACGAGGTGGAGTACTAGTGGAACGCTGATCACTCCCCTAATCGTGATCATCAGATGATGCGCTGCTCGACTGTCGATGTACTGCATCTCCATCATGCCTACGTCAACCGAACCTCCTTGCCTGCACCAGTAATCTGGTAGCTCCAATGACATGTCGCATCAGGGTCAACATATCATGTGGCATGCATCTCCATATCCCTGTCAGCCTATCATCAGCATGTATCTCTCTGATAGTGACCGACCACACTCCATTCTCCACTAGGATTCGATATATTTGGTCACCCAACTCCATCCTAAATCTAGTGTCAAGCCTACACCTCACACCCTTCGGTACCTGCGCATGATCATGAGGATCAGGTATGTCACCAGCCTGATCCTTCACACCTTTCATCTCCTGATCGTCTACAGGATATACACCTGGATCATTTGGTGGTGGTGGCATGTCATCGCCAAGAAATGACCCAATACCTACAAAATATATATAAATACACAACAATAATTAGACAATTTAATTTAAACAATTTAATAAAAACAAGTCAAAGAATTTGTTAGAATAAATTTAAAGAAAATTGTTATGAAACTAGCTCCAAAAATAGAAGAAAAGAGAGATCAACGCCTTATAAATAAGCCACTTCGAGGGGGAAACTTCCAATGCATTACATAATTTAACAATTCTTGGATGGTACAAATGACCAAAACCTCCTATATATAGGAGTCAATGGGGCCACAATATAGTCCTAGCTGACCTAATAATAATAATTTAAGGGCACAATAATAACAATATTGGGGTTACAGGGGTACAACAATAACAATAAGGGGGCTACACTAATAATAAGAAGAGACTAAACTAGTAATATAGGGACCTAACATGCCCCTCTCCTTCAAAAAAATTTTGTCCTCAACGCTTGAGTAGCTCTGGGTGCTTCTGTATAAAATTCTTATCCTCCCATGTAGAATCTTCAGTGTGTAAGTTCTTCCACTTGATGAGATACTCTGAAATTGATCAATTTCGTAGCTATCGAGTTCTTGTTTCCGTGACCACTTCAAGCTCAAATATGATTTTTCCTTACTCATCAAGTTTTGGAAATATTGTTTGAACTGGAATATTTTCACCTATAACCTTCTTTAAGCATGAAAGATGAAAAACTAGATGCACTCGCGAAGAAGCAGGAAGCTCCAATTTGTATGCCATAGTACCAATATTTTTCAACACCTTGTAAGGACCATTGTACTTTGGCAATAATTTATTATCCTTCTTAGCTTGCTTGAGGGACATTTGTTTGTATGGTTGTAGCTGTAAAAATACCCAGTCTCCTACATCAAAACTTCTCTCGCTGCAATGTTGATCTGCCTTTTGTTCCATTCAATTTTGTGCCAAATTTAGGTTATCCTTTAAGAGTTGGAGAACTTCTTGTTGATTCTCGATATGATCTTCCACTGCTTGAACCTTATAATTTTCTCTTAAATATGATGTGATGGACAGTGGATGATATCCATAAAGTGCCATAAATGGGGTCATTTTTGTTGCAGTATGGAAGAAAGTGTTATATCACCATTCAGCGAGAGGTAACCACTTGACCCATTGTGTTTTTTTACCAGATACAAAACAATGAAGATATCCTTCCAAACATTTATTCACTATCTCAGTTTGACCATCAGATTGAGGATGATAAGATGAGCTATGAGCTAATTGAGTACCCAAACAAGAAAAGAACTCCATCCAAAAATTTCCAGTAAAAATTGGATCTGTGTTGCTCACAATAATGTTTGGGTTTCCATGTAGATTTTTAATTGTGTCCATAAATGTAGTAGCAACTGTACTTGCTTTAAATGGATGAGATAATGCACAAAAGTGTGTATACTTGGTAAGTCTATCAACTACCACCATGATGACACTCTTTCCTTCAGACTTAGGTAAACCTGTGATAAAATCTATTGAAATCTCCTCCCAACGTTGACTTGGAATGGATAAAGGTTGTACAAGTCCCGGGGTCTTAATTGTTTCCACTTTATTCTGCTGGCAAACCAAACATTCCGCCACAAACTTTTGAATATCAGATTTAAGGCCATCCCAAAAAAATTCTTTCTTCACCCTGTGGTAAGTTTTTAAAAATCCTGAGTGTCCTTCTAAAGGAGAAGTGTGCAATTCCAGAAGAATCTTTTGTTTTAGTTGGGAATTCTTACAAAGATATAAGCGATCTTTGTACCATAAGGAATCATTTTTCCAACCAAATGTATCAGATGTACTAGGATCTTGCTGCAACTTTTGAATGAGTATCCATACATCTTTGTCCTTCTTCCATTCATCTCTTGCTTCAGTTATCCAATCTGGTTGGATAATAGAAATGGCACAAAGCAATGCTTCCACCTCTTCATTCTTTCTGGAGAGTGCATCTGCAACAACATTCAGCTTTCCTTTTTTGTAGATTATTTCAAAGTCATAACCCAACATCTTTGTGACCCATTTTTGCTGTTCTTCTGACGATAGTCTTTGTTCCAAAAAGTGTTTAAGATTATCATGATCAGTTTTTACCTTGAAGTGTCTTCCCATTAGGTAAGTTCGCCATTTCTTTAGTGCATGCAGTATTGCTAACATTTCCTTCTCATAAATAGGTTTCTGTAAATACTTTCCTTTGATTGGACGACTTTCAAAAGAAATGGGTCTTTCTTCTTGCATTAAAACAACACCAATTCCATTTCCTGAGGCATCACATTCCACAATAAAGGTTTTTGTGAAGTCTGGCGTAGCTAAGACTGGTGCTAGGCACATTGCCTCTTTAAAATGTTCAAAGGCCTTAGTTGCTTCAGGAGTCCATGAAAATGCATCTTTCTTCAATAATGTTGTTAGAGGTGCTGCTATTCTCCCATAATTCTTAACAAACTTGCGATAATACCCTGTTAACCCGAGAAATCCTCGCAACTGCTTTATGGTTGTGGGGACTTTCTATTCCTTAATGGCTTTAATTTTGTTAGGGTCTACCTTAACACCCTCGTGAGATACAATATGACCCAGATATTCCACCTCTTGTACTCCAAAGAAACATTTCGATGTTTTTGCATATAATTGTTTCTCCTGCAATAGTTTGAGCACCCTGTCAACATGTTCAACATGATCCTTCCAAGACCTGCTGTAGATTAGTATATCATCAAAAAATACTAGCACAAAGTTTCTAAGGAAGGGTTTGAAAATGGAATTCATCAACCCTTGAAATGTAGAAGGAACATTGGTAAGGCCAAAAGGCATTCCAAAATCATTGCAAATCGTATTAAACCTATTCTCTCTGCTCATATTGCAAAGGAGCAATTTTCCTTTATACATCATAGGCAGATTCATGAAGCTATTGGTACTGTCGAGGAGGTCCTGCATACCATTAAAACCAAGAATATCAAGAGCACCATCCTCAAAATTGATCTTGCAAAAGCTTTCGATCATGTCAATTGGAATTACCTCCATCTTATCCTCATTCAAACTCATTTTCCCCCATCTTTTGTAAACTATATGATGGGTTGTATCAGCAATGCATCTTTCAGCATCCTCATAAACGGAGTTGTATCAGATTTCTTTCATGTTGGTAGGGGTCTTAGGCAAGGATGTCCCATCCCACCTTTGCTTCTTTTCCTTGTTGAGGAAGGCCTCTCGGCTCTGATAAAAAAGGCAAAGGAAGATGGTGACCTCCATGGTATTAATATAAATGAGATCTTGCAGCTGACTCACTTATTATTTGTGGATGATGTGCTTATTTTTCTGGATGGCTCTTGTCAAGATTGTCTTCAATTCGAGCATATCCTTTTGATATTCTACAGAGCTACGGGTATGGCTCCCAACCAGAGAAAATCCACAGTTATTATGACTAGATGCTCTGCACAATAACAGGGGATGCATATTACAAATTTCCATTATGTGCGCAGCTACATTGGGGATAGTTTGAAATATCCTGGATTCTACCTCAAGCCAAATGACTACCAAATAAAGGATTGGAATTGGTGGATTGCAAAAGTGGAGCACCAGATCAATATCTAGCATCATCAGTGGCTCTCACGGGCAGGAAGACTGGTATTAATTATATCTATCCTAGAAGCCATCCCTGTTTACTAAATGTCTATTGCATGGCTACAAAAAGGAGTCACCAACTATATACAGCAGATATGCAGACAATTTCTCTGGAGGAACTCGACTAGTGAATGCACATTTTCCTGGGTAGCTTGGGACCAGATCAGCCGGCCAAAACTTTGGGGGGGTTGGGGTATAAATATCTACCCATTTTTGCATCAGCTCTGGGTACAAAATTGGGTTGGCACCTTATTACTGGACACAACCTATGGAAGGAGGTAACTGTCACAAAATATATTGCTCCTCGAACCACTCTTGATTGGATTCGTGGCACTATACAATTCTGTCTAGGATCCTCGATCATATGGAAGGCTATCACCAAATCTTCGCATCGTATACAATAGGGGATAAATTGGCATATTGGATCAGGAATATCCGTCAGAGTGGGTACTAACTCATGGTCGAGCTGTGGAAGATATTTCAAATTTCCGAATCATATCATTAATCACCTGACCAACAATGGATATCACTATCTAGCATAGGTTGCTGATCCGGAGCAGACAAATTGGCATGCCCAGGGTTGGCTATCTGCGCAAGCTCTTGGGATTCCCCTAGCGAGCCACCTTGATTGGAATCGGTATACCAGAGCACTTCAAGCTTCTCATATATGCCTTTCAGACCAAGATGATGAACTGATATGGGATCTCTCGCCTAGAGGAAAATACTCCCCTAAAATTGGATATATCACTCTTTGCAATCCCAAAGAACCACAGGATAAACTCTAGTGGTGGCACACTATCTGGAAGCTACAGGCACCCCACAAAACTATATTACTTATGTGGTCAATTCTTCACAATTGCATACCGAATATGGACAATCTCTAAAAGCGTGCTATCTATGGCTCGTCCAGATGTTGCTTTTGTTTCAACAATAAGGAATATTCCCAATATATCTTCCTCAATTGCCTAGCTATCGAAGTTCTCTGGAATTTGGTCACTCATGCACTGGGGTCTGCACTCACTTGGCATGGTGCTACTATATCTGAGGCTTGGTCCATGTGGTGGAATTTTGTTACTTGCATCAAACTGTGAAATCTACCCTTATTGATTGCGTAGGGCATATGGAATGGGAAAAATCGATATACCTTTGAAGTCTTGTCGGTGATCTGGGATCACATTGGTTCTTCCAAAATTGCCACTTACAATCTAATCCTGGACGCTGCTCATCCCACCCGTTTAAAGATCATCACACCTGAACCCATTGACCAATCCCATCCATGGGCTTATTTCGACGAGGCTTCTAATCAACATGGGTGTGGGTGTTTCAGGGAAAATCACCCTAGAGGTTCGTTGGGTTACAACCTCCACAGAGCAGGGGCATGCTACTTAAGAAGGACTCACACAACCATGCATGTTCAGAAAAACTAAATAGAGTAGAATGAGGAAGTTACCCGTAGGTCCTACGGTTGAAGCAGATCCCGCAGGGTCCAAACCCCCAGAAACCGTCCTTCCTTCTTAACCTGAAAGACAAGAAGAAACAAGCACGAAGAACTGGTTGTACAGCATATATCTACTCTAAATGTTAGTGAAATTCATATAAAACATCAGATAAATCATAATGAATGCTTAAATAACAAATATTCTCATATATGTAAGCAGACACTAACACGTATATTTCGAGAACAAGATGGTACTTATGTATTATAAATAGCATGTACAAAAGTAACGAGTGGAGAGATCACCTGAATCCTTCCACGATCTTCAAGCAGACCATCGTCCGGATCCGTCCCACCCTTGCCTCGCTAAGACTCCTTCCAAACTGGTGCATACGAGATGACATATAGGGAGATGAGCATCTCAAGGAAACAAAGGGTTTCCTGTAATGAACTGGGAAAGTGCAGGAGGCACGGGGAATCAGACTTGGATAGGGAATACCAACAGAGTATAATATCAATAATTATCTCTCTCCCTTAGGCCATACACATGAGGGGTTTTTATACTCCCTCCAAGTAGTTTCAACAGTTGGAAACAGTTGGCCACGTGCTGGGGTGGTTGAACTACCCGAGTAACCATCAACCCAGCCCGAAAATAGGGAATTTTTATATATTTTTTCATAATTTTAATGGCATACGCGGAAAAGTGCAGCTGGACTCGCGTATACACGCGGAAAAGTACGGGCATAGTCGCGTATGGGGATTTTTACACTGTTTTTAAGTGAATTTGTCCAAGTCTGTAGGAATGGGTGCCCAAAACCATCAAAGCAATCATGAGTCATGTGAAGGTGAGAAATGATGCTATAACAGATGCCCCCTAATATATGAGGT
Source organism: Pinus albicaulis (assembly GCA_034641835.2). NCBI lineage: Eukaryota > Viridiplantae > Streptophyta > Pinopsida > Pinales > Pinaceae > Pinus > Pinus albicaulis. The sequence continues at coordinate 100,788,913 of CM076571.1, forward strand.
CAGAAGGGGTACATGATGGCCAAAATGTATTATGCACATAGAAAGAACTTCGCAAGGACAAGAGAGGACTTCACCAGATTTCAGCCTGCCAAAAACCAATGAAAGAAAATAGAGAGTCAACTCATGTTGAGGCGGGCATACCCATTCTCAGTCCAAAAATACATCATATAGATAGTAGTGAATAGATCCAACATGTATACAAGTATAGCTGAACTGAAAGTACACAATGAATCATCTGAGCATGGCTCGGAAGTGTAAGTCTGAATCAATGTCCAAGTATCACATATAGAAAGCTGATCAAAGATGGTGCAACTGGATGTCTGATCATATAAGTAACTGAATCTCCAAGTACCGAATCATAAGAGGTGGAACAAATGGTACAATCACGCAACTCGGGAGCCAACATATAAGATGCTGCTGTACTGAACTGCAACATATAAGGGTGGACGACATCACTGGCAGAAACTGAATGGACTGTCAAAAGTGAACCGAGAAATGCTGATGCAACCCAAGGTCTTCACCGATCACTATGGCACAATTCTACACAATGGGAATAAATGAGCTGAAGTCGACCATGTGAGAAATCGTTGGATTACGGTCAATGATGTATACCGTTAACCAACGCGAGACAACCCACCGATAATGAAATGAGTTTCAAGGTGCCCCAGTACAATCTAACAAGTGCGAATGAATGAGTTGAAGTCGAACACTTGAAAGAATCTACCAATCAGGAGGCAATGATGAATCCCCACTGTCGATAGTGAAGAGTCTGCCACTGATGACTGCAAACCCTAAGGTACTGACAAAAAGACTCTAGACCTTATTCCCAAAGCAATGAGTCGGAGTCGATGGGAAAAGATCTACTGGAAGGAAGGCATTAAGGCATCCCACATCAGTCTAGCGCGAGTGTAACCCGCAGGCCAAGATTTGGAAGGAATCGGATGAAGTAGAGTGATCGAACCAAAACCGAAGTACATTTCCGACATGCACAAGATGAAGCTAGCGCACGGAAGAAACCCTCTGAACCAACCAATAATGAAAGCTGACACAGAGGCGAGAAATCCACCGATAGGGTCAAATGGAAATCAAGGTACTGCACGAATCCCAAGTGTGATAATGTGTGCTGATGTCGAACATAGGGGAAACCACTCAGTCAAAGACCCATAATGATGATCAAATGCTGAGCACAAGGTCACCTATCAATGATGGAAATAGGGCTAGGGTGCGGCTCTAGGTTTGCTCTCAGAGCAATGTGTCGTAGTCGATAAGAGACAAACCCGTCGGCAAGAAGTCAATGGGGACCTTCTCAAACCAGCACGAGCAGAAGACCAAAACATCTGATGTGATAGAACATGATACTGACAAGACCGGGAAGGCCGACTGAATAATGAGTCAAGAGACACCGCAGAATGGCCGACTCAGGTTAGACTTCCCTTGAACAAAAGCACGACTCATGATGACCATGGCAATAAAAAGTGACACTGTATAAGTCTGTTATGCAGGAGGCAGAACAAACTCTCCATATGATTGGAAGAGATAACCAACCGGGGGAGAACTGACAAGTGAAACATGGTAAAGGCTGAACCTAGGTCAAATCTAAAACCATCCCAAATGTAGGAGATATATATATAAGTAAATGTGCTTTGTTCAAGGGTGACAAACTGACTCTGTACTGCCATCAAAACAACGAAGATACATCCCATTCCCGCTCTTTTTGTTATATTTTATTTTTTTGTCTTTTTCATATAATAAGCTTGAAAAAGAATAAAAGAATTCTATGGTACAATGGATAGAACGAGTATAAAAAAAAATCAGATGCACTAGTTCCTGGGATTGGAACAATCCTATGCTCAATGCAAGGTGGCAAAAACTGGTAAGTGATACTCAGAGGAACGTTCCATCCATATATTTGATTTTTTGTCTTTTTCATATAATAAGCCTGAAAAAGAATAAAAGAATGCTATGGTACAATGGATAGAACGAGTATCAAAAATCAGATGCACTAGTTCCTGGGATTGGAACAATCCTATGCTCAATGCAAGGTGGCGAAAACTGGTAAGTGATACTCAGAGGAACGTTCCATCCATGGGTAAAGGATGTCAAGTCGTGATAGCTAAGTGCATGCAATGGTTAACTTGTACAGAGAGTCAAGGTCAAAATTTGGCTTAAACATCGAGTCCAAATGAAGCCGGCTAAAGGCCAGGATAAACAAGTAGCCAATATGCAATGCAGTAATACAACTTAACAACACCAGGGAGCCTCTAGGGTAAAAGCCAGAAAAAATGATAGTGAAGAAGAAGAAGAATGAAGCTTCAACACATAAGTCATGGTGGGACTAAAGAGGACTCCCGAGCCTACATAAAACGCAGCATGGGCAACAAGTGCTAGCGAGGAACTAACTAGGAAGCCCATGTAAAGGAAGGCTCTACCACCAAGTCATGATTAAATAATCGGCGAGTGAAATGGGTGTAATAGTCATGACCTGATGGGATCGACCCTATGGAAAGTGATCAGTATGGAGGCTAGTATGCAAGATGCAACGGAAAGTGATTTCCCTAACCTATATGCCAGTGAAGATCATATACCTGCCGTGACGAGTCGGTAATCATGGATCAAAAACCGGGAAAATTCTCAAAATCGTCAAAATGTACCTGAAAACATACCAAACTGGGCACTTCCAAGCATCCGGGTTATGCAGCTTAAGATAGATCGAAAAAATAAGCATAACAAGTTTTTGCGAAAATTTTCAACTTTTTAGCCATAAATAGACAAACTACCTCATATTTGGTTCATTATTGCATTGCTGATTTGGAAAAAGTGCTCTAGAGAAAAAAACTTCTTTTGTCAAATCAGGAACAACCGACCGTCGAATCACGCCGAAATTTCAGGTAGGCTCCTCAATCATCCTTGCAAATCATTTTGTCCGTTTAGAAATTAAAATTAAGTGAATTTTAGCTTTAAAACCCTTGCTAAAAAATGCAGACTTGCGCATACGCGGGTTCATTAAAGGAAAATCGCGTATACACGCGACTGTGCAAAGAAAAAGTCGCGTATGCGCAGGTCTGAATCCAAAAAAGCATGGCTAATGCATGATTTAATGAAATTTGACAGGATGAAAATCTCATGGAGAGAACGTGAGCATAGCGCAATTGATCAAGAGGTCATGCAAGATCGAGCAGCGCAAAATATCCTTCGGAATTGCGGATTGTTCAAATTCTTTAAAATGCCAAATATGAAAAGCAATGTGCGGTTGCTAGAAATGCTCGTAAATTACTGGGAACCAGATCAGGATTGCTTCATAATTGATCAGATGCCACTACGCATTGAAGTGGAAGACATATATTTCATTACTGGACTCTCCCGGAGGGGAGAACCAGTAGACTTGCACGAGAAGCCCCTGGGAGGGTTAACCGTGGAAGACTATGTCCACGTGTATTGTGTAGGCGGTTCCAAAAAGGTTGGAACTCATATTGCAATTAAAGATGTGAGGGATTTGCACATGAAAATCCTCCTTTTCACCATCGGCAGAGTGGCAGGATCCGCCTCTCTACATCAGGCGTCCAGGACGCAAATGAGCATAGCAGTAGAATGTTTGACTCATGTGTATGATTGGTGCACAACCCTTTTACTGAACATGAAACAGCAGTTGACCTCAATCCGCCAAGTAAAGACCAAACACTTTGGCTACGGTACAATTTTGACAACATTCTTCTTTGAGAAGATTCCAGCATTGAGACCCAGAGTCATCTCTACCATCAGTAGCCCGTGGGACCCAAGAATTGCCCGTTGGGCGGACATGATGAAGAGACTGGGGGGTAGTGAAGTACCCCGGACCACATGGGACGATGAGTTCTTCCTTTGGTGGGGAGAACAAATCATCGTAGTGGACGACTATCCCTATGCCGGGATGGACTTTCGTGGAGATCCGGATCTAGTTCTTCCACCTGGCACAGCATGGGAAGCAGTCGGTAAGTTTGCAAAATTTTTTGACTTATATAATTTTTTTGGATTTTTTCAAATATGTATGAAAAAATGAAAAACAAACATGTTTTTGATTGGATTCATAATGACTGACAATTAAAAATGATCATGATTCAGATGTTGGACCAGTTCGTCCTGAGGGTCTCCCGCGCCACAAGCGCCGCAGGGGCGAAGCAGATACTGTGGATTCAGATAGGACTCTCCAGGCCGTGCAGAGGAATTTGGAGGGACTAACCCGCCAAATACCTATGGCTGCTATGGAGGATCTACCGGAAGCCATCTAGAGACGGGTGGTAGGAGTGCCCCGAGACTGGGTTAGACTATTCCGCCGAGTTGCTACTGCGGTCACGTTCTATAGGAACACGACTTCTGGGCAGGGACCTCAGGAGTAGACAGATATTATGTATTAGATGACTGTATATTCTTTTTTGAGATTGAACATGATCGGGCATAAGCCCAAGTTTTGTATGACCTTATGGATCCAAATTTTGTAAAGTTTTTGAACACTCTGATGATATATATACAATGATATTTGATGTGATGTGATAAATGTATCAAAATGTATGATGTTTTTGATGATTAAAATTTTATTGTATGGAATGATTAATATGCCAATCCAATGCTTGATTAGCTAATGAGTCAGCAAACCAATTGTCAGCTCAAGGAATATGAATGAAAGTTAAAAATTGAAATGACCTTTGTAACAAACGTACCCTCAAGAACAATCGTAATAAAAATGGATCTCGTACCCGATAAGTATTGTTCAACACGACTTCTGGGCAGGGACCTCAGGAGTAGACAGATATTATGTATTAGATGACTGTATATTCGTTTTTGATACTGAACATGATCGGGGCATAAGCCCAAGTTTTGTATGACCTTATGGATCCAAATTTTGTAAAGTTTTTGAACACTCTGATGATATATATACAGCGATATTTGATGTGATGTGATGAATGTATCAAATGTATGATGTTTTTGATGATTAAAAATTTATTGTATGGAATGATTAATATGCCAATCTAATGCTTGATTAGCTAATGAGTCAGCAAACCAATTGTCATCTCGAGGAATATGAATTAAAGTTAAAAATTGAAATGACCTTTGTAACAAACGTACCCTCAAGAACAATCGTAATAAAAATGGATCTCGTACCCGATAAGTATTGTTCAACTGCGACACCACCAGCTGAGAGTCCAAGAAAACTACCAACGAATCAACACCCAAAGATATTGCCTCCGAGATTAGATGAATAACTGCAGTGTATTCTGCTATATTATTGGAAGCAGGACCAATGCAGACCCCTCTTGATACTAACAGCTGACCGGATGGATAATGAAGCACCCAAGCCGCGGAAGCTAAGTTCCGGGTGTGTCTACTAGCACCATCGGCGAAACCAAAATGAGTCATGACATCCAACACAACCTGCCAAAGCAAAACAAAAAACATCACCAACCCATCAAAGATCGAAAATCAAACTTGGGATATGTGCAAAGTGAGCTTGTAGCTACTATATACAAAGCAACATGCCGGGAGAAGCCTAGGCATAATACTTCTTCAAATAGAGCCCATTTCGGGGCTGCGACAAGATGACAACCTCGTTCATAAAATCCAATTGATACGCTCCTTTCTTGGAGAGCTTTTAACGATATAGGGGCCATGCCATGAACAGACTTCACCTTTGAGGAGCATCTTTTCTTGTAGGCATAGACCAAACAAGGTCACCTTTCGAAAAGACCCTGAGCTTGACCTCCTTATCATCTTGAACTTTTACTGGGTTTTATACTTCATTCATCATGGCGACATCTAAACCTTTGCTCATCGAGATGTTCCGGATGAGAAAAAGAGAAACCATTACGCCGGAACTAGAAGTATCGGGGAAGAAGTTCAACAGCTATTTAAGAAGAGTCTCGCATTCAATAGGAAATATGGATTCCACCCCGTGCACGAGCTGAAACGGAGTAAAGCCAGTTGCAGTTTTCACTGACGTCCTATATGCCCAAAGTGCAAGATATAGCATAATATGCCAGTTGGATCTAGCTTTATCAATTGTCCTCTGAAGAATTGTCTTCAAGGATTTATTCACGGCTTCCACTTTCCCATTGGCTTGAGGATAATACGGAGATGAATGCTCCTGCCGGAAACGCAATTTGAGAGCCAACTCAGCCATCATACTATTCTGAAAATGACTGCCATGGTCAGTGACAATCTCTCGAGGAATACCAAAATGAGCGATAACCTGGTTGAAAAGGAAAAGAGCTACAGTCTCACCATCATTCCCAAAAGTAGGCATAGCCTCGACCCACTTCGTAAAGTAGTCTACTGCTACAATAATGTACTTGTGACCTTTAGTGAGAAGGCGAGTTACAAGTAGTATAATCCATACCCCACTTTGTAAAGGGTCCAACAGTAACGACTGGAAAAAGCGGAGCTGGATGAGCGCGCATTTTTTGAGTATATATCTGACACGGATGACACTTTTTGACCGATTCAATACAATCTTTGAAAATTGAGGGCCAAAAGTATCCAGCACGCAAAATCTTTTGGGATGTAGCAAGCCCAGATAAATGACCCCCACAAGCTCCACTGTGAGAATCATTGAGCACGGCCTCAGCTTTCTTCGAGAGTTAAGCAGCGTCTTAGGATTGAATCAACCCCTCGATGGTATAAAGCATCACCAATAATCAGATAATTCTTGGCTAAGTGACGCAGCTTATGACGCTCATCTTTCGAAAAAGTAGAGGGAAACTTCGTAGTCTGGAGATACACAATGATATCCCCATACCAAGGATCCTGTGAAGAGATAAGAAACAAGTGTTCATCCGGAAAGGACTCATCATAGATCATCTCTTCCTCACAAGGCAACTCGGAGATCAATTCCGCAAAAACTAATGACTTCTTGGATTTGGCAGACATGAACTCAAGATCAAATTCCTGTAAAATCAAAATCCATCTATTATATTTGCCCCCAATCACTCGCCTGCTGAGGACAAACTGAAATGGATTGGCAGTTGCCAAAACATAAGTTTTGCGAAGAATAATGTAATGCGATCGCGCACGGCGCATGAACTACGCTAAGGCTAATTTTCTATCGGAAGTGTACCTTAGTTTAGGTCCTGCATAACATGCTGCGCGAAGCATCATCTTCTGAACGAACCATGCAAGTGGTAGATTATAACTGCTGCCAGATACAAAAGGAAATCCCTGCTATAATCAGGTGGACTCAATAAAGGAGCAGAGGTCAATGATTTTTTCAAAGCATCAAATGAGCGTTGAGCGTAGTCATCCCAAAGAAAAGGAACTCCTTTCTTCAACAATCTCATAAATCCCTTTGTAACTTCAGCATAATTGACGATAAACCTCCAAAGAAAATTAGACTTTCCTTGTAGACTTTGAAGCTGACGGATAGAGGACGGGGGAGGCAACCGAAGTATTGCCTCAACCTTGAAGGGATCTACCCTTATCCCTTCCCTAGACACAATGAATCCCAATAACCGGCCAGATGTAACCGCGAAAACGAACTTGTTCGGATTCAATCAAATTTTATAAAAACGACATCTTTCAAATATTTGCCGGAGGTGACCAGGATGATCCATCCTCTTTCGAGAATGAGAAGCTAGATCATCTAAGTATGCCTCGATAATCTTCTTGATGTCGTGGAAGGCGTAAGACATGGCCCGCTGAAAGGTAGCCCCAGCATTTTTAAGACCAAAAGGCATATTCTTATATGCAAACGTACCCCAGGGACGAATAAAGGAAGTCTTATGTTGATCTTCAGGACGGATAGTAATTTGATTATACCCGGAGAAACCGTCCATGAAGGAGAAAATCTCATTACCGGCACACTCGTCAATGATCTGATCGATAAATGGTGTGGGGTAATTATCTTTAGGACACGCTTTATTTAGGTCTCTGAAATCGATGCACACTCGAATCGTTCCTTGCTTTTTATCTACGGCAACGGGGTTTGAAACCCATTCAGTCAGAGGAACAGGGAAAATGAATCCCGCCTTAAGCAGCTTTTCAACTTCAGCTTTGATAGCTGTTGCCTTCCTAGGATTGACCGGACGAAGTTTTTGCCTCACCGGCTTAGCATTTTCATACGTCTTGATCTCATGTTGGACAATAGATGGGTCTATGCCAGGCATTTCTTCATAAGACCAAGTGAATACATCCCTATACTCTTTAAAGAGCTCGGTGTAAATTTGAACCTCTTCACGGGAACATTCAGCTCCAATGAAGACATTCTCGATAATATTGGGATCCCTAGAAATGTTCACCGGGATAGTAGGAGAAATCACAGCCATGTTCCCTTCAGCATAAACTTGTGTTGGTGCCAAAGGGTTCAAGACTGGGTGAACAGGACCAAGAGACGGAGGACTCGGAAAACTTGTTTCAACTTTGCTCAAATCAGGTAAGAAGTAATACCGATGATGCAAATCATCCCACGGTCTATCTATACCTGTCATGGCTTCCAGGATGGCCTCTTCAGATGGAAGAGTGGTATCAAGGCAATCCTGGGCCGAAGAAGAACTAAGCATCCAAGCCGGAGCCACATCACCATCCAACTCTTCCGGTGAAAGAGGAGCTGGGATAGATTCTGCAGTGTCAACAATAGACTGATATGCAATCTCAGCTGCAGAAATCGGAAATGCCATTCCACCCACTTGACCTTCCGCTAATGTGGCGGTAGGGGAAGGTAAGGTCCAAGGGTCCGAAAAATAATGAGTTCTAAAGAACTCTCTTCGAAGAGGAGCCTTGGAGGATGAAATTGCATTTATATGAACCGTAGGAGGAGGAATATCGAAAGTACCCATCAAGGAAGAATACATTCCAACTCCTAAATTCTCAACAGGTGCCTTAGTATTATCCAACTTTGGAACAGATGAGTCAGAAGACGCATTCAGGTCTACAGGAGGACAGTCCAGTTGATCCACTGTAACGATCCTCCCTTCGTGGGGGAAACATACAATTCGAAATAATGAGGATGCAATGGCATCCATCTCATATATCCAGTTCCTCCCAAACAGAAGGTTGTAGTCCAAGGCTGCATCCACTACCTCAACCTCTATATTGACGGTTTTGCCCCCAACACAGATGGGCAAAGTCAGGACAATACCATGGGGTCTGTGAGAATGACCATTGAATGCAGTAAGAACAGTGCTAGATGGAACAACTTTGGGAGATCCAAGTGTCTTCCAGCATGCGAGAGACATCACGCACGTGGAGGCACCCTCATCAACAACCGTTCGAAAGATATTGCACTTCCGATACGACGATTTAATATGAAAAGCCATGTGATGAGGAAGTCTCTTCTTAAAATTAGTCATATCAAAAGTAATCAGAAGAGAATTTTTTGGATCAATAGCCCCAATGGCAGTGAGTAAAGCACTGCGCTGAGCCGGACAAGACTGGAGTACCTCTAAAGCTGACATAGCACAAGGAATCTACGCCAGATCTTCCACAATCGAGTAGTTCTGGGCAGCCCTAGCATTTGGATTAATCGTTGATCGCTTAGAAGATGCTTTGGGCATCCGAGGCATAGACTCAATAGTAGGCTTCGTAATGTGAAGCGGCTCAGTAGCATCAGGAACTTCCTTAGCTTTCGAAGACTCTTCTCCGCCATAATCACGGGATCTCGTAGCGATATCCGCGTGAGCACTCATCATGAAAATGTTCGATGGAATTTCCCCTTCCTGGGTGCTCCCAGAAGAAGCCCCAGGATTTTGGTTCGCGCCAGCAACTAATTGCTTCCCTTGGGTAAAAGGGTTTGTTAACACGGCCTGGGAACTAGAAGAACCCTGCTGAGCTAACAAGCGCTGAGCATCCTGAATTTTAGGGCAAAGGTGTGTGAGATGGTCTCCAGCACACAGCTTGCATGGAAACTTCACTTTCTTCTTCTCCTTTTGACCCTCACCAACACGCTTGTTGGTTTTATTTGCATTACCCTTCCCGTTCTTGCCCTTCTTCTTGTTATTTCGTCCCTTCTTCTTCCCATCAGATTGTTGATTTCCTTTGGGATCAGAAGCTTGCACAGCATTTATGGACAAAGACTGGGAAGGTGATGACTCGGCAGGCACAGCCTGACTAGAAGGAGCAGATTGCAAAGACAACTGCTACAGTTGAGAAAGCAGGCTGGCTGCACCACTATTGATCGATCCGATAAGCCCATCACCATGCGGACCGGGCTTAGTTTTCGATAAATCCAATTTGGAGCGAGGAGCATTGGGCAAATATTTATAAAGGACCCCAGACTGAGAATAGATCAGTTCCAGCTGCTGGGCCCTAAAAATGGCCTGCTCCTCAGAAAATACCCCAGATAGGGATACATCTTTTGAAATTTCTGACTGCAGAGATTTCAGAAACCATTCGAGAAGGAATTCTCCTGGAATATGAGCTTTAATAAGCCTCTTCCTTCTCCTCCATTCCTGAATGTGATCAGAAATGTGAGTTGCCTCATCCTGCTTAAAATTAGCCAGGAGTTCGGTCCCAGCCTCATATCTGACAAGCAACTGAAAATGGTTTAGAAATGTGACAGCTAGTTCTCCAAATGTGGCAAAACTTCCCCCAGTGAGCTCGATATACCATTTGGTAGCATTTCCAGTTAGGGTGCGTTGAAATAATCTCAACCTAATCGAATCATCGATCAGGGAGTTCGAAGAACGCCATAAGTAGAAAGTGGTGATGTGGTCAGCCGGATCCTCCCCATTCTTACCTTCAAATTTTGGAATATCTGAAGGAAGTTTGGTCGGGACCGAAGGCCACCCCGGACTATAACGAATCGGATCATTAGTCAACTTCGACAGATCTGGCAAGTTTAACGTTGCCAGAAAAGGTAAGCGAGGCGGAGCCTGAGGATTCCATCCTTGATGGGATGGATTCCCAACATTCTAAAAAGAATACCCTGGATTTGATGAGGCACCAGGTTGCCAAAAAGGACTCGTAGAAAAAGGAGAAGAACCTCCTCCCAACGCAGAGTTACCAAAGCCCAGACCAGTTCCCCCTGCTGAAGTATTAAATGAAGAGGAGAGCCCCTGATAGGGGTTCCAGGCATTAGAAAGAGGAGAAAAGGTCTGGTAAGCACTCGACGAAGGGAAAGAAGCATTCCCTTGATGACCTGCGTAAAACTGATTCCCTGCCCCTGCTGTAGTAAAGACAGGATTCCATCCTGTAAAAGTAGTCAAACTTTGCCCCCCAGACCAAGGGTTGAAACTCTGGGTCTGGGACGTAAACGAAAACGACCCTAAAGAAGGATTGGAACTAGGAATGTGCCTAGTTCCAAAGGGGAAACCCTAAAACGAAGCTGATCCACTAGCCATGTTAGACATGGGCGTAGATCCAGCTGCAGCAGCGGAAAAGGAAAAAGAGGGATTCCCACTAGAGGGCATCCCTGAACAGAAGGGACCGGAATGAGAAGCATGTGCTTGGGTGAACCCAGAGCCAAACACAGCAGCACTAGAAGCAATCGAAGATAAAGCAATAGTGCCCCCTCCTTCAACAGAAGCAGGGGTCTGAATGCCTGCAGCACTCACGGCAGAGGCCGCGTTCCCAGTCGTGGCCATCGAAAGATATGAATGATACGGAAGATCTTCCGGTCTCTCAGACTCAGGTCCGATGTACTGAGCAACGAACGTATAGTCAGGAGGAAGAGGAGATGGACCTGTCGCAGGAGGCTCAAGTACGTCTTCAATTTGAAAATCTTCTTCCTGAGGAAATAAAACTTGCGAGGTGAGCGGAACGCTCCTCTCGGAACCAACACCAGAATCAGCTATGAAACCTTCAGACCTTTGTGGAGGATCTCTCTCCACTGCGTCAGACGTCACAGGGTGGTAACCACCTGCTAAATCACTCCTACGCCTTCTTGAAGAAGGCTTTGGACTCTCGGGAGATAACCCCCGGATTCTCCTCGATCGACGAGGCGCTTGATCAGCCACTTTTATAGATTTTAAATTAGACTAAAAAAAGTGAAAAGCTAGGCAAGCTAGGAGCAAAGAGCACTCACTAAAATAAAAATCCCTGAGATACAGTCAAGCAAACAGCCTCCAAGTATTTCCGCTCCGGGTGATGAGGATGGGACACCAAAATACGGGAAAGCGAATTATGGGACCTCCCGAACGATGCCGGGATGATTAGGGCCCCAGGCTGTCATCGTGGACCATGAACAGTGCCCAAGCCTCTGTGACATCACCCACCGGCTCAAGCACCCAAGCTTCGCAAGGGCGCCCCCGAGCTCTGCTGGGCGATGCGACGTACGCCTCGGTGCCACGGGTATTCCCCCGCGGTCACATGTGGAACCCTGGAAGTGGCAACTGGGCACCAATCCGTGTCGAAAGCCGGGGGAACGGTCTTGAGGTCGATTCGGCTAATCGGAGGGGGGGTATCCCTCTTCTCGGCGTTCACTTCCCCTCGCTTGACTCTGCGGAGGAGAGCTTTCCGATCACGGAGTTGGATTTCGCCTCAATTAATCCCAACTTCATATGTTTTGTTTGAGCGGCCTTGGAGGTTAACTCTCCTCTCACCTAATCCAAGGCCCTACAACCTAGCTAGTTGGTGTATGACACTTAGAAAACTTGCTAGTTGATTTTAAATTATATCGCTTATTTTAATGGGCTGTTATGTTAATTCACAAGGATATGGAGATGAAACTTATGGTGTTTTGACGCAAAAGAAATTAATAAAAAATTAACTACATGCAAATGCAGTTATTGTCTTTCGATGAAAAGCAATCTCTATACAGGTTCTATGAGATTAAAAATTGTATTTTTTCTTTTCAAATAGCAACTCACACTCACAAAAGCTATGAAATTGACTAAATGTTTTAAATGCACCTAATGCAAATCACTACAAGCATGCAAATCCTAAGATGCAGATCTCCTAAAGCAGAGTGAAATTTCCCAAAAAGTCCTTCAGTTTTAACTCTTCTTGGTTGTCCAGAAAACTAGTTCCTGAAATCAAGAACTCTTAATATGAAGACATCAAAGACGCTTAAAAACAAGAAGAAGAAATGAATGACCACTCCCTTCCAATTATCAAGCCAAAGACCAAAAGCAAGAAACTTCACAAAAGCTTCAAAAGATACAAAGCAATGAAAACAAAAACGCAACAACAAAAGCAAATAACAAGACAAAATGTTTTTTGAGCCTTTGAAGTGAAAAAACAAAAAGCAAAGCAAATGTTTTTTGAGCTTTTTAGTTTTATAAAAGAGTTCAAAAAGACCAAGTAAAACTATAAAATTTCAAGCCAAACACTACTGAATTTCAAGCACAAACCTCAATAATACTCCAGACCTTATAAAGCTAACTTGTAGCAAGATCAATAAGAGCAAAAGAAGACAAGAAAACTCAGCCACTCAGCCTAAAATAATAGTGCAAACTTGCCGCAAGCAAAAACTTCGAAGAAGCAAGAAAAACTCTTCAAAAGTTGCAACAAGACCTAGCCTACTAAACTCAGGAAAACCGATCAAAAAATAGGCAAAAATTGTAGTGCCAAGCAAAACACAAAGATAGGAAAGAGTGAATGAGCAGGAGCTCTCTGTTCTGATGAAGCAGAATAGCCAAGAATGCTTAGAAAGCTATCTTGGTACTCAAACCAGAAGTGCCAGCACCAGAAACAACACTTTTCCAAAAAGACTAGTTTTCAATCAAACGAAAGAGAGAAAAGACAAAAGACCACCTTCTTCACCATCCAGAGAGTGCAAAGACACTGTAGGGACATGTCTCCACATCTAGAAAGGACCAAAAAGTCAAGAAATCCAAAAATTCAAAATCTGCCTAGGTATACGCTACTTCACAGTTATGCAACCAGCGTGCATATGCGTCTGTGCTAAGGGAAACTCGCGTATACGCGGGTCCCTTTAGACAAAATTGCATGTATATGCGACTGTGTGCAGAAAAAAGTGCGTATAAAAAGGTAAATAATGAAAGAAAAAAAAAAGGACAAGCCTGGAAAAGAAACCAGGACTTCAGACTGACTGAAACAAAGTAAACTGGACTGCAAATGAAAGATAAAACTGTCGGCAACCTACCAAATAGCTGAAACCACCCAACAGGGGAGTCACAAGAATGTGATCCCCAGTGGAGTCGCTAGTTCTGTTTCAGGGAAAATCACCCTAGAGGTTCGTTGGGTTACAACCTCTACAGAGCAGGGGCATGCTACTTAAGAAGGACTCACACAACCATGCATGTTCAGAAAAACTAAATAGATTAGAACGAGGAAGTTACCCATAGGTCCTACGGTTGAAGTAGATCCCGCAGGGTTCAAACCCCCAGCAACCATCCTTCCTTCTTAACTTGAAAGACAAGAAGAAACAAGCACGAAGAACTGGTTTTACAGCATATATCCACTCTAAATGTTAGTGAAATTCATATAAAACATCAGATAAATCATAATGAATGCTTAAATAACAATTTTCACATATATGTAAGCAGACACTAACACGTATATTTCGGGAACAAGATGGTACTTCTGTATTATAAATAGCATGTACAAAAGTAACGAGTGGAGAGATCACACGAATCCTTCCACGATCTTCGACGACCCGAGTACGTCGGATCCGTCCAGCCTTGCCTCGCTAAGACTCCTTCAAAGCCGGGTATACGAGATGACATATAGGGAGATGAGCATCTCGAAACGAAAGTTTCTGTAATGAGCGGGAAAGTGCAGGAGGCACGGGGAATCAGACTTGGATAGGGAATACCAGCAAAGTATAATATCAATAAATTCTCTCTCTCCCTTAGGCCATACACCTGAGGTGCTTTTATACTCCCTCAAAGTAGTTTCAACAGTTGGAAACAGTTGGCCACGTGCTGGGGTGGTTGAACTACCAGAGTAACCATCAACCCAGCCCGAAAATAGGGAATTTTTATATATTTTTTCATGATTTTAATGGCATACACGGAAAATTGCATGTGGACTCGCGTATACACGCGGAAAAGTCTGGGCATAATCGCGTATGGGGATTTTTACACTGTTTTTAAGTGAATTTGTCCAAGTCTGTAGGAATGGGTGCCCAAAACCATCAAAGCAATCATGAATCATATGAAGGTGAGAAATGATGCTATAAAAGTGGGGGTGGGGCGATTCTTTTCATCTCTACCACACATTACTTTTACCTAAAAATGGGGTTGGGGCCTGGTACTAATAACTTTGCTAAACTTCTATGCCTCCGACTTCTTCTGATATTTTCCCGTGAAAAAGAATGCAACATAATTCAGATCTTTCGAGACTCACTTTTTTTTATTAACTGGTTCAATTCTCTTGTACGGTGCCACACTCACCTATACATCATTATTGCGAAGGTCCTACATCGAAATCTTATTTTGACACTATATCATCACTCATATTTATAGCGGAGAACCAGCCCATGGAACAAACTTTCCAAAGAAGTCGCGGAGCTAGAATGGGGCAGATGATTCATCACTAAACACGATGGTGCATAGGTTTATAGATATTTTCACAGACTATTCATTGATGACTTCCAGGATTTGGGAGTAGTCACTCCTTGACTGCATTTTGAAAGACAGGTTTTTTGGGAGACTTTTTGGTTGTTGATACTTATCAGCGTTTATTTACTACCGAAAGTTATTTTGTATTTTGTTTTATTATGTACATAGCAAAGAACATATTTGTAATTTCTACACTGATACTCACAGCATATTTTCACAGATACACGCAACTACATGCCTCCTTGGTGAGGACACAGTATTCCATGCTCTATAAATGGATATTACTAGTAAAATGTAACATGTATTTTTTCTATATTAATGAAAAGTTACATATTTTTCCTCGGGAAAAAAAGGCCAAAAGGCATGACCAAAAATTCACAATGAGCCTCCTGAGTTCGAAATATTGTTTTCGGAATATCTTGAGTCTTCATTCTAATTTTATGATATCCTGAACGAAGATCCAACTTGGTAAATAAATTTCTCCATGAAATTCATCCAATAATTCATCAATCACAAGAATAGGAAATTTATCTTTAATAGTGAGCTTATTGAGCTCCCTATAAGCCAGACACATGCGACATGATCCATCCTTCTTGTGCACCAATACTACTGGAGCAGAGAAATAACTTTGACTCGGTTGAATTACACCAGCCTCTAACATTTTTGCAATCATACGTTCAATTTCACTCTTTTGGACATAAGGATATCTGTAAGGCCCCGATGTTTGGAGGAAAACTTCCTGGAATCAAATGAATAACATGATCATGATCACGAATAGGTTGGAGTCCTTTGGGAGTTTCAAACACCTTGTCATCAAACTTTCAAAATATATGGAACAATGGATTTTCATGTTGGAACTTCTAGTAGGCATAGTTTTGCAATTACGCTCTGACGATTTTAATAACAACGGAATATTTTTCATGACATTAGAGATTATTATCTTTCTCGACTTCCCTACGATACCTCGTAAATTCGATTTCCTTTCCTTCTGAAAAAAATTTCAAGAAAAGTTGTTGAAAATTAAAAGGTACCGTCCCCAAATATTGTAACCATTATACACCTAGTACAACATCAGCACCTCCCATTGGAATGGAAAGCATTGGAATATTCAATACATATTCCCCCATGTTTAGCTTGATATTATGGCATTTTCTAGAGCAATTTATAGTTCCTCCATTTGCAACCATCACTTGAAATTCTGGTGCTGGGTATAGGAAATAATTCAATTCCTTAGCTACCTTACAATGAATAAAATTATGGGTACTACCTGAATCAATCAACACTATTACCTTTTTCTTCTTTATGTGTCCTTCTATATTGAGAGTTTGAGGAGTGGTAATTCCTGCCAATGCATTACATAATATGGTCGAACTCATTTCTTCCTCTTCTAGGGTTGGTTCCTAATGTATATCCTCTTATTTTGAAGATTCTTGTTCATTTTCTTAGCACACTTATGACCTTTAGTGTATTTTCTATCACAACTGTAGCAAAGCCCTTTTTCTCTTTTTTCTTCCAATTTTTGTGGTTTCAACCTTATAGGTTGTGGAAGTCTAGGAGTAGCAACACTTCCATCTTTATAGATGTGAGTGGTAGGCTTCCTTGTCACCATAATTTTACATTCAATTTTTTGCCAACCTGAATGCCTTCTCCAATGAATCAGGTTCCCAAACGCGAACCTCATGTTGAATGTTATCCTTTAAAGTCCCTATGAAGACATCAATCTTGTTTTCCTCTAGAATATCATTTACCCTTATATTCAATTTTTGGAAGTACTTAATGTGCTCCACCACTGAACCCTTTTGTTTGAGATTTATCAATTGGCTAAAGAAGGTGTTTCTCTTTGTATCCTCATAATTTTCTATCATTTCTTCCGTAAAGATTGACCAAGTGACAATTTTTTTACGGGAGCAAAGCCATCGATACCATACAAATGTATTTTGTCCTAAATGTAAAGTTGCAATGCGTAACTTTTGTGTGTTTTTCACATTATTGAGATGAAAATATTGCTCCAATTGTAGTATCCATGCTACGGGATCCTTGCCATCAAAATTCCTCATATCCATCTTTGGAATATGGTGGTTCTTAAATCCTACATTAGATTTTATGAAATCACAGTTAACATTTATTTTGTTCTCATCATGAGTTTCCTCTACTATCTTTTTTCCATTAGGAATCATTTATTGTATCAACTTTGACAAACCTTCCTTCAAACCTTTCATGTCTTCCTTCAAACCTTCAATTTTTTCTTCCATACCATTCTTAAAATCATCCATCGTAACTTCCACGCTTTTCTTCAAAACATCCATTTCATTTTTTGTTTCTCTTTGCAAGAGCGAAATTTGGTGCACTTGCTCTTGTAATTTTGATATGTCATGTTGCATTTATTCGTCTTCATGAGCCATAGTAGAGCCTTCTGAAGGCTTAATGGGTGTTTAATTCTTTTTAGGATGAATTTTAGAACCCAATAATGATATCTATTCTACAATATGCCCTTGGAATCAATTCAAATTTATTGTTCAAACAAGACTTACGCAATTCGGAAAAAACATTACACACCTTTTTCTTGCTTTTAAGGAGCTCGATATTGAAATTGAATTATCTCTGTGATTTTGGAACTTCAATATTTTAAATTTGGCCCTGTAGTATCACTCTAAATCTTCTTTGGAATGCCATAGGTCTAACCTGATTTGGATTCTTCAACGAAAAGTTATGCCCAATCTCCCACAATGACCTAATTATGGACAAGTTCAGTAGAGTGAAATTGTACGACGTACCACATGTCATTGTTTCCTCCTTCGGCTCTGAAATTGGTACATAGGAAACTATAGTCCATTTACTTGTGGCTAATTTTATATAATTCCAATCTGAAGCTCAGAAAGAGATTTATGACGATTTTCCCACGGTCACCTCTTTGAGATGAAATTCGGGAGCCTGAAAAATTGCTAACTTCCAAAGACCCTATCTCTGACAATATTGTGAATCAAGCTCTAAAATGTTTCCATGACCTTCCTAAGGATTGCAGCTTCGCCCTGTAAAAATTTCAGCTTTTCAATCCTTGTAGAAAAAAAGTTATAGAGAAAATGCCACGATGACCTATTTAGGTTAAATTCAGGAGCCTGCAAAAATCCCTAACTTTCCCAGATCATATCTCCAAAAATATTGTGAACCAAGATCTGAAATTATTCTACGATGTTCATCAAGTTTTCGAATTTTCTCTGTAAAAATTTAAGCTTCTTAACCTTCCTAGAAAAAAGGTTATACCAAAAATTCCATGACGACCTATTTAGAGAAGCGAAACCCTAGAATCCAAAGCTCGCATACCAAATGTTATGAAACTAGCTCCAAAAATAGAAGAAAAGAGAGATCAATGCCTTATAAATAAGCTAATTCAAGGGGGAAACCTCCAATAAATTACATAAATGAATAATTCTTGAATGATACTAATGACCAAAACCTCCTTCTCTATATAGGAGTCCATGGGGCCACAATATAATCCTAGCAAACCTAACAATAATAATGTAAGGGCACAATAATAACAATATTGGGGTTACAGGGGTCCAAAAATAACAATAAGGGGGCTACACTAATAACAATAAGGGACTAAACTAGTAATATAGGGACGTAACAAAAACACTAATATTACCACTCTCATCCGGCGGCTCATCATCTGTGAAGAGGATGTTGGCACACCCTCGCCAATACAAACCAGCATACAGACATGGCACGATAATGAAGACATGACCAAAACCTCCTTCTCTATATAGGAGTCCATGGGGCCACAATATAATCCTAGCAAACCTAACAATAATAATGTAAGGGCACAATAATAACAATATTGGGGTTACAGGGGTCCAAAAATAACAATAAGGGGGCTACACTAATAACAATAAGGGACTAAACTAGTAATATAGGGACGTAACAAAAACACTAATATTACCACTCTCATCCGGCGGCTCATCATCTGTGAAGAGGATGTTGGCACACCCTCGCCAATACAAACCAGCATACAGACATGGCACGATAATGAAGGCATGATCATCAACATTAGATAGCAACTCCAATGCATCATGAGATATCCTCGTAGAAAATTCATACTTGCTCCTTTTGGGAATCATCTGGCCCCACATCTTCATCCGTATGTGCAGCATCGACCTATGAGGCTGCCGAACAAAAGTAGGCCTTGTCTTTGGAAACATCTCAAAAAATAAACAAAATATATTTGAATCAAAAGGGAATTTCACCCTCCCTTGTAACTGAGAACGACATCTATCTAAATCTATACAGAATTGTCGCAAAAAAATGACAGACTACCTCACAAATCGTGGTGCATGTAATAAATAATCAACATAAAATAAAAGCGGGAAACTAATATGTTTCCCGTCACTAGTATGGTGTGAAATGGTCGAAAAAAGTAGTGAGAGGCACCTCACCACATCTGCACCAAATGAAGAAATACGTAAGTTACCACTAGAGACCTGAAAATCTGCAGGAGACAATATATCGGCTCTAATTTATCTCTGGGAGTACACCTACTGACTCCCTGTTGCATAGCCAACAGGGACCTCTGGGAATGAGCGAAAATCCTTCACTCTCCTAGATAGGTCAGTAATAGAATACATTTCCTCCTTAGTGGGTGCATACCACTGGTTGGGACCAACCCAAATTTCCTGTCAATGGGCATTCCACATGAAGATGAGCTGTTGCAATAACCCATTATGGACCTTCAGGGATGTAGCCTCCTCATAGAATTTGACCTTAGGAGAAACTGGGTGGCTGTCATTTTACAGTGAGGGTACATAAGTCTCTTCCTCTCTCAGGCCTTCCATAGGAAAACCACGTTATAATAGTCTGCCATATGTTCTTGTTGTTCCCTCTCTTCTCTCCTTTGACGTCGTTGAATGATTCACATATTAAATACAAATTTTTTTATTAAATGAGACATGTGTTTACAAATATATGTG